>CM042389.1:24010196-24467696 GCA_023634145.1 Thymallus thymallus | reverse complement strand
AATGGCTTGGTTTTATTGCTCTGACATGCACTGTCAACTGTGGGCCTTTCCAAATCATTTCCAATCAATTTAAATTTACCACTGGTGGACAAGTTGTAGAAACATCAAGGATGATCAATGGAAACAGGGTGCACCTGAGCTCAATTTCGAGTCTCATAGCAAAAGGGTCTGAATACTTATGTAAATAAGGTATTTCTGTTATTTATTTTTAATATATTTGCAAACATTTCTGAAAATGTATTTTAGAATAAGGCTGTAACTTAACAAAATGTGGAAAAAGTCAAGGGGTTCTTTCTGATTGCACTGTATGTGTAAACACCAAAATCTACTTAACCTCTAGCCTAATAGATATTTATTTGGCATCCGGGTTCAAAACGGACCGGCTGGTCTTACTTCCTCCTCATGAAGAACTGATTATATTAGAATCTGCAATTAATCCATTTGTCTCTGAACATGACAGGCTCAAAATATGAATTAGAGCCCGACTGTGCGGACAGGATATGCTCATCTTTTACCAGTGGCTTTACAATGGCCTGTGTCAAGCGTATGTTTGTCACGTCCCACTTTATTGATTAGCTGCCAGATTCACTTGAAATAATTAAAAGTGTATTTTACATATTTATAAAGCCCACTGTCACAACCGCTACTTAATTTTCCATTAGTAAAATGCACTCTATTAAGTGCGACTGGCGAGGGTCAGGAGGAGCTAGGGGAAATGAGTAATCACCATAATTGTAGACAGAAAGACAATAACCGAGCCATAAAAGGTAGGTTTTATTGCCCACACTGGCAATGCTCTCTCTTATCGGGAGTTGTATCGGCCACACCGCTCAGACGAGATAACCACCCTAACACAATGGAAGCAGTATTGGTGTGTGTGTGTGTAGACAGACAGACAGACAGACAGACAGACAGACAGACAGACAGACAGACAGACAGACAGACAGACAGACAGACAGACAGACAGACAGACAGACAGACAGAGAGAGAGAGAGAGAGACAGAGAGAGAGAGAGAGAGAGAGAGACAGAGAGAGAGAGAGAGAGAGACAGAGAGACAGAGAGAGAGACAGAGAGACAGAGAGAGAGACAGAGAGACAGAGAGAGAGAGAGACAGAGACAGAGAGAGAGAGACAGAGAGAGAGAGAGAGACAGAGAGAGAGAGATACAGAGAGAGAGAGAGAGACAGAGAGAGAGAGATACAGAGAGAGAGAGAGAGACAGAGAGAGAGAGATACAGAGAGAGAGAGAGAGACAGAGAGAGAGAGAGAGACAGAGAGAGAGAGATACAGAGAGAGAGAGAGAGAGAGAGAGAGAGAGAGAGAGAGAGAGAGAGAGAGGAGTTAAAGAACAGCACACAGGCAGTTGACATTTCCCCCCAAAAACCAGTAGATAGGGGCTGGCTTAGTGGTAAATAGAGTATAGAGAGGTCCAGAAGCCTGCATAGTCTGTTCCACTGACTGCTTTATCGATACTCCACTGCAAGAAGTAGTTATAGTAGATTAAAATTAGCACAGAATCGTGACCTCTAACGGATTTCCTGCATTTAGTGTGAAAAATGAGCCATAAAGCAAACATAAAAGCAATATGTTCTCCATTCCGCCTTGAGGGAGCACGGTCTGTCCCAAGAGTAGCCTCAGTCTCGTGTCACTGTGCACTTCTGGGGGCAAATACCATACTGTACTCAAGCCAACAGCGATGCAATGCAACAAAATATCCTGAGGAGCATTTTGAGACAAAGTGACAGAGTGACACAAGTAAGATGGATAATGTGAGTTCCAAACAGAGACAATGAATAGTACACACTACTGTCAGAAGGGACAGTTCAAATGGGACCAGTATTACCTACGGTAGTGGATGGCTGTAGAGTACCTGCTCTGGGTGCTAAGGATGGCGTATCTCCATAGGGGTTCTATGACATTTTATTTCCCTGTCTAAAATATATGTCCTGCCGGGTTCAGGCGGGCCACATGAAATGTGGAAATGGGCTCCTTGCAAAGAAATCTCTGGAGTCCCCTCATCTGTCAAGTCACATGTGAACACACACACACACACATGCTTGAAGGCTCAGACACATCATATAACTTACGCACATACATGTACATGTTCACACACAATGGCAACACAGAGTTCTCAGATGCAAAAGGTTAGTGATATACTGTCATGATGTAACTATATTGCCATGCATCAAAGACACAGGCAAGCCACAGTTGCTCATACGCTTGGTGCATGAACATGGAGACTGACTAATATAATGGGTACACAATTCACTCATTGGTTGCCGTGCAGATAGTCTTTTTCAGAAATGTTTGCAAATGTATTAAAAATAAATAACAGTATCTTCGGGGTGTTGGATAATATTGTAGTGTGAGGTTTTGTTGATAGACTTCAGCCAACCTCACACCACAATATTATCCAACACCCCGAAGATACTGTAATTAAACAACATCGCCCCACAACGATATTTACCCAATGCATTATTGTCTAATGAACTCAGCATCGCATTTGACACGTAAGCCCTACTTTGAACAAGCAATAAATTCTATGGCATTATTTCAACGGTTATCCTGACCAGACAGGGTGCAATGAGAGCGCTAGACTACTTGATATTCAGGGCTTACTATGATCCTTCTGTGAGGGGAGCTTCTGCACAAATCTCCAATACTGCACAAACAGGCCGTTTGTCATCCTCTGCAATGAAAACACCCGGGCAGGAGAAAGCGTCAATAGAAGGCTTGCTTTTCAGCAGAGAAATACAGATCGAGACCGCTTTAGTTCACCCCCACCCCTCCCCACCCCGGCGCCGCCATACGTGTTTGCCAAGCACCACTCACAGTCCAATTGATTGAGTATTCAGAGTATTGAGCCACAGTGTCTATTATTCATCGTCTGGTGGAAGGCCTGACTGGATACACAGACAAAACTCTCATTAAAAGTTATTCTGTCACTTCCTCTTATTTGAAAACAGGCTGGATGTTTAGCCATCGATCATTTCCTGAAGGAGGCCTTGTCTATGGGGGGGAGAGCGTTTAGAAGAAGATGGTGCCGTAAGTATTGGGCCATGGTGCACATTGAACACATAGCACAGGGGGAAATGGGTCTTCCAAAGAAAAACAAGGTTGTTTTCTCATGATGTAATATATTGTTCTTAGCATGTATCCATATTTATTTATCCAGCTAAGTTATTGAGAAGAGATTATCTTTCTTGAAATGCAGACAGTTGATTTTCTTTGTTCACACTTTACATTCCATAGGGTCATCTTCTGTCAAAGTAGCAACCAAAACAACTACCAGTTAAGCAACCTTAAACTACAATTGCGGCCAAATATATTGGTGCCCTTGCCCTTTTCTTAAATAATTCCCCATTTCTTCTTCTTCAAAAAACATTTTAAATAATAATTATTGGTCTCCACAAGTTATAATTAAACTAATTGGATTTTCAACATTGCAGAACCAATTATTGTTTTGGGGGGAAACAAGTTTAATTATAATTCAATTACAATTTAGAAAATAAAAACAAAATGGCATTGACAAAATGATTGGCTCCCTGGAGCTAGTACTTGGTTCAGCCTTCAGCCAAGATACAGTGCCTTTGGAAAGTATTCCGACCCTTAGAATTTTTTTAACTTTCAAGACTTATTCTAAAACTAAAAATGTTTCTCATCAATCTACACACAATACCCTATAATGACAAAGCAAAAACAAGTTCTTAGGAATGTTTGCTAATTTATACTAAAAACTTAAACATCACATTTACTTAAGTATTCAGACCCTTTACTCAGTACTTTGTTGAAGTACCTTTGGTAGCGATTACAGCCTCGAGTCTTCTTGGGTATGACGCTACAAGCTTGGCACACCTGTATTTGGGGAGTTTCTCCTATTCTTCTCTGCAGATCCTCTTAAGCTCTGTCAGGTTGGATGGGGAGCGTTGCTGCACAGCTATTTTCAGGTCTCTCCAGAGATGTTCGATCGGGTTCAATTCGGGCTCTGGCTGGGCCACTCAAGGACATTTAGAGACTTGTTGCAAAGCCACTCCTCCATTGTCTTGGCTGTGTGCTTAGGGTCGTTGTCCTGTTGGAAGTTGAACGTTCGCCCCAGTCTGAGGTTCTGAGCGCTCTGGAGCAGGTTTTCCTCAAGGATCTCTGTACTTTGCTCCGTTCATCTTTACCTCTATCCTGACTAGTCTCGATCCTGCCACCACCATGCTTCACCGTAGGGATGGTGCCAGGTTTCCTCCAGATGTGACGCTTGGCATTCAGGCCAAAGAGTAGAATTTTGGTTTCATCAGAATTTAGGTGCGTTTTGGCAAACTCCAAGCGGAGTTTGTCTGTGCCTTTTACTGAGGAGTGGCTTCTGTCTGGCCACTCTACCATAAAGGCCTGATTAGCGGAGTGCTGCAAAGATGGTTGTCCTTCTGGAAGGTTCTCCCATCTCCACAGAGGTACTCTGGAACTCTGTAAGAGTGACCATTGGGTTCTTGGTCACCTCCCTGAACAAGGCCCTTCTCCCCCGATTTCTCAGTTTGGACGGGCTGCCAGCTCTAGGAATGATAGAGGCCACTGTGTTCTTGGGGACCTTCAATGCTGCAGAAATGTTTTCCACAGATCTGTGCCTCGACACAATTCCGTCTCAGAGTTCTATGGACAATTCCTTCGACCTCGTGGCTTGGTTCTTGCTTTGACATGCACTGTCAACTGTGGGACCTTATATAGAAAGGTGTGAGCCTTTCGAAATCATTTCCAATCAATTGAATTTACCGCAGGTGGACTCCAATCAAGTTGTAGAAACATCTCAAGGATGATCAATGGAACCATGATGCACCTGGGCTCAATTTAGTCTCATAGCAAAGGGTCTGAATACTTTGTAAATAAGGTATCTTTTTATTTATTACATTTGAAAAAATGTCAAAAAAACCTGTTTTTGCTTTTTCGTTATGGGTTATTCTGTGTAGATTGCTGAGGATTATTTTATTTAATCAATTTTAGAATAAGGCTGTAACGTAACAAAATGTGGAAAAAGCCAAAGGATCTGAACTGACAAATGAAACTACTGACAAATGCTTATTTTAGTCTTCAATGAGCTTGCTGCACCTTTCTAATGGCAATTTTGGCTCTTCAGCCCACAAACTGCTCCAAACTACTGTTTTCAGCACTCGCCATAGCTTTGTGATGGGATTCAGATCTGAACATCTCTCTGTCCAGATCTGGACAGTCCAGCATTTATTCTTGATGATTTGGCCACAACTGTATGTACATGCAGTTATTTAGTTCTTAAGCTTTCTCTTAATTTTTGGGGGAAAATAGAATTACAATCAATGGTAAGAGGTACGTAACTACAAGTGCTAATGACAAAAGCTACTCCCATACAGTTACTCTGAAATAACATCTAGATGTTGTGCAATATTCAAACAATCCAGGGATTAAAAAAAGTGAGCAGATCCTGGATGAGCCCCGTAAAACAGGGATGTGTGTTGAGTGTTTGATCCTATAACTACTTTATAGGATCAACTCACTTTAAACCATGACACTGATCCTGGAAGAAACAGTCCGTCTCAGAGAGTTTAGGCCCCTATGCTTTGCAGGGAAGAGAGCTGGGAAACTTCTAGAAAGCAGAAAGCAGCTCCTGCGTATTATTCTGAAATCCCAGAGAAAAATCCCTCATGCACACAAGATTGATCTCCAAAATCACAAAATATTATGGATGGGTCTAAACAAGGACGTAATTGACCAAACCCACGGCAGCGGCCTGACCTGCCAACAATCCAGCCCCGCTCCCAAGTTTGGCTGCCTCTCTGGGAAATATTGTGCATTCATTTCATTTAGTCTCCCCTCCAACATCCAATGGTAGAAGTTAATTAAATTGCTTGTCCATTGTGTTTATCCACTTACAAAGTTAATGATATTGTGCCTAGGAATTAAAGAGCATTTTATAAAGCGTGTGGGATGGGAGCTGGCAGGCACTACATTGCCCAGTTGAACCCTGTCAGTCCTTGGGCTGATGGACCCTCTAATTAGCGCTGAAATGGATGCTTCCATCTGCCAATTTCCTGCCATGCTCATCAGTCGTAGCAGTCGCTCCCCTAACCTGCCCGCTGGAGGGGTCTAAAGCAATAAAACCATCACGGCAATGACATTCAACGGAAATAAATAAATAAGAAATGTGCATAATATGACTCAGACTTTTAAAAGAGGCATTCTTCTAATTACTTATGTTTTTGCTCTGTATAATAGCATTGGTTTCTTAGTGATATAGATTGAAGAGTAGAATAACTGTCAAAAAGGTTTGATGCAGTACATAATAGTATTTTTAAAGGAGGTTGCTTAAACACATAGTAATTTGGTGAAATTAAGAATAAGAATACACATATGGGTATAAGTATTTTTATGATTGTACATTTACTTTAAAAAATAAATAAAATCCTTGATGCATCCTTGAACTCAAGGTTGTAAAGGTAGCTTACTGTAACATAAACACACATATCAATTAGAATATTAGATCTCTAAATTGCACTCATTGAATGAGTTTTACAACAGGCCCAATTTCCAGTGCAGGAGCAGAAGCCCGTAAAAAAAGGTAAGATTAATGTTTGTATATTCCAACTCAGTATTTACTAATACTGTACTGCAACTTCAGCATATTTTAAAGAGGGTATAAAATCGGGACATCAAAGCAAATTAAATTACACCTGTTATGCCGCTGACCTGCCTAATGGTTGGGGAGTGTGCAAGCTCAGCTCTATGGCAGATGGATACATTTGCGTAAGCTAATTATTAAAAAGTTAAAATAGGACATAATCAAGTTCTAAACTGCTTTGTTAAAGTGGAAGGTGTTCACCTAATTCTTACAGTCGCAGATCTTGCTCTTATCGTAGCATCGCATCGCTCCCGGCAAAGCTAAAGACTTTCTTGCCCGTTTCGAGGAAAACACAGAGCAGCCGACGTGGGCCACCGCCCCTCACGAGGACTGCAAGCTTTCGTTCTCTGTGGCTGATGGGAGTTGGACATTTAAGCGTGTTAACCCTCGCAAAGCTGCCGTCCCAGATGGCATCCCAAGCCGTGTCCTCAGAGCATGTGCAGACCAGCTGGCTGGAGAGTTTAAGGAACTATTCAACCCCTGCCTATCCCAGTCTTCTTTCAAGACGGCCACCATTGTTCCTGTACCCAAGAAAGCAAAGGTGACTGAACTAAATTACAAATCGCCTCCTAGCAATCACTTCTGTCATGAAGTGCTTTCAGAGGCTAGTTAAGGATCATATAATCTCCACCTTACCCGACACCCTGTACAATTTGCATACTGCCCCAACAGATTCACAGATCACGCAATCGCCATCGCACTGCACACTGACCTATCCCATCTGCACATGAGGAATAACTCTGTAAGAATGTTGTTCATGGACTAACGCCCTCCAAGCTCATCACTAAGCTTGGGACTCTGGGTCAGAACCCCACCCTGTGCAACTGGCTCATGGACTTCCTGACGGGAAGACCCAAGGTGGTGAAAGTAGGCAACAACACTTCCGCTATGCTGATCCTAAATTCGGGAGCCCAACAATGGTGCGTGCTCAGCCCCCTCCTGTGCTCCCTGGTCACCCATGACTGCGTGGCCACGCACGTCTCCAACTCAATCAATGCTTACGACAACAGTGGTAGGCCTAATTACCAACAACGACGAGACAGTCTACTGGGAGGAGGTGAGGGTCCTGGTGATGCCAGGAAAATAACCTCTCCTACAACAAAACAAAGGAGCTGATCGTGGTCTTCAGGAGACAGCAGACAGAGCACGAACATATCCACATTGACTGGGCTACAGTGGAGAGGGTGAAAAGGTACAAGTTCCTTGGTGTGCACATCACTGACAACCTGAAATGGTCCATCAACACAAATAGTCTGGTGAAGAAGGCGCAACCGCGTCTCTTCAACCTCAGGAGGCTGAAGAAATCTAAGACACTCACAAACCTTTACAGATACACCATTGAGAGCATCTTGTCGGGCTGTATCACCGCCTGGTAAGGCAAATGCACCATCCGCAAATGCAGGGCTCTCCCGGGGGTGGTGTTGTCAACCCAATGAGGGCACACTGTTTATAAAAAAACAAATGAAATATCACATTTATATAAGTATTCAGACCCTTTACTCAGTACTTTGTTGAAGCACCTTTGGCAGCGATTACAGCCTTGAGTCTTCTTGGGTATGATGCTACAAGCTTGGCACACCTGTATTTGGGGATTTTCTCTCATTCTTCTCTGCAGAGCCTGTCAAACACTGTCAGGTTGGATGGGGACCCGATCCAACAGGTCTCTCCAGAGCTGTTCGATCGGGTCCAAGTCCAGGCTCTGGCTGAGCCACTCAAGGACATTCAGATTTGTCCTGAAGCCACTCCTGTGTTGTCTTAGCTATGTGCTCAGATTCATTGTACTGTTATAAGGTGAACCTTCACCCCAGTCTGAGGTCCTGAGTGCTCTCGAGCAGGTTTTCATCAATGATCTCTCTGTACTTTGCTCCATTAATTTTTCCCTCGATCCGGACTAGTCTTCTAGTCCCTGCCGCTGAAAAGCATCTCCACAGTGTGATGCGTAAATCACCATGCTTCACCGTAGGGTTGGTGCCAGGTTTCCGCCATACGTGGCGCTTGGCATTCAAGCCAAAGAGTTTAATCTTGGTTTCATCAGACCAGAGAATCTTGTTTAAGAATGATAGAGGCCACCGTGTTCTTAGGGACCTTCAATGCTGCAGAAATGTTTTGGTACCCTTCCCCAGATCTGTGCCTTGACAGAATCCTGTCTCTGAGCTCTAAGGACAATTCCTTTGACCTCATGGCTTGGTTTTTGCTCTGACATGCACTGTCAACTGTGTGACCTTATATAGACAGGCCTTTCCAAATCATGTACAATCAATTGAGTTTACTACAGCTATACACAAATCAAGTTGTAAAACATTTCAAGGATGATCAATGGAAACAGGATGTACCTGAGCTCAATTTTGAGTTTCAGAGCAAAGGTTCTGAATACTTATGTAAATAAGGTTTTTATTTTATTGTCTGGAACCACTGTTCCTACAGCTGGCCGCCCGGCCCAACTGAGCAATCGGGGGTGAAAGACATTGGTCAGGGAGGTGACCAAGAACCCGATGGTACCTCTGACAGTGCTCCAGAGTTCCTCAGAAGGACAACCATCTCTTCAGCACTCCACCAATCAGGCCGTTATGGTAGAGTGGCCAAACGGAAGCCACTCCTCAGTAAAAGGCACAGGACAGCCCGCTTTGAGTTGGCCAAAAGGCACCTAAAGGACGATAAGACCATAAGAAACAAGATTCACTGGTCTGATGAAACCAATATTGAACTCTTTGGCCTGAATGCCAAGCGTCACGTCTTGAGGAAACCTGGCACCATTCCTAAGGTGAAACATGGTAGTGGCAGCATCATGCTGTGGGGATGTTTTTCAGTGGCAGGGGCTGGGAGACTAGTCAGGATCGAGGGGAAAGGACCAAAGTACAGAGCGATCCTTGATGAAAACTTGCTTCAGAGTGCTCAGGACCTCAGACTGGGGCATACAGTGGGGAGAACAAGTATTTGATACGCTGCCGATTTTGCAGGTTTTCCTACTTACAAAGCATGTAGAAGTCTGTAATTTTTATCATAGGTACACTTCAACTGTGAGAGACGGAATCTAAAACAAAAATCCAGAAAATTACATTGTATGATTTTTAAGTAATTAATTAGCATTTTATTGCATGACATAAGTATTTGATCACCTACCAACCAGTAAGAATTCAGTCTCTCACAGACCTGTTAGTTTTTCTTTAAGAAGCCCTCCTGTTCTCCACTCATTACCTGTATTAACTGCACCTGTTTGAACTCGTTACCTGTATAAAAGACACCTGTCCACACAATCAAACAGACTCCAACCTCTCCACAATGGCCAAGACCAGAGCTGTGTAAGGACATCAGGGATAAAATTGTAGACCTGCACAAGGCTGGGATGGGCTACAGGACAATAGGCAAGCAGCTTGGTGAGAAGGCAACAACTGTTGGTGCAATTATTAGAAAATGGAAGAAGTTCAAGATGACGGTCAATCTCCCTTGGTCTGGGGCACCATGCAAGATCTCACCTCGTGGGGCATCAATGATCATGAGGAAGGTGAGGGATCAGCGCAGAACTACACGGCAGGACCTGGTCAATGACCTGAAGAGAGCTGGGACCACAGTCTCAAAGGAAACCATTAGTAACACACTACGCCGTCATGGATTAAAATCCTGCAGCGCACGCAAGGTCCCCCTGCTCAAGCCAGTGCATGTCCAGGCCCATCTGAAGTTTGCCAATGACCATCTGGATGATCCAGAGGAGGAATGGGAGAAGGTCATGTGGTCTGATGAGACAAAAATAGAGCTTTTTGGTCTAAACTCCACTCACCGTGTTTGGAGGAAGAAGAAGGATGAGTACAACCCAAGAACACCATCCAAACCGTGAAGTATGGAGGTGGAAACATCATTCTTTGGGGATGCTTTTCTGAAAAGGGGACAGGACGACTGCACCGTATTGAGGGGAGGATGGATGGGGCCATGTATCGCGAGATCTTGGCCAACAACCTCCTTCCCTCAGTAAGAGCATTGAAGATGGGTCGTGGCTGGGTCTTCCAGCATGACAATGACCCGAAACACACAGCCAGGGCAACTAAGGAGTGGCTCCGTAAGAAGCATCTCAAGGTCCTGGAGTGGCCTAGCCAGTCTCCAGACCTGAATCCAATAGAAAATCTTTGGAGGGAGCTGAAAGTCTGTATTACCTAGCAACAGCCCTGAAACCTGAAGGATCTGGAGAAGGTCTGTATGGAGGAGTGGGCCAAAATCCCTGCTGCAGTGTGTGCAAACCTGGTCAAGAACTACAGGAAACGTATGATCTCTGTAATTGCAAACAAAGGTTTCTGTACCAAATATTAAGTTCTGCTTTTCTGATGTATCAAATACTTACGTCATGCAATAAAATGCAAATTAAATACTTTAAAATCATACAATGTGATTTTCAGGATTTTTGTTTTAGATTCCGTCACTCACAGTTTTTCCTTTGTAAGTAGGAAAACCTGCAAAATCGGCAGTGTATCAAATACTTGTTCTCCCCACTGTACCTACGTACTAATTAAGAGGATGACACCACCTATACAACTATATACAGTATGACAACAGGATGTAACACTAATTTGGTGACAAACAGGATAGCATAGTAACTCATACAACATGACATTGCTTTGAGGGAATTGCATGATATCTGTAGACCAGACAAGGTCAAAGTCCTAGTTTCAAATTGCAGCAGACAGACATCCGTAAGGCGACATGAAAGAATGTCCCTTCTTCTCCGAAATGTATTCTTCCTTTGAAACCCATCTTCAAATAAACCAGTGATTTAAAAAGGCCAGCGTGGTGAATAACTACTTTCTTTAAGTAAATATGCGGTTATGGGCTAACGAGATTATCTTTTTAAAAGGATACGCAGATGATGAATATTTTCTGCATTATTAGATTGGCCTAAAAATGAAAAATCTAATGGCTGAACCATTGAGGCATCCATTAGTAATTAAAATGACATTACCTCCCCTCTCTTTTGTTAGGCCCCATGCATGACTGCCAAGACCATTATTTAATTGTTTCGGATGCTGGGGATAAAATGCCTTTAATATACTTATGCTCATTAATGTAAATCATATTTATCTATGGATGTCCAATAATCAAAAATAATATTTCAACTTGTAATTTTTTTTTCTCTTCAAAAAGTATTCCCATTAGGGGAACTAGATGCTCATGCAAACGACAGATCTTTGAGCCCATTGATTTTCCCGTGGCTTTTGGGAGAAGGCCGCTAATGTTGTCATGGACTGTTCATCAATCTAGATTGTTATCGAATTTTATATCTGGCCTATTCCTATTGGTTCATCTGTGATATTCCTTATTGGATTAGAACCATACATAGCGAAAAGCGAACAAACTTAATTTAAGTGTGTGAAACAGTTAAATAGTTTGCATTGACTTAGCTATGTTGAACTTGCAGTTTTTAACACTAAGTTACTTCATGGCTTTATGACATGTCCACCTCACCATGCAAGAGCAACCACTGACATTAGTGTACGCTAAGTGTATCCTCTCTATGTCAATACAGTGCACTGAGCAACGTCCCATTCCTCTAAGGATGCTGGGATAGCAATCACTGGCGTGAGGTCAGTTGGGCAGGTCATCAGTCAGTAAGGGGCCACAGGTAGCACCTTTGATTTTGTCCCCGTCCCGTGCTGCCGGTGGCTACAGGATGTGGCCTTGCAATGACGTAGTGGCCTCCTTGGCTGTCCAATGAGATACAGCTCTATTGCCAGGGACAACAATGCGATATTTATTAGTTTGGGGCATCTTTGTGGAAACTGTCAATCAGTTCTGAGAGGGATTTAACAGAATGTACCCCATATCTCTGCATCAACAACCCTTCCTACTCCCTCCATACAGACACAACTCTTCCCCAACGAAGGCAACGTCGCCCCACTCATACACCATTTCAAAAACAATTTATATGGTGGTTGAGAGTGACATGTCAAAGGGACAATTAATGGGCTTGTACAGCATATGGCGGCAGTGTGTCTCTCTCCTTGGACCTGAGGACTTGTCGTTCTCTGAGCCAGGACAGCAGGTCTCTGAGCCAGGGACTCAACCGTTGGAGGACTGGTTTCAGTTATGAGGGCAAAGACAAAAATCATTTCTCAGGGCAAAAAAATAAGCAGCTTTCCCCTTGATACTGGAAGAGGCGTTTTCGGGGCACAAACAGTGACCACAGGACCGTGAAGCTTTAGCGGAGCCAGAAAAACACACGCAGTCGGTCGGCTCGGCTAAGACCCGGTCTGGTCCCTTTTTGTGGCCTCTTTGTCTTTATGTAAAAACCAATGCTCGCCGATGATGTGTTATGTAAAATTCCAGGGGCTTGATTTAAATGGTTGGATATCCTCCATGCTAGCTTAGTTATACTCCAGTGCATCGACCCAAGAGCCACATGGTTGCAGCATGAAAAGCCATATGTAAATGGAATACCCCAGTCTCTTGGATAACAGAAATTATGTCATGCTTTTTTTGTATTCCCGTTAATAATAAACATAAAACCGGAACAACAGAGCGAGGGGGACTTCTCTTAAGCAGATGTTCTTTCTTACGCGTACAATCACAGCATCAAATCGGACCCCTACCCGGCCCCCTTGAGAGCGCCTTAAGACGTTAAGTGAACTCAGGACCTGTGCCAGGGGTCGAGAGTGGCAGCAGTCTGCTCTCCTGCAAAAATACAACAGCCCTGAAAAAGGAGAATATAGGCCTGTAAGCGGTCTCCAGTGCCCTCTGTGTGCTCCTTTCAACACTCTCTCCAGATGACAGTGAAGCACTGTATATCATTAGTTCATGTGAGAAGAGTAGAGGCGAAAAAGGCTTCTACTCAAATCAATGAAGCCAAATTTCAAATCTGGATAATGTCAGTGTTTTCCACAAGCCCTTTAAATTAACTAGGCTACTTTCAATCCGCTAGTCAGAAAAAAATAAAAATAGTCTGCTGATCCCTCTCCCGCTAGAATGAACGACTGCATCTTCTAGCGATCTTTTGATAGGACAGGTGCCTGTCAGTCACTAAGTGAGCGTTGACAAGGAAACGCTGCTGGTTTGACAGTCTGCCGCCTGTCCCGCCTCTCAGTGCCTGAGTGTTGTGTGCTCTGTCTGTGCAGTCGAATTTCTACACGGAGGGGGAGAGTGCATGAATTTGCACGTCCCATATAACGTGGTAACGATGAGACGAAATCCCACTTAGCCTGTTGTTTTCTGGCACAATCGTTTATTTTCTTTCGCGTGCGGGGCCCGACATGAACGATGGCCAGCTGGGGCCAGTGAAAACACGTGGCCCAACATAACTTTTCAGGGCATTTTTTGTATTCCAGCTCAACATTTACCTGCTCTGTCGCAGTTTACCATTGAAAACCATTGAAGACTGCATGCGTAAATGCAATTAATACAATTCTAAAGAATAATGTCTTGCATTTCTAAACTATACTACGCACCTTTTTAATGCATATCATAATAACCAAATGTAGCCTATTAATAGCTGTATATAGTGAGATGGCATGTGAACCTATTGACCCAATGCATTTAAGAGCTACACCATGTCCAGGCCAGTAGATTTTTCTGGCCAACTGGCCAGATTGAAAGTATACCCTGGAGTGTTACATATACAGCCACGGCGTGGTGGCGCAGAGTGTATTCACTGTGCTTAAATTGATGAACAGCAAGCTCGAGTAGTTTATACAAGGGGTCGAACAGACTGAATAAAGCAGATCTCATATATCTTTGCCATTCGTAAATCATACGTAGTTATACTGTGTGTCCACGGTAACGCATCGGGACAAGTAAACTAAAGATCTTGTTCGGACTTTCGATATGAAGTCCATTAGGACTTGCCAGATAGTGATGTTAAAGTGAGTGACTTGTCAGCAGCCTACCGAATTGCATCAATAAGAGAGCTGTTTATTTGGCTCCCTAATTTGCATACTGGTAGGCTTTTTGGAAATTATCTGCAGATAAATTATGAAAACATTCGGTGAACATGGCGACTCCTCCTCACTGCAGGAACAAAATCGGTAGGTTATTGGAGATCACTGGTCACTGTGGAAGCCCTTCATCTCAGGCCAACCGGGATGGCTTTGAAAGATGTTCCCCCACAAAAAGTGCAGGAATGCAATTAGGCCGTTCAAATTAAAGAGGTTGAATCTATTTGAAAGAGCATAGCATCTAATCTAATTAGTATTTAGCCGAGGAGTGCCTCACACACAGGAATCATTGTGGGCATGAACTTATGCAGCAGCCCTACTGAGTGTGGTAGCCTTTGTGTGAGATTAAACCCAACTTGGAGTGAATTACTTACAGAAATATGGCTATGCTTACTTTATGCCTTTATAAAAAGACACATTCTGTGTACTCGAGGGGTTCAAACAAAGGTTGCTGTGGCTCAAACTAGTTTAGTTTGGATCGATGTAGCCAATCCAGCTGCAAATGATTCATCCAGACTGTATCACAACCGGCCGGCCGTGATTGGGAGTCCCACAGGGCGGCGCACAATTGGCCCGGCGTCGCCCGAGTTTGGCCGGTATAGGCCATCATTGTAAATTAGAATTTGTTCTTAACTGACTTGCCAAATATCTACCCCCGGTGCATTTGGTGTTTGACAACCATCACACTGACAATACATCATAAAGCAGTGCCTTCCGCACTCCTCGGAACCCAACAGCAGCTTTCATCAGGGAACTCCAGAGGTCCCATGGTAGGGCTACCGCTGTTCATTTCTACCCAGCGCCGCCCCTCATCTGCAAGGACGCGCTCTGCCTCTGACCCCCAGGACCTTGGAGAGACTGCATTAGTTTTCCTGACAAAAATCAATTGGAGAAGGTCCGGGACGGGAAGAATGGGCTCATTATTGGACCTGCAGAAGGAGAAGGAAGCCATCCCCTCATTGGGAGCGTACAGCTCTTTTATGGCCCATAGAGGGACAGGGGATGGCGGGGAGGGGAGGTAGGGGACAAAGAGATTGTTCATTTCCTTGAACCCTCCCACTAAGAGCCATTCCAAATTGATTGCCCCGTGCATGTTTAAATATGGTTAGAAGAAGAGGGGCTAAAACAATTAAGCTGGATTCAGTGTGCATCTTCCGGTAAATCACAAGGGGCATAGCATATGAGACTGATTTAAAAAATGTATATAAAAAATTATACCATTGAAGTGTCGAGATGGGTGTCATTCACTCATATGGGGACACATGACTTCAGGTTCCAATCATGTGGATGTTTCATTTGTTTCAATTGGTCTATTCATGCGCAAACTGCTACCCAAACAGAGATGCAAAACATTTCCCAAAATCAGATTAGGAAACTGTGTGTGATAAGAACGAACGGATTCTATTTCAGGGGAGAGTGACAGACATCAGGCCGACAGAATAGAATGAATGCTGGTGAAATCTACAGAATAGAATGAATGCTGGTGAAATCTACAGAATAGAATGAATGCTGGTGAAATCTACAGAATAGAATGAATGCTGGTGAAATCTACAGAATAGAATGAATGCTGGTGAAATCTACAGAATAGAATGAATGCTGGTGAAATAGCAGCACAAATGTCAGATGTGATTTTGTCAACCATAAACACACCAAGACAGAAAGACTGAACCACAACTACAGCATTAAAAGAGTACAGGATACAATAAAGAAAGACCAGAGTAGAAAGAGACTGGCTCTATGCAGGGAGGGAGTAGGGGAGGGAGGGAGGGAGGGAGGGAGAGAGAGTGCAGTTGGTACTACTGTATGCGTTTAAAATGTGCCACACAATACCTGCTAATTCTATTAAGTGCCTCTGCGGTGTGTGAGGCGGTGAAGCGGTTTGGTTATGGGTTGATGTAAATGGACGGCTGGATGACTAAAAAATTCAAGAGCATAAGAATAAGGTGATTGGATGACAGAGTGGTGTAGAAGGCCTTGCCAAGTCCATTATGTGTATTGGAGACATCCATGGGGATCCAGCATGGGAAGATATGCCAGCCAGGGGAAAAAGGTGCCGTTGTTCTCCTTATCGTTGGAATGGCTTCCACCCCACGATATCCAGGTGTGTGGTAATGCAATGAGCAGAGAGCCTGAGACCTTCACGCATTTTCACGACATTTTTCCAATCTGCTTTGGTGCTTTTGGACTCTAAGAATCTACACTAGCTCAAGGTCGGACGTGGACTAGGAAGTCTTTGCCCCCAATTCAAACAATTGCAAATCAAGGTAAAACACACTGTGAAAACACAAATCAAGGGAAAACACACAGAGAATGTCGACGCGCGGTCTCACAAGAATATAATTCAGTTCAGGATTGTGTTGATCAACCACAACATTCTAAAATAATTTAAACTTTGTTTTACAAACATTCTACAACTGTATTAGGGCAAGAAAAAACATATCAAGACTCTTCTGTCAAAAGGGAGGTAGCTTTAAAGATGCCTGTTGCAATATATTAGCCCTTCTTTATACATTTATAGACAGCTGTGGTCTAATTCCTATCAGAGCTACGTTTAAGCGCTATCTAGACTTAAAATGCACTTGTGTGTGGAGAGAGATTGTTTGAGTTGTCTCTTCAGAGACATGTGTCAAGGGGGTTAGTTCCACAGCTATAATTACTCCAAAACAAGACGGTAAACAAGAGAGAAATTGCTTGGATTTAATGTAACGATTTCTCTGATATTAACCAGCTGTACGTGACACACGGCTGGACCGCCCAGATCAATTCCACCATGGAAGTGTACTGTTTTCCGACAGGGCTGATGAGTGAGGATGAGAGGGGGGTGGGGGGGGGGGGATCACGGACAGACACTTTCCCTGTTAGCCATGTTTGGATTAGAGGCTGATGGCTCCAGGAAGATGCTCCTCCCCCTCCTCACCTGCCCGGCCTGGGTGTCTCCCTACGGAGGGGAATATATATACACTTAGCCCGGAAAGGTCAGCCAGACAGAATGTCGCTGGCAAACACGTAGCACCGGGCCCCCTCGGATGAATCACAGGAGAATTGGTGCATGGCAGTGAATGAATAACCCTCCATGGCTCCCCAAACCCCATTATTTCCATCCTTTTCCAGCGGGCCAGAGATTCATGTCTGCGCATGCTGCCAGTTCATTACGGAGAAATATCATTCCTCTTCTGGCTGCGGCGGGACAGGCCAGGCGGGCCCCAGGAGGACCCAGCCCTGTTTAATTCCACATCATCCGCTCCAGTGAGGGCCTTAATCTCTGCTTGTGTGATCAATACTATATCAGTGTAAATTAAAATGACAATTTTAAAGTAATTAAGCCTGTTAATGCTCGATTCAAAATGTCATTATTTGCACAAGTAGAATCAGGCGGTGGGTGGGGGGGGTTGGGGGTGCAGGGTGTGTGGGGAGGGGTGCCTAAATTACGAGTGGGTCTGCAGTGACAGGCAAATACTTTAACTGGCACGGTGGCCCGTTGCCGGCACTGCCACTGAGGGGGCTTAACAAAAGCAGATTAACTCCCCGCCCATGCCAGCCAAGGGACCTCTCCAATTTCAGAGGATAACCCAATTGGAGAAATCTGATTTGTAGAACCAAACCCAATTATGGTGATATTAGATGAGAAGTGGCATGGAGGGAGGCTTGCTGAAGGAGGAGCGGTGATAGGCTAAGAGACTAGAAGAAAAAAGAGAAAAGTTACACAATAGAAATGCACTTAAAGTCCAGAATGAAGCCCAGCAGTAATTGGGTTATTAGATTATTTTAGTCCCTCCTCTCTTTGGTTTTGAAAGGCCATTTAGAGTCATTGTGATGGTTAAAGTGAAATAAATGGGTTCCTACGTTAACCTTCCCTTCCCTCTGTGCGTGTGCAGTGTGTGTGCAGTGTGTGTGCAGTGTGTGTGCAGTGTGTGTGCAGTGTGTGCGCGCGCGCTTACAGTAGTGGTGGTATGGTTGGAGGACTGTCTGAAGCCACCATCCTATCCCATGTGAGGTGCTGTGTAAGTGAGGAAGGAAATGAGATGATCACATTGTTCGGTCTTACTAACCGACAAAGCTGACAGCCATGGAGACCCAGCGGATCTAGCAATTACCCCAATCAGATTGGTTAGGGGCCACACAGGGACTGCCAAACACACTCCTGCTACGGCTGTATCGCCCTGACGGACCCTAATGCCATTATAACCATGGATCAAAGTTTTTTTTTTTTTTTACCTTCCATATGGCACACACGGTCATCTTTATTCCCGCTGTTGGTGCTGCACCCCAACACAGGTCATAGCCATCTCCATTCTCGAACTACCCATAAAGCACCACTCTGTACAGAGTCATGTGTATAATTTCCCTGCTGCTCAGGACACGCCCATATCTCACAATTACCCGCTAACGAGGCACGTGATGACAGAGGGCGGAGGGATGTCCTGATTAAAAAAGAGGCCATTTGTTCCTGAAGGCCAATGGATCACTCAGGGATCAGTCCAGTCCACTGTTGCTAAGTGATACCGTCGCCATGGAAACCGTGTCGTACATCTACACTGTGTTAGGAGATATGACATCATGGACATACAGTGCTTGCTATCCTACCGCTTAACTGTCCATCTAGTCCTTTTCAATACCTCCTGTTACTCAGAAATCGAATTGGTTGAAATGTGTCTATGTTGAATACAGAGTCAGAACAATTAATAAAAGGAACCAAAATAATTGCATTGTTACACACACAACCTTATTGAATAGCACAAATGTATCTTTATTGAAAGGAGTCATGATGTAAAGGCTCACGTTTTGTATTAAAGTGAAACTAGCCAAACAATGCCGTGCTACTTCAGCAAACAAGTTCAATTCCTTTTCGAAGACATAAAAAAACAGACCGACTATTATAGTGACCTGTGTCTCTCTGTTCCATCCCAGAACTCATCCGTGTCCACTGTTGATGGTTGAGGGTTGAGGGTTGTCCCCCCCCCCCAAACCCCTCAACGGCCACCAGCCACGGCTTCATGAATTATTAAATGAGTTCCAATAATGAATAGATAGACAACAGTGGGCTGAAAAACAAAGGCAACCTCTGGGTGTTTCATTAGCAGTTGGTCATCCTCCAGGGCAGTCCGATCCATCATGTCGCCTGTTGACTGGCTGTTTGTGGAAGCTGGCCTTATTAATTATCCGCTCATTTGGAGAGGTGGGGGGTGGGAGGGGGGGGCAATCAATGCAAACTGACGCTCAACGAGAATTCCAGCGGAAGGCGATTAAGATCAATCTGCCTGGGCCGACATGATGAGTCTTTTCCCCCGAACACGACAGGACAAGTGGGAAAGCTCCTGGGATAGAGTTGTGGGAGGTGGGGGATCTTGTCTTTATAGATAGATAATCCATATTACTGTTTCCACTGGTGTATTACAGTTAAGGAGGCTATAACATAACTTAGCCTCTGGGGGTGCTCAGAAATATTGTCAAGAAATGACCTAATTTGACAGAAAGGGGCACACCTCCTCATACCCATTAGCAGATCTAAGTCCCACCCGGAACAATATCACCAAAATATTAGTAAGCCTAAGTAGTAGACATTAGCAAAACATGAGTAACACCTTGCCAAAACTGCACATGCGAGTGCATCGGTGTCCTTCATCGCGCGCAAGTTGATTTTGTCCCCCCACAACAAACGCAATCACGACACGCAGGTAGAAATATCAAAACAAACTCTGAACCAATTATATTAATTTGGGGACAGGTCGAAAAGCATTAAACATTTATGGCAAGTTAGCTAGCTAGCTTGCTGTTGCTAGCTAATTTGTCCTATTTAGCTTGCTGTTGCTAGCTAATTTGTCCTATTTAGCTTGCTGTTGCTAGCTAATTTGTCCTATTTAGCTTGCCGTTGCTAGCTAATTTGTCCTATTTAGCTTGCCGTTGCTAGCTAATTTGTCCTATTTAGCTTGCCGTTGCTAGCTAATTTGTCCTATTTAGCTTGCCGTTGCTAGCTAATTTGTCCTATTTAGCTTGCCGTTGCTAGCTAATTTGTCCTATTTAGCTTGCTGTTGCTAGCTAATTTGTCCTATTTAGCTTGCTGTTGCTAGCTAATTTGTTCTGGCATATAAACATTGAGTTATTTTACCTGAAATGCACAAGGTCTTCTACTCCGACAATTAATCCACAGATAAAACGGTCAACCGAATCGTTTCTGGTCATCTCTTTTCCTTCCTTCAGGCTTCTTTTTCCTTCTTTGGACTTTATATGGTGATTGGCAACTACCTTTCATAATAATGTGCATTACCACAACATACCTCAGTTCATCTGTCAATCACCCACGTGGGTATATGCTCCTAAAAACCAATGAGGAGATGGCACGTGGGTATATGCTTCTAAAAGCCAATGAGGAGATGGCACGTGGGTATATGCTCCTAAAAGCCAATGAGGAGATGGCACGTGGGTATATGCTCCTAAAAGCCAATGAGGAGATGGCACGTGGGTATATGCTCCTAAAAGCCAATGAGGAGATGGGAGAGGCAGGACTTGCAGCGCATTCTGTGTCACAAATATAATCAACTTCTATTTCAGCGCCTGCCAACGCGAAGCGAGCGGTGTGGTCAGCATGTAAGCAGACACACAGAAACGCACACAAATGCAGGCCATAGACACAAAGGCATAGGTAGGTAATGACTCATTCTAAGCATTGAACTACTCTCAGCTACATGAATAATGCTGATATCTTCAGGGGGTTAGGGGTTAGGGTGAGCCCTAGACACTGGCACCCTCACACACAGACAAGTCTCCAAATCAAGGGTAACCAAAGTCAGTTTCATGTCATTAAAGCAAACCTCTTAGACACAGTTGGTCTATACCATCCAGGAATGCATGGGGGGGGGCAACTATATTGCTTATCGTTTCTACATACAGTACATTATTATTCTTTTTTTATTGTGGCGGGCACGATTTTGCAGGGGTAGTTCGCCTATGCTAAATGCATTTAGGGGAAACACTGCATGAGTGATATGTATAGGATCTGAAGTAGAAGTACACAGACTTAGTGAATATTTTAGTCACTAAAACTGAGTCACTACAGCACATTGAGGAAACCCCGATTTTATGAAGTTAACCATTTACCTACATCTCCATATACCTACATCTCTCCATATACCTACATACCAACATTCTGTTGTATTGCGAAGGCCTCTCTGAGAGCTAGAGGGGATCCTTTGAGAGGGACTGGGGTAGCTGAAATATGATCATGTTCCTGAGGGCTTAAAGAGATGCTGTGAGCCATTTAACAACGCCTCCCCTGACACTCCAACACACATCACAATCACAAATCATAAAAGCACACTCTCAACGGCAAGTGCCACTCACAGGGATGTCAGGGGCACCCAGCCGACTGTATTCACAGGATGGTTATGATGAGGATAATAGCAGCTTAGACAAGGGTGTAGGCACTTGCTAAGATTTGTGAAGTTTATTATGGGAGAAATCTCTTATATTTTATTTATTTTTTGCTTCTAATGAAAATTAGTTGGTGTGGGGGGACTCAATAGCCAGAGAATTATGGAAATCAAACCAGAGAGATTAGCTAATGGGGAAATAATTGGCAGTGTCTGCCTTGTTAGCTGGGTCAAGTGCTGTTGCATGGGAGAATCAATACATATGGGGATCAGATCAACTAGTAGCCATGGGCAGGGCCTGACACCAGACACAGAGAGCAGCTTTCACCAGGAGAGGAGAGCAGAGGAGAGGAGAGCCATGGACCGGAGGAGACATCGCCAGATAGTGCCTTCACTGATGTCAACGCTCAGCGTGTGATCCCAATGCCTCTAGTCTCTACTAAACACCGACCCACTATGTCGTCAAATCTCTAGTTATTCACTCTCGCTCGTAGGATACAGAAATTGACAGCCGTTGTAAATAGGAAAGTTAAGTTTGAGGTTTTGGATGTTTTAAGTAGTTGACATTTGTTTTTGACATGCGGCAATATTGCACATGTCGTGTTACGGATATATCTTAACCCGGATTCAAAATGAGATGAGGTGGGACAACGTACATAATTGATAAGGACACTTGATAGACCTCATCACGACAGGAATGGAACATCCTCTCACTTATACATTATGGTTCCAATTTTTTTTACGTGTCAGAGGGTTTTAATTTAGATTTGCGGCAGGCCGTCCATCTCTGTTCCCCCATGCATGGCCTCTCCCCTCTCGTTTTCATTCTCGCCTGCTCAGCGCAACCATTCATCAGGACCCGGGCAGAGGATACCTCCTGCCTGCTCACAAATGCATGGAGCAGGCAATAAAATTAAACCTTGTGGCAATTGTTTTCCCAGACGTTTGATGGCAGGGTGTCAACTCATCTGTTACCGAGGGCCCTGAATAAAGCAGGGCTAATGCCAGATTATGGAGTCAAGACCAGATCAATCAATGACAAAGTGGATGACGAGAGAGCAACTTCCTAGCCCTGTTCATTTGGCTCAGGGAAATACACAGAGCACAACCTGGCAGTGCCGTATATAGTAGTATATTTTGTATAGATAGTCAGCTACTTTTACAGTCCAGTATACCAACATCCCTCACCAAGCCCTCCTTCAGAAAAATCCTTCAGTGAGTGTTTATTTGCTCTCAACACCTCCTAGGCAATCAATATTTTTTAATTCGGGTGCGAGTTATTATTTTTCACATCACTGCGCTGGGAAGCAGTGTAAAGTGGCTCATATTTTAGCTCTAAATAGATCAATATGACAGGCTCACCTTCACTCTGCCCCTCGCTGGCTGGGGGGACGGCCGCACATCATAACGTACAGTGGGGGGTGCGCCTGGACATCGCATGCTGGAATCACATCATTATCTGTGCCTGGCGACCACCAGACAGATCTGATTTACTCCCAACCCAGGTCCTGCCTGCTGCCCAGACTAAACCAATCCCACCACACACAAACACTTTATCAGAGCTCTGTTTATGAGGGTGAGGGGGACGGACGGTGTGTGTGTGTGTGTGTGAGCGTGTGCTTTCATGTGTATAAGTGCCGGACGCATATTTTTGTGATGGTCCAGGAGAGGGCATAGGCCGAGTTCCGTCGATTAGACTCCTTGTAATAAATACGTTTTTCTCCCTCTGTTCTCAATCCATTCATTATATATACATTTTCAAGCAAAATGTTACCAGGGAGGCACAGCCCGCTCTCTGTCCCTCATAATTCACTTCTGATGGCAGATTCATTGATTGTCGCTCAGCACATGTCCTGAGTGTGTGTGTGTGTGTGTGTACGTGAGTGAGTGAGTGTGTGTGTGTGTGCACTTACTTGCATGCCCTGAGTGCATGACTGATGGTGCGGGAGAGTTATTGCCCAACAATATTACCCTGCTGACATCTACTCCATTCAA
This sequence comes from Thymallus thymallus, assembly GCA_023634145.1. Lineage (NCBI taxonomy): Eukaryota > Metazoa > Chordata > Actinopteri > Salmoniformes > Salmonidae > Thymallus > Thymallus thymallus. The sequence goes on along the minus strand of CM042389.1, from coordinate 24,443,794 downwards.
ATTGCCTCGGTCTGCTCAGTACTTCTCACCATATTGAAATAAGAGGCCAGATATTTAGTTTGCAATATTTTAACCTGCTTATGCACTTGACGCCTTCTCCCAGACCGTGAGGGCGGAGTGTGTGTGTGTGTGTGTGTGTGTGTGTGTTGTAACCCCCCCTGCCGTGACCCCGCACTCTCCCCCCTCTCTCCCTGTATGCATGTTAAAGCAGAGGAGGAGTTGTTTAAGGGGTAGGAGATTAAACAAGCCCCCGCCATCTGGACTTAAAGGGGGAGGGGTGATGGTGGGCAACCGTGAAAACAGGTGATGAGCGTGACGCAAGCGAACACACACACACACACACACACACACACACACACACACACACAGGCCCTGTCACCGCAGAGGGCCACTAAGTGTTCATAAATTCCTGGGTGATGTGCTGCGCTGGGTGCGGTTTGGATGATTGTATTACTGTGGCCTGCTGGGGGCAGCAGGAATTAAGGCTTCGCACCTGGAGCAGGCTGGGGTGCTGCTGGCAGCTCCTGACACGCCTCTAATGCGGCCCAGGGCTGAGGGGACATCATGAGGATCACACCTGCCTGCCTGGGGATGACTGTGGACGAGTTCAGCCCTCAGCATCACTTCCCTCATACCAACCACTGGAGATAGAACACAACTACTGAGGAGGAACCATTAGGTTGGATGAGAAAACAGCTGGTAAATATCATGTAAACTAAAGACGTTTTAAAGTTTCTAATTTGAAAGCTTAGGAACGCATACCTTCCCTTGATTCTATATGTGGGTGTCAGTGTGTGTACACAGAATGAAGGTGCACACTACCAGACAGAGCTAACTGGATCGACGGGACGTGAAGCTGATGGGAGTTCTCCCAGTGTCTCTCAGGGTGACAACACTCCCTAGTCTCCACACCACAGGGGAAATCCAATCAAAACATTCAGTGCGCCGTCAAAGACGGCACCCAGCACAAATAGCAGCTAAACAGATTAAGCCAATGTGACCCTGGGCCGCAGCTGCAGGGATGAGAACGGACACGGATGCGGAAGCGGAGTGAGATTCCTGTCAGAGCACAGAGCCGGATTTATCCTCTGGCCCCTCACTCCTGTCCTGTGGAGCAAGGGAGGACGCCTTTAATATCCCATTAAAATGCTCTGGAACAACTGAGGGCTGTGTAAGGGGTGTGTGTTGGTGTGTGTGTTCATTTGTATGTCCCTTGTAGTCACTAACTGTGTGTGTCTGTAATAAATACTGTTATACCTCTGCTAGTATAGAAACAGAGTGAGTGCTGTGACAAGAACTGTGAGGGTGGCGTGTGTAGGCAGGAACGCTAGCCTAGGTAATAAAGGCAAGGCATCAGTGAACATCATTCCACATGACACCCCAGCAGCCCAAAGGGCCGGGCCCATGATAAATATTAATGGCCTGGAACAAGTGGATTGGGATTTAAGGTTATCAGGGCGGGCTTTCCTAATTGACATTTTACCTGCTGTATACCTTAACAGCGCCGTAAAACACCAGGCCCGCCAGAGGAAGACGTGTCACTCAAGACGTCCCCCTCCCCTCATCACTGCACAGCACACACACCTTCCCTCTGAGAGAGATGTGGAGGCTGGCCGACTTCCCTCAATGTCTGCCTACATCCAACACTGGCCTGGATGCCTGACTGACAGAGAGTTAGGACCACCGTGTGCTAGGATACACTGGTAACCCACCAGTGTCCTCATGTTGGACATAAAACTTTAGTCCAGATCACACAGTGGGAAAAAAATCTAAATATTTTAAAGTGTCACAGTAAGTCTTATAGTCTACTACAGCAACAAAAAGCATACCTTAAAACCAGCCTCCTATTTTACCATTTTAACCTGTTGACATATTCGTCTCCTTCCAAATCAGAAGAATCAGCCAGTGCATCCTTGGTAAATTAAGAGTTGTGCTCAAATGACCCAAACACACCTCGCTGACACAGCGGGCACACACTCAGCCGTGGCACGGTGATGCTGCTCCTACTGTGGTGGGAGTTAAGCGTATGGCAGCGCCACCCAGTCACTGTATTCAACAGAGACAGGACAGGTAAACTAAACACTCCCTCAGGTCGTTACCATACACATTATAGCATTACCCGCTCGGCTGCCATTACTGGTAGGCTCAGAGAGCCACTTTACATTATCTGAAAATTGACAGGCAGAGCAGACAACAAACAATTTCCCTCGAGCAGAAATCGAAGGTTGAGAAGACAAATATGAGTGACGACGTCATCTCGGCTAAATGGCAAGCCCTGTGTGAGGCGCACTGGACAGTCTGTATCCATATTTACTGTGGCCACGATTTGAATATCTATAAACATGTGTATTTTGTGGTTCTCTTTATACAAATTGATTTAGAAGAAATTTATTTCAACTTAGAAACAGCCTAGATATAGAACAGTAATTGGTATTACATCTTTGCTTTTCCAAGATATGACTCTAAATAAACTTGAGAAATTGTTGTTGTTTTTTTAACGAGAGGAAATGCTTTAACGCGAAATGCCTGTTAATTTATTATTGCAATAGGGCAAATGTTTGCGATATGTTCATATTATGTTTATGAAAATCGCATTTTTGGACTGGCGGTGGTGGGAGTGATTTACGAGTGTTTGCCGTAAGGTAGGGAGAGCAGTGTACCGTGGTAGCAAGTGTACCGTGGTAGCAAGTGTACCGTGGTAGCAAGTGTACCGTGGTAGTAATACAGTACCTCCTAGAAGAATAGAGTCACAGCTACACTGATTGTTAGTGGGTTCCTTAAACCACATCTGTTATACTCTCTTAATGTGATCAAGAGCCAGGGAATTAACTATAACCACCATGATTGTTTACTTCCGGATGTACTGTAGGGTGTACAAAGTTAACATCATTAAATGGATAGCATTAGAAAACAAATTGCTTTTGTGGTAATCATGTGAGAAAAAAGTGTGTGTGTGTGTGTTCAGTGTGTGTGTTTGTGTGTTCAGTGTGTGTTCAAATGGGGGGGGGGCATGGTGTCTGAGATTAAGATGATCATCAATACTGAGTATCTGGCTTCACCAAGAGGCCATGCAATGCAATGGATGTGTAGTTGAGCATGATTTTGAGGGAAAAGGCCACAAAATTAACTGAGCAACAATTTGGACCACGCGTTGCACATCTTTGTGATAATTATGACATAACGTTGAAAATAATGACTGTGGTAACTAATACACGCGATCCATCAGACTCACTGTAATATAAATAGCCAACGACACTATTTTATAGGCTATTACATAAGCAGAATAATGAGGGCAAAAAAAACCCTACATATCCTGTAAAATAACAAAAGCCACAACCAACTATAAGCTGATAACACTTGAAAAGTTGCAGCTAGATTCTAGACAGCCACAAAACATTCCAGACCATCTAGCACCACCTTGTGGTGGTCTACCATTATTGCACATTCTTATAAAATGCTGGAGTCCACACAGCTGTGGAAGATGATTACTTGATTGATATTCTTAATTCCCTCTTTACTAGCATCTGAGAGACCCCAGCATCAACTTAAAATGTTCCTCAGCCATCTTATCTAATGTCACAACTGCTGTGTCTAGAGCAGGGATCATCAACTAGATTCAGACGCAGGCAAATAATTCAAATAATTTGTTGACTGCAAATTGACTGCAAGAAGCCCAAACAGATAACATTTCAGTAAAACATCATTTCAAATCTTGCTTACATTTGTATACAATCACATTTCTCTATTATGCGTGGGAATACTTAGGAACAGATTTTCAAATAAAAAATAACCTGGAACCGATTTCCTGGTGCTGTTACATCACCCAGGAATTTATGAACACTTAGTGGCCCTCTGCGGTGACAGGGCCTGTGTGTGTGTGTGTGTGTGTGTGTGTGTGTGTGTGTGTGTGTGTGTGTGTGTGTGTGTGTGTGTGTGTGTGTGTGTGTGTGTGTGTGTGTGTGTGTGTGTGTGTGTGTGTGTTCGCTTGCATCACGCTCATCACCTATTTTCACAGCGCCTCACCATCTCCCCTCCCCCTTTAAGTGGGGTGAATGCAACACATATATGGTGAGTAAAGACAGGGTGCGGTAAAAAAAAAAAAAAAGAAGAAGAGAACCACTTAGCAGGGGCAAATGGTCCAGCCGCACTTACTGTGAAATGTTCCTGGGATTTGTAGTTCTCGTCGAGGTAGACACGGGCTCTGCTGTACTCCTTCATGGCATCACTGGACAGCAGCTCTCTAGAAGAGAGTATACATCCCAATATGGCCCCGTCAGTCATCAGATACATGGGTTCATTCATTTCCCTTAATGAAGTAGGATGAATATGAACATGGGTGGAAATGTAGCCGTTCCGGTAGACTTCCAGTCATTGCGCTAACGCTAGCTAGCAATGGTTAGCAAAACTACCGTTGACTTCCTGCAAACTGCAATTAACTTCCTTGATTGCCCTTTAAAGGAGACATGATTAGGAACAGGAGATTGGTGAGTGTATTAGGATACTGTTAAATATGCTGAGGCCTCACTTAAGAGAGCACTTGATAGAATCTTGTTAACAAATATCAAATATCTTAAACCCCGTTGACATAAAACATTCTATTTTCCATCCTATGACTAAACAAGAAAGACTAGCTACATAAATAAACCCTGCAAAAAACATTTATTCAATAATGATGGTAGTACAATCTTTTAATTCTTTGAAAATCAAAGCCTTGTGACTTAAAATAAGAAACACCAAAAATTAAACCAAATCAGTTGTAACCAGAAGGTGGAGTTGTTCACTCATTTTCGGTCCTAATTTTCCTGTGGATCAAGGCAGTGATTGTTGTCTTGACAGAAAAATAACCCATAATCACCACTAGAGTTGCTTCGAACACTAGAGTTGGCTGCAATTCTTCATTGAAGGGGGACCATCAAGTGTGAGGTCACTTACTTGACAAAACAATCTACGCGTGACATTGATGCTTCGTAGCTCTTCCCGCCCACCTCTTGACAGTGCACTGCGATGAAGTGAGGCTTGTTTGATTGGACAGTCTGCAGAGGAGAAGAGAACAAGGCATAGCATTAACGCCTGTCTAGACCCAACCACTTGATGTAATTTCATTCGGGTCATAATCATTCAAAACACAAGGACTTCTGGAATAAGTCATTCGACCTTCTTCAAGAGAGCCCGGTCCTCTAAACAGCCTGCAGTCAGATTTCAGATTCCCACAAATAGCTGAACTAAGGGATTTAAATAAGACACAAGCCTTACTGGTGAGTCTGGTGTTTTTTGGAGTTGGACAGAAGCTGGGTAATGACTACCAGAGGCCAAGATACCTTACAGCCAACAGGGGGAAATATCCCAGCTACTGTACAGTATAGTGTCAGACAGAAGGCATGCGGCTTGCTTGTTCCATGAGTCATGGCGGATGTGTCTCGGGCTCTGTGTGCAGGGTATGACAGACAACGCCGGGAGTTAGAAACTAGATCAATAATGAGTCTCTCGCTGTCAGCATCCTTATGTCAGAATAAAAGGAAACACTCCAGAAAATAAAAATGTGACGGATCATAGGCAGAAAATACACTGTACGTGAATGAAGAGATGTTTGTGATCTACACTGATAAACAGCTGCCCTGGTCCCAGATCGGCTTGGGCTGTCTTGCCAATACCTGGGATCAGGCTAATATATACCTGGTTAGAGCAGCGAGAGATGTTAGAGTCATTTCCACTCCAGAGTCACATGACCTCTAACACTAAGAGGTGTTTCTGAGTGCACTGCAAGCGAGCCCAGAGTGTTTAGGAGGTGCCAACCCGTCACGGAAAATCCATAGCTGAGTGAATTACAGCACTCATAAGCACTCACAGGGTCGTGCTATGGATGGTGGGCAGGCAGTAGATCACAGTCACCCAGGATATGTGGCCCCCCAGGGGGGTGTGAAGCTTGGTCCAGGCCTGGAGGCCTACTCTGGCCCTACTCCACCCCCCCCGCCTGCATTATTCTTACTAAAGGCAAAATCAAATAAAAGTAATGTAAGGCAATAACACTATGGATTTTCTATCAACCTATGGCTTGTCACTGGGCCCCTAAGAACCAGGGTTCTCGAACCTATCAGCATCCACTGGCAGGCTCACACTCTCAAGGAGCTTTAGCTAGCCTAGTTACACTGTGTGTGAACCTGTGGACATGCGAGGGGGAGAACGCTGGACTTTGTGTGTGTATTTTGTGCTTGTGTGTGTTTGTATTTGTCCAAGTGTGCATTTTTCTGGTTGTTTTTCCAGGGAGTTGAACTCCAGTTCTAGTTTCTCATAGGCCTACATACTCATTATCCTGTAGCCTAATTGAATCCTATTACTATAGTCAGAAATGTTATTGATACAAGGCCAAACAACTATCCACGTTTCCTCCATCTTTCTGAATAGCTACCCTCAGAGGCACCTTTTGATCAATCTGTTTACTTTCATTTCAGACTAAGTGTTATAGTTCACAGATTGACTCTCAACAGACGGCAATAAAACACACGGTTGGTCAAAGCGGTGCCAGCCTTAAGAGCAGCAAATATCTATCAAATGCAGGGAACTCCCTTGGTAGCGTGGAAGTTGCTATATGGTTGATGACACAAGTACCACACAGCGGAAATCTCTCCACCTCTGAACTGTTGTGAGATGGCGACAAGTTTGTCAAAGGGGTGCGTCCTCTCTCTCCCTCAATCCCGTATCAGTTTGGATTACTAGGAAATTGCCTTAATTATAGCAATGACGTGCTCTCGTCCATTAATACACACTACACTGGAATATATAAAGGCAATTGTTTGTTTTATTTGATTGCCAAACAATGTTGGCTAATTGTGGAAGAGAATAATCGTAAGGCCTAGCTCGTAAGTCTAGATCTCAGTTTGGAAACATTTTCCACTCATTTAAAATCAATAGCTGGAACCCACACATCATTGATCTCCACCAGTACAAATCCATGTATATCTAAACTCATGCCTGATTCACACTATAGGGCTGAAGCAAAGTGTAATGTGCTGGGTCTGATATTTTCTTCAGCAACTAAGATGGATGCGTAACCAGGCCAGCCCAGTACAGCTTGGCTTGGGACAGTTTGGCTCAGTAGTGTAAAAAGGGTATCAGATCCTCCACTGCTTTTGTGACGTCTGGCTCACATCAAGCGCACCACTTCCACGGCTAACCTAACACGGCTACAATCAGACCGACTTGTCCAATGTGTGTCGTCGCAGCAGCCTGGCTTCTGAGCTGCAGACTGCAGTGTGGTGAGATGTGCTATGTTTCTATCCCTGGGGATGCCTGCCTGCCTACCTGCCTGATGCCTGGATATGGATATAGGAGGGAAGCTGGCTGGAATGAGTCAGTGTTACTGTGGCTAACGTATCAACAGTAGTCAGCACACCTACTTGGTAAAGCCGAATCACTCTCAGACTATGTGTGGGGTTAAGCTATCTAACAGCTGTTTAAACACAGTTAAGTTTCACTTTATAATGCAGCTGATTGGACATGATCTGCACTGTTCAAACAATGTTCGGTATCTCCAGCTCCTCTTCTTTCTCATTTTCATATACTCATTGAAGACTAAAGTGCCTTGAGCGTCTGGAAAAATAAACACATCCTATCAAATATATACAGTTGAAGTCGGAAGTTTACATACACCTTAGCCAAATACATTTAAACTCCGTTTGTCACAATTCCTGACATTTAATCCTAGTAAAAATTCCCCGTCTTAGGTCCAGTTAGGATCACCACTTTATTTTAAGAATGTGAAACGTCGGAATAATAGTAGAGAGAATTATTTATTTCAGCTTGTATTTCTTTCATCACATTCCCAGTGGGTCAGAAGTTTAGATAGATTTGGGGTAATAATAGTAATTCCCTTAAAATACAGTCCTTAGTGCGCAGGGTTTAATTACAGATAACTGCACGTATTGCACATTCGATATACTAAAAGCAATGAGTAAAGATGCAACTGACAGGATACTAATATGCATTCCTGAGTGAATGACTACATAAGTTAAGTCTAAGAATTACTTGCAATATTGCACGTGATATGATATAACAACTGTACATGAGTATGTATATACAGACCTGAATGAATAAATAAGTCCTGAGTGAATGAGTGATTACGGACCAGAGTTACTCACGGATGGATGCATAATTGTTAAACTAGGTCCTAGCACCCCAGCAGTTCCAGATCTATGTTGCCGACGGCACGGCACACCGGGAGAGGCATTAAATAGTCTAATAGCCGCCGGCAGGAAGGACCTCCTGTAGCGCTCTCTGGCACACTGTGGTGGGATCAGTCTGTGTCTGAAGGTGCTCCTCTGTGTCATAACCATGGCATGCAGAGGGTGGGTGACGTTGTCCATGATGGCCAGCAGTTTGGCCAGGATCCATCTCTCCGCCACCTCCTCTAGAGTGTCAAGGCTCATCCCCAGGACAGAGCTAGCCTTCCTGATCAGCTTATTTACCCGAGAAGCATCACCGGCTTTTATATTGGCTCCGCAGCACACCACTGCAAAAAGGATGGCACTGGCCACCACAGACTGGTAGAAGGTATGCAGTAGTTTACTGCACACGTTGAAGGACCTGAGCCTCCTCAGAAAGTAGAGTCGGCTCTGGCCCTTTTTGTACAGGGCCCCGGTGTTACCAGCCCATTGTCCACATCCATCCTCTGTATAGGGACTGCAGTCAGTTGTGCCTTGGTTCTCCTGAAGTCTACCACCATCTCCTTTGTTTTGCTGATGTTGAGCTGAAGGTGGTTCTGCTCACACCACAACACAAAGTCACTGATTGTGCTCCTGTACTCATCCTTACATACACTCAATTGGTATTTGGTAGCATTGCCTTTAAATTGTTTAACTTGGGTCAAACGTTTCGGTTAGACTTCCACAAGCCTCCCACAATAAGTCGCACACGCTTTTTTCAGTTCTGCCCACAAATTCTCTATAGGATTGAGGTCAGGGCTTTATGATGGCCACTCCAATACCTTGACTTTGTTGTCCTTAAGCAATTTTGCCACAACTTTGGAAGTAAGCTTGGGCTCATGGTCCATTTCGAAGACCCATTTGCGACCAAGCTTTAACTTCCTGACTGATGTATTGCTTCAATATATCCACATAATTTTCCTTCCTCATGATGCCATCTATTTTGTGAAGTGCACCAGACCCTCCTGCAGCAAAGCACCCCAACAACATAATGCTGCTACCCCTGTGCTTCACGGTTGGGATGGTGTTCTTCGGCTTGCAAGCCTCCCCCTTTTTCCTCCAAACATAACGATGGTCATTAGTTCTATTTTTGTTTCATCAGACCTGAGTACATTTCTCCAAAAAGTATTATCTTGGTCCCCGTGTGCAGTTGCAAACTGTAGTCTGGCTTTTTTATGGTGGTTTTGGAGCAGTGGCTTCTTCCTTGCTGGGCGGCCTTTCAAGTTATGTCAATATAGGACTTGTATTACTGTGGATACAGATATCTTTGTACCCGTTTCCTCCAGCATCTTCACAAGGTCCTTTGCTGTTGTTCTGGGATTGATTTGCACTTTTCGCACCAAAGTATGTTAATCTTTAGGAGACAGAACACGTCTCCTTCCTGAGCGGTATGACGGCTGTGTGGTCCAATGGTGTTTATACTTGCGTACTACTGTTTGTACAGATGAACGTGGTACCTTTAGGCGTTTGGAACCAGACTTGTGGAGGTCTACAATATTTTTTCTGAGGTCTTGGCTGATTTCTTTAGATTTTCCCATGATGTCGAGCAAAGAGGCAGGAGTTTTATGGTAGGCCTTGAAATACATCCACAGGTACACCTCCAATTGACTCAAATTATGTCAATTAGCCTATCAGAAGCTTCTAAAGCCATGACATCATTTTCTGGAATTTTCCAAGCTGTTTAAAGGCACAGTCAACTTAGTGTATGTAAACTTCTGACCCACTGGAATTGTGATATAGTGAATTATAAGTGAAATAATCTGTCTGTAAACAATTGTTGGAAGAATTACTTGTGTCATGCACGAAGTAGATGTCCTAACCGACTTGCCAAAACTATAGTTTGTTAACATGAAATCTGTGGAGTGGATGAAAAATGAGTTTTAATGACTTCAACCTAAGTGTATGTAAACTTCCGACTTCAACTGTACATCCTAGCGTCTATAAATACATCCCATCAATGACACGCACTGACGCGCACACCACTGAATGTTCTTAGAAGTGAATTCCGTGCCAGATAAAAAAAGACTGATGATGCATATGGCAAAAAAAAGGCCCATGTTTCTAAGAATCTTCTCACAGAGGGCCTTTGATGAGCTGTAATTTAGAGAGGATGACTCCTACTTCATGGTCTTGATTGGGAGCTGGAAAATAACGTGGCTGGAGAGAACAGAGTGAGGAGGAGTAGCTCAAAATGGGCATGTGATGTGATGAGAAGTCTTTCCTAAACACTAAACTCTGCCGTTCATCTTTACAACACTGAATCTATTCATCTATAATCATACACACACGCACAGTCACGCACAGATACACAGTGCCTTGGGAAAGTATTCAGTCCCCTTGACTTTTTCCACATTTTGTTACGTGACAGCCTTATTCTAATATTGATTCAATTGTTTTTTTCCTCAGTCTACAAAAAAATGCCCCATAATGACAAAGGAAAAACAGTTTTTGGGGAAATTGTCGCTAATTTATAAAAACAAAAAAGATTAAATATGACATTTACATAAGTATTCAGACCCTTTACTCAATACTTTATTGAAGCACCTTTGGCAGCGATTAGAGCATCGATTCTTCTTGGGTATGACGCTACAAGCTTGCCACACCTATATTTGGGGAGTTTCTCCCATTCTTCTCTGCAGATCCTCTCAAGCTCTGTCAGGTTGGATGGGGAGAGTTGCTGCACAGCTATTTTCTGGTCTCTCCACAGATGTTCAATCGGGTTTAAGTCCAGGTTCTGGCTGGGCCACTCAAGGACATTCAGAGACTTGTTCCGAAGCCACTCCTGCGTTGTCTTTGCGAACAGGACAACGACCCTAAGAAGGTGAACCTTCACCCTAGTCTGAGGTCATCAAGGATCTCTCTGTACTTTGCGCCGTTCATCTTTGCCTCAATCCTGACTAGTATTCCAGTCCCTGCCGTTGAAAAACATCACCACAACATGGTGCTGCCACCACCATGCTTCACCGTAGGGATGGTGGTGTCTTCTGGTAGCTTCTCCCATCTCCACAGAGAAATTCTAGAACTCTGTCAGAGTGACCATCGGGTTCTTGGTCACCTCCCTGACCAAGGCCCTTCTCCCCCGATTGCTCAGTTTGGCTGGGCGGACGGAAGAATATCTTCCATTTAAGAATGATGGAGGCCACTGTGTTCTTGGCGACCTTCAATGCTTCATAAATGTTTTGGTACCCTTTCCCAGATCTATTTCCCAGATCTATCTACAATCCTGTCTCGGAGCTCTACGGACAATTCCTTCGTCCTCATGGCTCTGACATGCACTGGCAAAAGACTCCACTATGCAAGTATACATTTCAATTGAATTTCACTGCAACTGTTGATAGACGTACTAGCTGGTAAATTCACTCTGGCTATCTACTCCGGTTTCAGACCACGGGTAAGATAGTCTAGCTAGCTACATTTTCAGATATTACGCGTTTGACAACCATTTTTAAATCTGTAACAATGTCAAATGCAAACAACTATTCAGAGACTATTTCAAAACCTTTTTTTCAATATTTCTATTTCAAGATTTAGAATTAGTAGCCAACTTTGACAACAATTCAGTGAATGCAACAAGTATTAGATAGACAGATAGAGAGAACATACAAAACACTGTTCAAAGACTATTTTAAAAAGTACAGAATTTCCCTAAAAGATCTGTAGAACAAATTCATATTTCACACTGTCACTTTAGTGTTTACATTTAACCTACAACATGTCATGGAACTTCTGGAAGCACGGTCCCATCCTGCAAATCTGCACAGAACACGTAGAGCACCCAAAGGAGGTTTCTACACATCTCCCACTCTTTGCCCTACCGTCCGCCTAGATGCACCCCACACTCTTGCGCCCTTCAAACTTCATTTCAAATGATGAGTAACAACTCGGCCCACAAGCCCTTATGCCACACTCTTGGCTCCCCTCTTCCTGTCACTGTAGCCATATTACAAAGTGAAGACACAAGCAGCATTTTGAATGCCTTCAGGGACCAGCGCCTGCGGTTTCTGAGAAGGGGCCATTGTAGGGCCCCTGCACAATGTACACATTTATGATGGAAATGTTGAGCATCCCCCAAAACACATACTTCCATAATTTTCTGCTTGTGCGTCCAACATTGTAATAGAGCCTTAGTTGGTCAAGATAGTAAACCCTGCCCATTTTCTTGTTGTAATCCATTACAAGCTCTGGAACAGATACAAGTTCCTACCACTTTTAAAAACAACTCCAAAACCCTTTCCACTGTCACTTGAGGCCCAGGCTGTGTGGTCCAAGGGTGACTGGTGGGACTTGGGGCAACGTAGGCTCCCCTCTCAGGTGTATATTTCTTACTCTCTCACACTCTCACTCTCACTCAATTCAAATTCGGCATGAAAGTTACAATTTAACAATATTGCCAAAGCACTTTACAATGTAACAATAAAAAGAAAAGAAGGTTCATATTATTATTAACAACAACAAAAATATAGATCCATTACATAGTAATTATCACATACACAACCAAACATATTCAAAATAATTGTATGTGTGCGTGTAAGTTTGTTGGGAGATTATTGGTTGTAGTTGGGTCAACTGGTTGTCCTTACGGGATTATTGATTGCAGTTGGGTCAACTCGTTGTCCCTACGGGTGTGGCATAATGCAACATATTTTGCACCATAAATGGCACAATGGACCTTTTCAACCAATAGGCATTGTAATTTTTCATCATCTGTTCCTGTTTCAAATTCTTTATTTCTATTTTTAATTTGGGGAAAGAAAGTTGCCCGTATGTCTGCATAATTATCACATTTTAGGAGAAAGTGTGTTTCCGTTTCAATTGCGTTTTGTGGGCAGAGTAAACACAACCTGGCATCTCTGGGTTGCCAGATCTGTCTGCGACGACCGGTCTCTATAGCCAGGCTGTGCTCGCTGAGTCGGTACATAGTCAGTGTTTTCCTCAGTTTTCTATCAGTCACAGTGGTCAGGTAGTTTGCCACTGTGTACTGTCTGTTTAGTGCCAAATAGCATTGAAGTTTACTTTGATTTTTTGTGGTGTCTTTCCAATAGGTCATGTAATTTTCTTTTTTTATAATTTGGTTGGGCCAGATTTTCTGAGTGCTGTCCTGAGGCTTTGTGAGTTTAGTCTCAGGATCAGCTGACTAAGATCTCGCTCGCTCGCTCTCTCTCTCCTCTTCACTCACTCGCTCTCTCTCTCTCTCCTCTTCACTCACTCGCTCTCTCTCTCTCTCCTCTTCACTCACTCGCTCTCTCTCTCTCTCCTCTTCACTCACTCGCTCTCTCTCTCTCTCCTCTTCACTCACTCGCTCTCTCTCTCTCTCCTCTTCACTCACTCGCTCTCTCTCTCTCTCCTCTTCACTCACTCGCTCTCTCTCTCTCTCCTCTTCACTCACTCGCTCTCTCTCTCTCTCCTCTTCACTCACTCGCTCTCTCTCTCTCTCTCCTCTTCACTCACTCGCTCTCTCTCTCTCTCCTCTTCACTCACTCGCTCTCTCTCTCTCTCCTCTTCACTCACTCGCTCTCTCTCTCTCTCTCCTCTTCACTCACTCGCTCTCTCTCTCTCTCCTCTTCACTCACTCGCTCTCTCTCTCTCTCTCCTCTTCACTCACTCGCTCTCTCTCTCTCTCTCCTCTTCACTCACTCGCTCTCTCTCTCTCTCTCTCCTCTTCACTCACTCGCCCTCTCTCTCTCTCCTCTTCACTCACTCGCCCTCTCTCTCTCTCCTCTTCACTCACTCGCCCTCTCTCTCTCTCCTCTTCACTCACTCTCTCTCCTCTCCTCTTCACTCACTCTCTCTCCTCTCCTCTTCACTCACTCTCTCTCTCTCCTCTTCACTCACTCTCTCTCTCTCCTCTTCACTCACTCTCTCTCTCTCCTCTTCACTCACTCTCTCTCTCTCCTCTTCACTCACTCTCTCTCTCTCCTCTTCACTCACTCTCTCTCTCTCCTCTTCACTCACTCTCTCTCTCTCCCCTTCACTCACTCTCTCTCTCTCCTCTTCACTCACTCTCTCTCTCTCCTCTTCACTCACTCTCTCTCTCTCCTCTTCACTCACTCTCTCTCTCTCTCTCCTCTTCACTCACTCTCTCTCTCTCCTCTTCACTCACTCTCTCTCCTCTACTCTTCACTCACTCTCTCTCTCTCTCTCCTCTTCACTCACTCTCTCTCCTCTACTCTTCACTCACTCTCTCTCCTCTCCTCTTCACTCACTCTCTCTCCTCTCCTCTTCACTCACTCTCTCTCCTCTCCTCTTCACTCACTCTCTCTCTCTCCTCTTCACTCACTCTCTCTCTCTCTCCTCTTCACTCACTCTCTCTCTCTCCTCTTCACTCACTCGCTCTCTCTCTCTCTCTCCTCTTCACTCACTCGCTCTCTCTCTCTCTCTCCTCTTCACTCACTCGCTCTCTCTCTCTCTCCTCTTCACTCACTCGCTCTCTCTCTCTCTCTCCTCTTCACTCACTCGCTCTCTCTCTCTCTCTCCTCTTCACTCACTCGCTCTCTCTCTCTCTCCTCTTCACTCACTCGCTCTCTCTCTCTCTCTCCTCTTCACTCACTCGCTCTCTCTCTCTCTCTCCTCTTCACTCACTCGCTCTCTCTCTCTCTCTCTCCTCTTCACTCACTCGCCCTCTCTCTCTCTCCTCTTCACTCACTCGCCCTCTCTCTCTCTCCTCTTCACTCACTCGCCCTCTCTCTCCTCTTCACTCACTCGCCCTCTCTCTCTCTCCTCTTCACTCACTCTCTCTCCTCTCCTCTTCACTCACTCTCTCTCCTCTCCTCTTCACTCACTCTCTCTCTCTCCTCTTCACTCACTCTCTCTCTCTCCTCTTCACTCACTCTCTCTCTCTCCTCTTCACTCACTCTCTCTCTCTCCTCTTCACTCACTCTCTCTCTCTCCTCTTCACTCACTCTCTCTCTCTCCTCTTCACTCACTCTCTCTCTCTCCTCTTCACTCACTCTCTCTCTCTCCTCTTCACTCACTCTCTCTCTCTCCCCTTCACTCACTCTCTCTCTCTCCCCTTCACTCACTCTCTCTCTCTCCTCTTCACTCACTCTCTCTCTCTCCTCTTCACTCACTCTCTCTCTCTCCTCTTCACTCACTCTCTCTCTCTCCTCTTCACTCACTCTCTCTCCTCTACTCTTCACTCACTCTCTCTCTCTCTCTCCTCTTCACTCACTCTCTCTCCTCTACTCTTCACTCACTCTCTCTCCTCTCCTCTTCACTCACTCTCTCTCCTCTCCTCTTCACTCACTCTCTCTCCTCTCCTCTTCACTCACTCTCTCTCTCTCCTCTTCACTCACTCTCTCTCTCTCTCCTCTTCACTCACTCCTCTTCACTCACTCTCTCTCTCTCCTCTTCACTCACTCTCTCTCTCTCTCCTCTTCACTCACTCTCTCTCTCTCTCTCCTCTTCACTCACTCTCTCTCTCTCCTCTTCACTCACTCTCTCTCCTCTACTCTTCACTCTCTCTCTCTCTCTCTCTCTCCTCTTCACTCACTCTCTCTCCTCTACTCTTCACTCACTCCCTCTCTCTCTCTCCTCTTCACTCACTCGCTCTCTCTCTCTCTCCTCTTCACTCACTCGCTCTCTCTCTCTCTCCTCTTCACTCACTCGCTCTCTCTCTCTCTCCTCTTCACTCACTCGCTCTCTCTCTCTCTCCTCTTCACTCACTCGCTCTCTCTCTCTCTCCTCTTCACTCACTCGCTCTCTCTCTCTCTCCTCTTCACTCACTCGCTCTCTCTCTCTCCTCTTCACTCACTCTCTCTCTCTCCTCTTCACTCACTCTCTCTCTCTCCTCTTCACTCACTCTCTCTCTCTCCTCTTCACTCACTCTCTCTCTCCTCTTCACTCACTCTCTCTCCTCTCCTCTTCACTCACTCTCTCTCTCTCCTCTTCACTCACTCTCTCTCTCTCCTCTTCACTCACTCTCTCTCTCTCCTCTTCACTCACTCTCTCTCTCTCCTCTTCTCTCTCTCTCCTCTTCACTCACTCTCTCTCTCTCCTCTTCACTCACTCTCTCTCTCTCCTCTTCACTCACTCTCTCTCTCTCCTCTTCACTCACTCTCTCTCTCTCCTCTTCACTCACTCTCTCTCTCTCCTCTTCACTCACTCTCTCTCTCTCCTCTTCACTCACTCTCTCTCTCTCCTCTTCACTCACTCTCTCTCTCTCCTCTTCACTCACTCTCTCTCTCTCCTCTTCACTCACTCTCTCTCCTCTCCTCTTCACTCACTCTCTCTCCTCTACTCTTCACTCACTCTCTCTCCTCTCCTCTTCACTCACTCTCTCTCCTCTCCTCTTCACTCACTCTCTCTCCTCTTCACTCACTCTCTCCTCTTCACTCACTCTCTCTCTCTCCTCTTCACTCACTCTCTCTCTCTCCTCTTCACTCACTCTCTCTCTCTCCTCTTCACTCACTCTCTCTCTCTCCTCTTCACTCACTCTCTCTCTCTCCTCTTCACTCACTCTCTCTCTCTCCTCTTCACTCACTCTCTCTCTCTCCTCTTCACTCACTCTCTCTCTCTCCTCTTCACTCACTCTCTCTCTCTCCTCTTCACTCACTCTCTCTCTCTCCTCTTCACTCACTCTCTCTCTCTCCTCTTCACTCACTCTCTCTCTCTCCTCTTCACTCACTCTCTCTCTCTCCTCTTCACTCACTCTCTCTCCTCTACTCTTCACTCACTCCCTCTCTCTCTCTCCTCTTCACTCACTCCCTCACTCACTCTCTCTCCTCTTCACTCACTCCCTCACTCACTCTCTCTCCTCTTCACTCACTCCCTCACTCACTCTCTCTCCTCTTCACTCACTCTCTCTCCTCTTCACTCACTCTCTCTCCTCTTCACTCACTCTCTCTCCTCTTCACTCACTCTCTCTCCTCTTCACTCACTCTCTCTCCTCTTCACTCACTCTCTCTCCTCTTCACTCACTCTCTCTCCTCTTCCTTCACTCACTCTCTCTCCTCTTCCTTCACTCACTCTCTCTCCTCTTCCTTCACTCACTCTCTCTCCTCTTCCTTCACTCACTCTCTCTCCTCTTCACTCACTCACTCACTCTCTCTCCTCTTCACTCACTCACTCTCTCTCCTCTTCACTCACTCTCTCTCTCCTCTTCACTCTCTCTCTCTCTCTCTCTCTCCTCTTCACTCACACTCTCTCTCTCTCTCTCTCTCTCCTCTTCACTCACTCTCTCTCTCTCTCTCCTCTTCACTCACTCTCTCTCTCTCTCTCCTCTTCACTCACTCTCTCTCTCCTCTTCACTCACTCTCTCTCTCCTCTTCACTCACTCTCTCTCTCTCTCTCTCTCCTCTTCACTCACTCTCTCTCTCTCTCTCTCTCCTCTTCACTCACTCTCTCTCTCTCTCTCCTCTTCACTCACTCTCTCACTCTCTCTCCTCTTCACTCACTCTCTCTCCTCTCCTCTTCACTCACTCTCTCTCTCTCCTCTTCACTCACTCTCTCTCTCTCTCCTCTTCACTCTCTCTCTCTCTCTCTCTCCTCTTCACTCACTCTCTCTCCTCTACTCTTCACTCACTCCCTCTCTCTCTCTCCTCTTCACTCACTCCCTCTCTCTCTCTCCTCTTCACTCACTCCCTCACTCACTCTCTCTCCTCTTCACTCACTCCCTCTCTCTCTCTCCTCTTCACTCACTCTCTCTCCTCTTCACTCACTCTCTCTCCTCTTCACTCACTCTCTCTCCTCTTCACTCACTCTCTCTCCTCTTCACTCACTCTCTCTCCTCTTCACTCACTCTCTCTCCTCTTCACTCACTCTCTCTCCTCTTCCTTCACTCTCTCTCCTCTTCCTTCACTCACTCTCTCTCCTCTTCCTTCACTCACTCTCTCTCCTCTTCCTTCACTCACTCTCTCTCCTCTTCCTTCACTCACTCTCTCTCCTCTTCCTTCACTCACTCTCTCTCCTCTTCACTCACTCACTCTCTCTCCTCTTCACTCACTCACTCTCTCTCCTCTTCACTCACTCTCTCTCTCCTCTTCACTCTCTCTCTCTCTCTCTCTCCTCTTCACTCACACTCTCTCTCTCTCTCTCTCTCCTCTTCACTCACTCTCTCTCTCTCTCTCCTCTTCACTCACTCTCTCTCTCTCTCTCCTCTTCACTCACTCTCTCTCTCCTCTTCACTCACTCTCTCTCTCTCTCTCCTCTTCACTCACTCTCTCTCTCTCTCTCTCTCCTCTTCACTCACTCTCTCTCTCTCTCTCCTCTTCACTCACTCTCTCACTCTCTCTCCTCTTCACTCACTCTCTCTCTCCTCTTCACTCTCTCTCTCTCTCTCTCTCTCTCCTCTTCACTCACTCTCTCTCTCTCTCTCTCTCCTCTTCACTCACTCTCTCTCTCTCTCTCCTCTTCACTCACTCTCTCTCTCTCTCCTCTTCACTCACTCTCTCTCTCTCTCTCTCTCTCCTCTTCACTCACTCTCTCTCTCTCTCTCTCCTCTTCACTCACTCTCTCTCTCTCTCTCCTCTTCACTCACTCTCTCTCTCTCTCTCTCTCTCCTCTTCACTCACTCTCTCTCTCTCTCTCCTCTTCACTCACTCTCTCTCTCTCTCTCCTCTTCACTCACTCTCTCTCTCTCTCTCCTCTTCACTCACTCTCTCTCTCTCTCTCCTCTTCACTCACTCTCTCTCTCTCTCTCCTCTTCACTCACTCTCTCTCTCTCTCTCCTCTTCACTCACTCTCTCTCTCTCTCTCTCCTCTTCACTCTCTCCTCTTCACTCTCTCCTCTTCACTCTCTCCTCTTCACTCTCTCCTCTTCACTCTCTCTCTCTCTCCTCTTCACTCTCTCTCTCTCTCCTCTTCACTCTCTCTCTCTCTCCTCTTCACTCTCTCTCTCTCTCCTCTTCACTTTCTCTCCTCAAATCTCTATCCCTCCAATCATCGCTAACTCCTCTTCCTCTCTGCCTTTTGCTTCTGAGTCTTGACTTTACACATGAACTCCCTCGCTTTCACTGACCTAGAGGAACATACGCTTATCTCTTCCTAATAATCACCTCTTAGGGGTTTCCATAATAAATTGTATGATACAGTCTCTCTCTCTCCCCTAACTACAGAGTTTGACAATATTAGCTGATTAGTTACAAAGCTGGGACAGTTTACAAATTAATTGCATCGGTAGAAACAAGACAAAACAAGCAACTTGTTAGCTGGTTATGTAAACAAATATCCAACTCAATATCATGAGCTCCACTGCGCAGACATCTACCCTAACACGACAGCTAAGCTGTCAAATAATAGGAAAAAGAAGCAACGTATAGCCTATGAATATCTGCACCTAGCAAACAGGACAAACCATAACCTAAGCCCAACAGATAAACATTTCGGTGGCTTGTTGTCTGTATGGCTAGCTAGTGACAGCTGAGGTTGACACTTCCTGAGAGCATCCTAAATTTACCGCTACACACAACTTTTCTTGCCTGACAGACTAGCTACAGCAAGCAGCTTGGGCCGTTTACATATAAATAACATTGATAGAAACAAGGCAAAACAACTGACTAGTTAGCTGACTATATACAGCTAAACACTGCAACTATTTCCATGAGACAGAGAGCAATCATTCGAGCTCCAATGCATATACGTGAACCCCTGTACCAACCATGTAAACATGACAAGACTTGCTAATCTGAGAACTCTTCCCCAATTATCACAGCATCAAACATTGACAACACCAAACATATATCGGCTGTATACTTACTGTGCATTCGGAAAGTATTCAGACCCCTTCACTTTTTCTATATTTTGTTACGTTACAGCCTTATTCTGAAATTGCTTCAATAAATGTTTTTCCTCATCAATTTACACACAATACCCCATAATGACTGAGCAAAAACTGGTCTAGACATTTTTGCAAATGTACTAAAAACAGAAATACCTTATTTACATAAGTATTCAGACCATTTGTTATGAAGCTCGAAATTGTGCTCAGGCGCATCCGGTTTCCATTGATCATCCTTGAGATGTTTCTACAATTTCACTGGAGTCCCCTGTGGTAAATTCAATTGATTGGACATGATTTGGAAAGGCACACACCTGTCTATATAAGGTCCCAGAGTTGACAATGCATGTCAGAGCAAAAACTAAGCCATGAGTTCGAAGGAATTGTCCAGACAGCTCCGAGACAGGATTGTGTCAAGGCAGCGATCTGAGGAAGGGTACCAAAAAGTGTCTGTAGCATTGAAGGTCCCCAAGAACACAGTGGCCTCCATCATTCCTAAACGGAAGAAGTTTAGAACCACAAAGACTCTTCCTTGAGCTGTCCGCCCGGCCAAACTGAGCACTCTGGGGAGAAGGGCCTTGGTCAGGGAGGTGACCAAGAACCCAATGGTCACTCTGACAGAGCTCTATAGTTCCTTTGTGGAGATGGGAGAACCTTCCAGAAGGATAACCATCTCTGCAGCACTCCACCAATCAGGTCATTATGGTAGAAATGGCCAGACGGAAGCCACTCCTCAATAAAAGGCACATGACAGCCTGCTTGGAGTTTGCCGAAAGGCACCTAAAGACTCTCAGACCATGAGAAACAAGATTCTCTGGTCTGATGAAACCAAGATTGAACTCTTTGGCCTGAATGCCAAGCATCACATCTAGAGGAAACCTGTCAGCATCCCTAAGTTGAAGCATGGTGGTGCCAGCATCATGCTGTGGGGATGTTTTTCAGAGGCAGGGACTGGGAAAATTGTCAGGATCGAGGGAAAGATGAACAGAGCAAAGTACAGAGAGATCCTTGATAAAAACCTGCTCCAGAGCAATCAGGACCTCAGACTACGGTGAAGGTACACTTTCGAAAAGGACAACGTCCATAAGCACACAGCCAAAACAACGCAGGAGTAGCTTCGGGACAAGTCTCTGAATGTCCTTGAGTAGCCCAGCCAGACCCCGGACTTGAACCTGATCCAACATTTCAGGAGAGACCAGAAAATAGCTGTGCAGCGATGCTCCCCATCCAACCTGACAGAGCTTTAGAGGATCTGCAGAGAAGAATGGGAGAAACTCCCCAAATACAGGGGTGCCAAGCTTGTAGCATCATACCAAAGAAGACTCAAGGCTGTAATCACTGCCAAAGGTGCTTCAACAAAGGGTCTGAATACTTATGTAAATGTGATATCTGTTTTTTATTTCTAATAGAAATTTGAAAACATTTCCAAAAACCTGTTTTGCTTTGTCATTATGGGTTATTGTGTGTAGATTGATGAGGGGAAACAAATATTTAATCCATTTTAGAATAAGGCTGTAACGTAACAAAATGTGGAAAACGTCAAGGGGTCTGAAAACTTGAATTTTGTGCCTTTCATCAGTGTATGAATTTCAGTTTTTTTCTTACATTGGATAAAAGTAGAGACTCAGAACTACAAAATGTATATCATACACTGCATTTTTGAGGAACAATGGGAAAGTAATTCTGCTTTGAAAGTTGATAAACTTGGAAACTCACTTTTGAGAAAAGGGCCTTTGAATGTTTTGGTACCTTTTTTATTTTTTTTAAGTTAACTAGGCAAGTCAGTTAAGAACAAATTCTTATTTACAATGACGGCCTCCCTACAGGGGCAGCCCCTGGACCAAATTAGGGTTAAGTGCCTTGCTCAAGGACACAAGACAGGTTTTTCACCTTGTCGGCTCGGGTATTCAAACCAGCAACCTTTCGGTTACAGGCCCAACGCTCTAACCGCTAGGCTACCTGCCACTACCTACTGGAGAGCTCTTTGTCTACACCCATTCAGCATTGTTCACACCCTCTTAAGCCTTAGCTCCACCCATCTCTTTAAGGATTCACATGTGAGGTCATGTGCTAAACAGTGAGTAAAGATTACAACTAAGTGGTACTAGCCTACAATAAGGAAAAAAATCCTGGTAAACAGAACATGTACAGATTAAAATATTATATAAATATTAGATGACGCTTACCCAGACACAAATTGATGGGTCATGTGAAAGAGATGCTATAACCCCCAGCCACATCCAGTGGTGGAAAAAGTACCCAATTGTCATAGTTGAGTAAAAGTATAAATCATTGTGTGATTATCAGGAGTTCATCAGGATATTTGTATCACTTGAAAGCCAAAAGAACCGTGAGAAATAGCATGGAAGAAACAGCATATTTAGAACCATGTGCAATCTTTTCACATTTGATTTTGGCCGTGTTTTTGAGTCTAAACAGAGTTTCCTTAGAACAGTCAGTGTACCTTGCTACCGTCACCACACATTTCAGTTTGTGTGTGTGTGTGTGTGTGTGTGCGCGCGCGCGTGTGTGTGTGTGTGTGCGTTGAACCAACAGTAAGATGTATTTACCTGTATCCTTAAATAAGCCAAACGGTAACCTCTTTTTCCAAGTAGTCCCCAACCACCAAACTATTTGTACTCTGTTTAGCTTAAGCAAAGAACGGGTGGCTTGAATGATGACTACAGAAAGCATTCGCTTTCCTGCATTATTTCCCAGGAGAAAATATTTCTGCAAGCACAAACACCATTTTGAGGGCAGGCAATAGTGTTTTTGTGAAATGTGGTTGATCCGAAGGCAGACCGCCGTGTATGCTTGCTTGTTCTAAAAGGAATTCAAAATGGCTGATACAAATGGATACACACAGGTCTCCTGTATAAGGCAATGTGACTTCCAACCTTCTCTGTCCACTTGTATTAGTGAATCTCTCTGGCTGTGTCTCCATGTGTATCTACGTATATCCTTGTCTTTCTGGCTCTGTGTGTATCCTTACCTCGGGCTGTTTATACGACTGTGTGCTCATCCTTGCGTCCATGTCTGTGTGTATATCCACGCCTCTATGGCTCTGTGTCAATGTACGCATATGACGATCAACTTGTCTCTATGGCTGTGTGTGTATCCTTAGTTCAGAGGCAGCGCAGGGACATAACCACCGTAACAAACACACCATGGCTGGATTAGTCGCCAGGAAAGATAAGGAGAAGCAGCCAGTCTTAAATACCTCCCTCACTTCCACCAGATAGGAGAGAGAGAGAGAGACATGGACCTACTGAATCACTCCCACTCCACACACAACGCACTGCACACCTAGTGCATACTGTACCAACTCTAATCATTCAGCTTCCGCAGTGATTCACTTCAACAAGCTAGGAGAGGGACATGGGCCTACCCTCCCTTTATAGTCAGTCACCACTTACCACACTGTGCACTACTTTACAGGAACATATCATCTCTATTCACTAATATCCACAATAACACGCATGCGTTTCATAGTGATAGTATAGCTCAGCTGTGTACTGTAGGTTCAAACACAGCAGCAGTATAAGGAGGAAGCTTAGAAAGTGCTACGGGAGAAATCCCAGTTTTAGTTTATGAAGGGGGGGGGGGGGGGGCATGGAGTTAACCTGGTCTAATCCTCTTAACAGGTGACCTGTAGCTGCTCTCGTTTCCAGGACCTTGGGTTGGCACATAACCAGTAGGCACAAACATTAATAATTCTAATACACACCTGGCAACTAAGGTCGAGCCGCTCTCATCGGCATAGAAGGCAATGGTCCATCTTCCTAATGGAATACAGGACAGTACTACCCTATTCACACTGGGCCAAGCTGAGCTGTACTATGCTCGTTACACATCCACCATAGTAGCTGAAACGGTGCCAGTGAAGACCAGGCGAAAAGGAAATGCACGATACAGCTCAGTATGGTTCGACAGGATAGAATGTAAGGAGTACAAACGTTTCCTTGTAAGACTTGTTTCATTTTGTATTCCCCATTGATATCTCCCTCTGTGCTCTGGCCTTAGCACAACTGTCTCAGTATGATGTAACGGTAGAGTCACTGAGGGCAACAGCTGCCTGTCTGTCTATCTGAATTGACTTCCCCCGCTAGAGTGGGAAAAGTTGTGGTTTCTCAGATGTTCCTATGTAGATCAAAGGTAAGATGACACGGCCTGTTCTCTCTCTCCTCCTCAACGAGCCAAACACAGCCCCACGACTCTACTGACAGAGTGATAGAAATGCACTGGGCAGACGGGCCTAGAGCAGAGTTTTTCATGTATTCAGCTCGGTCTCAATATGGAGAGGATAGGGTCAACGTACCTGGTAGAATTCCCTCAGCCATGTCTTCTGTAGGTTATCAAGCTGAAAAGACAAGATAAACTCTGTCAGTCAGGTAATAATTTGACAACATAGTTTTTATGGTCTCTTTTAAAATGACACGGTCAAATCATGGTAATAACACTGAGGAAAATGGCTTAGTGGCATTTTGACCATTAAAGAGTAGGATGCTAAGTCTCAAAAAAGGCTTTTCAGTCATCATACTTCATGGCTTTTAGAAAGGGCTCACAGAGCTTGTTTTTCCACTCACAGCTGTCCCCCGTGTTAGTTATAAAGTTGAGATTTTAATAAAGCATTACAAACCAAATTAAAAGTGTCTTGAGCTTTGTTTGCAAGTTCTACAGTCTTGTGATAGCTTTTTGACTAATACCAATGGTACACTAGTGTATACAACCTTACGTTATAGGGAAATTGTGTTTCCATAGCTAGGGCTGACAGTGAGGACCTGTGAACAGCAGAATCAACAATCACTGCATAATCAAAACAGTTGTTTTTTGAGAAGGTGCTAAAGTTTACAGTTAGCCATTGTTATGTAAATGCGATGAAAAGTACCAGTGGACTGGCTTTGGCCCCAAGTGAGAGCAGGTTCCCCCGGAGCGATGGCCCCGTGAGACAAAGGTGCCGGCCAGCGTAGATGGAAACAGAAAAGTCTGAGCCTCCTGGGTAAAACACTGGGGTAAATCCTGTATGGACATGCGCCATACGTCCACAAACACCAGTGGTGGGTTTAGCATCAAAAGAATACTAAGAATACTATAAAATATGGTTGTGGATCTTTGATGTTATGGGGCTATTTTGCTCCCACTGGTCCTAGGGCCCTTGTTAAGGTCAACAGCACCATTAACTTTACAGCATTTTACCTCACTGGCAGGAAAGGGTCACTATCAGGGGATATATCTTTATCTATATATTTGGTATATCTGACATTTGATTAGATATAAGGTGTAGACATGCTGATATACAGAGCTTGGCTTTTCTCCGTAGGGGGACAGTTTCTACATGCATCCAATCCGGACCTCTGAAATCTCCCTGCTAGCGTATCTCGGGGTGAGATACGTTCCAGATAAGCACCTGATGCGCGTGCACCCACTTACATATTTATAGAATATTCTAACTCTTGAAAGGGTATGTGTCAACATGCTGACATATCTAAGCCATTATACTCGGGCATGAACAATATGCCCGAGTATATTTTCAGAAATGTATCATATCTCTAGTCATTAATTAATCATTTATGTATCCGTATTTTAAAAACAATTAATCATTTCAATAGATATCCTTACATCATATGTGAATCATAGATACAGTATTGTTGTTTTATCCTCGTATGTCTGATCGAAAAGGGGCTAAATCAGACTCAGGAAATGTCCAGCATTTAAATTATGTAACCTGTTCAGGAGCAGAAAATCATTGTGCTTCTTCACATGAAGGTGACACATCTGAGCATACATTTGCACCATATTCAGTAGTAGGCTATACAAAGCTCCTCTGCTATCATCATAGCAAATCCAGAGCTCCAATCACAACACATGTTTTCTGGAAAGATGCAAATGTATTTTATTTATTTAACAGAAAATAAAAAGTTGCACACCCTCAATACCCCTGCCTGCCCTGTTTGTTATGGACTATGGACTATGGATGCGATGGGTGCAGATTGGGTCATCAGCGGCGGTCCCTCGCGGTCCAGACCCAACGTGGTAGTAGAGTGTTGGTGTGTGATCCTATCAATGCATAAATCATGACTCAAAATTGTGTCGGTATTACAATAAAATATTGTAATTTCACATAATCATACAACAAGGTAGATACTCTACCTGCTTCATTCATGAGAAGAAAGACTGGAACTAGCTAGCTAGCCATGTTGCTAGTTAGTTAGCTTACTAAATTAGCTTTAACCGGTAATACCTTCAGGCTTGATAGGGGGTAGAAATGTTTTTCCCCTGAAGGGAAGGCAATTTTAGGCTACTGGCTAAATTAGCTAACGTTCTTGATTCTAGTTACTAAGATAAATAATTTAGCATCTCAAATTAGCTAAATTCTTTTAGGTATTATCTGAACAGCTTCTGACTGCTTTTGTTTCTCCAGTTGTCAGTTAAGACACACCATTTACACACTCTTACACACTACAGCAGAAAATACGTGATTTTTTTTATTGCTAGGCTACCAGTTACATTGCTTTTACTTGCGGTTTGCACATACCTTTATTCAGAGGAGAGGGAATACAAAAATGACGCCTAGTGTCTGAAAGAATGATATGGATTTAATTTGTCAAATTATTGAGCATGTCCTCAAACAAGCATCGGCCCTTATTTAACATACACTATACTGTATATACAAAAGTACAGTATTTGCCCATTTCAGCCCCACCCGTTAGTGGAATAATTGTCTGGGGCTGTTTTTCGTGGTTTGGGCTAGGCCCTTTAGTTCCAGTGAAGGGAAATCTTAATGCTACAGCATACAATTACATTCTAGACAATTCTGTGCAGTTTGGGGAAGGCCCTTTCCTGTTTCAGCAGAGCCCTTGGGCGGCAGGTAGCCTAGTGGGTTCTGTTGATGTGTCCTTGAGCAAGACACTTAACCCTAATTTGCTCCAGGGACTGACCCTGTAGGTAGGAAATCATTGTAAATTAGAATTTGTTCTTAACTGACTAGCCTAGTTAAATAAAGGTAAAATAAAAATAATAATAAATAAATAGGATGTCACATATTTTAGGATATCGAATGAGTCCATATCTGTATGGAAAAAAGTTCCCTCCCATTTTAGAAAAAGGCTCAGTGCCGTTTTCCTCGCAAGTTGAGGTATTGAAAATAACTTTCTCTGAGCAATTGCATTAGTATAAAATAATATAATTTCTAAATGTTTTTCCATACAATATAGCTCAGTAGTAGGCATTTTATACAGTATATTTTACTCAACTTTATCAAGGGTGCCAATAATTCTGGATCTGACTGTATAATCTGTTACATATTGTGTTACAATATTTCCAGAAAATCTATATATACAGTTGAAGTCGAAAGTTTATATACACTTTGAAGTCACTAAAACTCATTTTAAAACTCAGTTTTGGCAAGTCGGTTAGGACATCTACTTTCTGCATGACAAGTAATTCTTTCAACAATTGTTTACAGACAGATTATTTCACTTATAATTCACTATATCACAATTCCAGTGGGTCAGAAGTTTACATACACTAAGTTGACTGTGCCTTTAAACAGCTTGGAAAATTCCAGAAAATGATGTCATGGCTTTAGAAGCTTTTGATAGGCTAATTGACATAATTTGAGTCAATTGGAGGTGTACCTGTGGATGTATTTCAAGGCCTACCTTCAAACGCAGTGCCTCTTTGCTCGACATCATGGGAAAATCAAAATAAATCAGCCAAGACCTCCAAATTTTCTTTTTTTAGACCTCCACAAGTCTGGTTCATCCTTGGGAGCAATTTCCAAACACAAAATAAAATAAAGTGGTGATCCTAACTGACCTAAGACAGGGAATTTTTACTAGGATTATGAAATACTTTAAATGTATGTGTAAGGTGTATGTAAACTTCCGACTTCAACTGTATTTATGTCTACATTTATCTGGTAAAGGTTAATTTTGATCTAAAGAGACATAAATACCCTATTAGGGTGTGGTGCCTAACCTATACTATACTATTCAGGCCACCTGCCATTATGCAATCCTAAGGAACTATGCGTTCTACTGACATGAAACAAAATAAATACAAATTACAAATTACAACAAATGTGTTATGATAGACTTTGATCAAGAAATCTTACAGCCTTCATCCATAATGAAGGGTGTAACATCCAAAACAACCTTTTTTCCCCCCATCTAAAGTAATAATGGAAATTACCATATTTCCTAAATTAGCGTTTTTGTGGTCAGGTCAGTCAAGAAGTCCACTCTTTTGCGTATGTACTCCCCCCAAAGGGTACTATAGAAACATCAAGTCTCATTAATATTTTATTTATCCATTCTGTGAGACAAAGTTATGATTTTGCGTGCACATGTAAATCGCCCACACACCAAATCGCCCACACACCATACAAATCTATTAGGCTATTATCTGTTTTAACAAAGCCACCCCCATCCAGCCCCCCGCCTTTCTCCATAGGAAGGTCATATCCATGCAGTCTGCTGCTCTGGGTCTACTGTCAGTCTTTCAAAAACTCCCATTCTCTCTGCCTCCACTCTAAAAGGCCATTTCCAGGAACCTGGACATTTCATTTGCGCTGTGGTGGAAATAGAGACAGAGCCCCGGGCAGTCTACCATTTAAGGAAAGATCTCCCCATGTCGATAACTGGGCTCTGATGAACTGGTGTGTTGTGAGTTCATTCTGCAGCAGAGAGACTATATTAAGAATGCTGGAGAGAAGTCAAGTCCTGTAACTGGTGACTTCAGAGTACTGTACAGTACAGTAGTAGGCTGAGGTGCAGTATCCCTGGATAACATCAACAGGGGAGAAAGCATACCTTTACACTCTTAATCTTAAACACTCTAAAAATACATTGTCACCATGGCAACCTTCTTTAAAAAATAACTCAACTTTCTTTTATGCAACATCTGCACTCACTGTAACAGTCCTTTGTAACAGGCCTTTGTTTTGCCGTTAAAACTTTTGATCCTTGAACCGGCTGTCATATCTGATCTGAGTCCAGCGTTTCCCACACATGCTCTAGTGAACCGTCAGTAGGAGGTCCGTCGGTCTCTGTTGATGTTTCAGGGAGCACCTGAGTCTCTCAGAGTCAGACAGAGTAAACTGGCCACTGAGGGAGTAACAGGGGCCTGGCAGGCTAGCGTCAGCGTCAGGGCCACTATAGGTGGGTGGGTGGGTGTGTGGGTCACGTGTGCATGTGAATAGAGCCGGAGCTCCATCTGTGTCCCACGGGTGCCAGTGTGAGAGCCGTGGCCCTGGACAAAGCCAGATCACAGCATAGGGCTATATAAGGACATGAGCACTGGACCCTGTCATTAGTCACACAGGGAGAGAATGAGAGAAAGAAGGAGAGAAAGAGAGGGAGAGAGAGAGAGACAGAAAAAGAGGGGGAGAGAGAGAGAAAGCCACCTGACAGTCTGTTTATGGAATGATATGCAGTGTGGTAGGGATGACCCCATTTAGTCGACTGGTCGATTGTTTGGTCGATAGGCTGTTGGTCAACCGAGATTTCTTTAGTCAAGCAGTAGCAAAAAAATATATACATGTATTTATAAACTGGGTGGTTCGAGCCCTGAATCCTGATTGGCTGAAAGCCGTGGTTTATGAGACCGTATACCATGAGTATGACAAAACTTTCATTTTTACTGCTCTAATTACGTTGGTAGCCAGTTTATAATAGCAATAAGGCACCTCGGGGCGTTGTGATATTTATTGATGTGATTATGATATGCTATGCTATAGGTCAGGCAGGCCCTATTGTGCCCTATTCGGATAGGATTAGTGTTGCTGCTGGGGGAGGTCGGGTAAAAACAAAAACACCACAATTCTCATTTTTGTCCTGTCTGAATCGGCTATGTCAGTCATTTTTGCATGGCAGGAGAGTAACAATTCCAGCCAGAATAACCTATTGTTTTTTGGCAACCTCCAACTCCTCTGATAACACTAGTCCCACGCGAATCGACATCCCTGTGTTATGAGAGAAACGTCTTGAGTTTGACAGGTGTTGCTCACGGTTTACGCATAAGCTGTATATGAATGGCCTAAATTGTAGCCCATCAACTTTCACAGTGAATGCTTTTGTTCATATGTTTTGAGCGTATGAATTTTATATTGCTTAAATGCATCAGTAAAACATTGAGGCTATTTTATGGAACCCGTGTTGTTAATAGATAGCAAAGCAACATTACAACTGACCTAAACGTTTGGAAATGATAAGTTACATTTCTCATCGATAGCCTTAAAACGCATCTCAAGTGCAATTGCACTGTTTAGCTCACATCTGAAGGCTGGGGGGGCATTTAGGACGTACTGCGGATCACTAACATATCCTAATGATTATGATCACACTTCCTTAATTCAAATATTATCGCGACACTACACCAAGTTCGAGTTATCATTGTTGCCCTATCACCTGGACAAGTTGAAATACTGTATCTTCACGCCTAGAATAAAAACCTCCTGGCTTCGTCTTGATAGAGTTACGTCAATTCAAATCTGGTATTGGAATAAGAGAAGACATTAGGAGCTGTTTCAAACCAAGCTAAGTTTATTAAATGCAAATGTATAGATGATAAGTATGAAGGTTCGTATACGGGCTCACTGAAACACCACGCAGGGCGGACAGAGAACTGACCACAGTTTTACGTGTTCTTCTTTAAATACCCCAGACAGAGTTAGTTCCGGTTTCCGAACAGACCAGTCAGGGTAGAGGCGTGGTTTAGACTTACTCAGCCTATTAGTTGGCGCAGGGGTTGGTCCCAACCCCTTGGCGCTCTGTCGCCGGGCAAAGTTGTTGTTTCGAGCAGCCAAGTACACCTACAGCAACACCCTGATATTATGTTAACAAAGCATGAATAGGTTATTAACTAAAAGGTCAGGTCCCCACAGTCTTAACTGTCAATTTATTGAACAGAAATAAGAATTACAGGGGGGCAATTTGGAGAAAACAAATCCCGTCCATATCATCCTCTGGAATAGAAGATATTCTGGAGTAATAATTACGTAACCAATGTCCTCTAGTAATACTAGCCCCGTGCTAATAGGTGTTTGGTCACGGGCATGAAATGTATACATGTATTACGTAAAGAGAACAGAGGTTGAGGGAATAGTGAATGTTTTTTCGGTAACAACTTTTCGGTAACAACTTTTCAGTCAGAAATGGCTGTTTTATGTTGCAGCTTCAGCAACAAGGACAGCGAGATAAACACTTTGATGTTCTGTGGTGGTCACAGCATCAGGGAGGAGACGGAGTCTGAGCCCAGCCCGGCACAATCAAATCAAACGCTGGTCGGACTCCCTCTAGTCATTTGTGTGTCTTAACTATTGAATCAAACAGCGTGCTTAAAGCATCAGACAAGCGCAGTGAATATAGTTGATTTAAAAAAAACACACGTTTAAAAATGTAGACCAATATATATATTTTCTCGTGCAAAGCCCTAGTGTGTGGACAGCTCAGGTGGACCAATTGTCACCTGTGTCTGGGTACAGTATGTTCGTGTTCACGTGTGTGTGTGTGTGTCACAGGTTAACAAGGTCACCCCTCTCTTCACTACATCTAACCTAATCCCATAACGAAGGGACACCACCATCCATTGTG
This sequence comes from Thymallus thymallus, assembly GCA_023634145.1. Lineage (NCBI taxonomy): Eukaryota > Metazoa > Chordata > Actinopteri > Salmoniformes > Salmonidae > Thymallus > Thymallus thymallus. Next base: position 24,412,289 of record CM042389.1, on the reverse strand, counting down.
TAGACCATGGCCCTCCAGCCCATTACTAACCAGGGCTCTCTCTCTTTATTAGACTTTTCATTGTTTAGTTCCCGCTAGGATCTGTGATCTGTCACTGCCATTTCAAAAGGGTTCTGTCTGTGTATAACAACCATGGGCCCACATACAGTATAGTCCACTGCATGCAGTTACTCTGGGCTAATGAATGGGAGTCTGTCTATTAAAACTCAACAGGCCATAAACCTCGAGCCGTCCCGGTACATCTGCAGTGTGTTCACAATGAGCCAGCTCTGGTTTAACTGCACTAATGAGACAACAAAACCTCAACTGTTAACAGTTCTCCAAACAAATCATAGAGTAGTCGCGAGGTAAGGTGGGAGAAAACCAAACTTGTCACTTTGTATTCCAACTACATTTTTGAGGCCTGAGCTAATTAGAATGATGGACCATATCTGAAGGCTGCGATGGTCCTGAGGAACCAGACCTTGGCTTGTTGGCCTTAAGGAGAGCGAGGGCCCCCTACTGTGTGGGGCTCCAGAGACCCCCAGGCCCCCTGCTGTGTGGGGCTCCAGAGACCCCCAGGCCCCCTGCTGTGTGGGGCTCAGAGAACCTCGGTTCCATCTCACAGCTTATCAAAAGTTATTTGGCAGTTAATTAGATAGGGGGCTACACTGGCAGCCGGATAAAAATAGATACTCCATTCTCTCCATCTTTTTTTTTTTACACGTTCTTTCTCTCTTCCTCCTCCTCTCTCTCTCTTTTTCTTTGCCCATCCCTTATGTTTTCTTCTCGGTCGATGGCCTACTTTCCAGACAGCACAGGGAATTAAAGATTCTACATTTGCGGTCGTCAAAGTGGTAAATTCTTAAAGCAACCATGCAAGTTCTGCATTCTCAGTGTTGTCAAGCATGAAAGTATCCTCAGAGAGAGAGAGCGAGCGAGCGAGCGGGAGGGAGGGAGAGAGGCAGTGGTTCAAGAGCACTGACAGGAAACCTTAACCTGAGCACACTGATGATGCAAAAGACAAATAAATAATTCAGCAGAATATAAGTAAGCGTGTAAGTCACTCTGGAAAAGAGCGTCTGCTAAATGACTAAAATGTAAAACCACAGCGGATATATCAAGCTTAAACTTTTTTCTTTTCCACATACTTCATGGCAACACGTCACAGAGGTCATCTATAGAGGTCTACAGTACCACGACCTCCCACAGTGTCACCACTTGTAACTTGACCAAGACATTTTGCCAAAGTAAGCCAGAGTTCATTATGACCCCACCAGTCCACGTGCTGCTACCCGCTGAGGCCCTTTGCTCTGTTTCCATGGCGTGGCGTGCCCTGGCTCGGACGTAGAGCGTGTAAACTGAGATTTGGGGAGATAGGAATAGACGGCATGGTTCTGCTCGTCAAAGACCGACCTGCTGATCAGCTGGGAACACACGGTTGCCACATGAACCTCCCTCCCTCCCTCCCTCCCTCCTGCCTCATAGGTCACTCACTCTGTTCTTCCTGCTTTCTTTTCCTCTCCTCACTGCATTTTCTCTTCTCTGTATTTGTTTCTGTCAAAATCGGTTGCCGATCCCTCTGTTTCTGCCCCCTTGTTTATCCCTCTGTTTCTGCCCCCTTGTTTTGCTCCATCTTTCTAGATGATCGTATTTTTCCCTATCACTCTAGTGCTTGTGTTCCTTCAAATTGACGCTGTAGCATTAAGGGAATTTCAGAAAACTGTAATTTATATGAATGCAAAAGCGAGCATGAACGCAAACATCAACTGCCCAATGAAAACAACTTTTTTCAGTAACAATTGCCTTTTTTTTTTTTTTATGTAATGATTTACATGATATTGATGAAATTAATCATGGTATGTTCTAAGGTAGGCCGAATGTCTAGCAATGTTTAGCTACCATTAGCATTCAATTAACTAGCTAACTAATTTAGCTAGTAAATTAGTATGTGAGGATGCAGCCATTTTGTTTAGCTTGCTACCTAGCTATGTAAATATAATATGAATGACACTGACACAGTTACTGTACTTTTCTATTCGTATGAGGGGTAAACGTACATTTTTGCTATGCTGAAGTTACATGACGCAGCAAATGTTGTTAGCGAAAGTTAGCTATTCAAGAGCGTAATACGGTTTTGTCGCATTAATCAAGAGAGTAATACGGTATACGCATGAAAAGTTGTTTGCATAATTGTAACTAGTTTAATAGTTTGCATGCTTAGCCTACTGGCTAGTAGGCTAAGTACTGTGACATTTGTGACATACTGGCTAGTAGGCTAAGTACTGTGACATTTGTGACATACTGGCTAGTAGGCTAAGTACTGTGACATTTGTGACATACTGGCTAGTAGGCTAAGTACTGTGACATTTGTGACATACTGTGACATACTGGCTAGTAGGCTAAGTACTGTGACATACTGTGACATTTGTGACATACTGGCTAGTAGGCTAAGTACTGTGACATTTGCAAAGCAAGAACGTCACACGAACCCTCTCGTCTCATGACATTCCTGTTGCTAATGTGAATTGAAAAGTTTATGAACATATTATGTAAATATACATTTCATCCCGATAAATCTCTTCAAAATGGGAATAAGCTCTTGAAGTCACCGGGTGAGGACGTGACGATCGGAGGAGTTATTTACATCCATGTGTCAGGGAAAGGTGAGATAAATGCAATAAACCCGAGTGAAGTTATTTTTGCACTTTCCGCTATAAAAAGAGCACAGGCTTGACAAGGCCATAATCTTTGAGTCTCAAATCCCTTCACAACTCCCCAATCCCCATTCCTTGAGTCCCCCCCCCCCCACCCTCCCCTACTCCTTGCCCCCATACTTCTAGCCCTCCATTCAAGCCTTTGCATTATCCACTGTAGCATACAACCACAGCAAATGGGAGAGGAGTGCAGAACAGGAATCCATGCAATAGGCAGTTACTTGGATACCCTGGCATTGACAGATAAAAGTAGGTCTATGGAAAGAAGTGTGATACTGTACAATGGAGACTGTGGCTTCTGTGGGGACTATACACTGTGCATCTTTTTCCCCATTTATATTTTTCAATAAATGTTCAAGCAAACACTGTACAGTACAGACAAGATCGCCTGATCCCAATGGAAAGTGTGACCTTCAGCACACAATTTCTCTCTTCTCTTTAGTGGCTCTGTCACCTCCCCTCCTTTCACTTCACACTGGCTCGATACTCTCACATGTCTGAAGAGCATCTCGAAACGATCTCTACTGGGGTAGGTTTGAGACGTAAACAATAGGGACAAGTTTATTCTCTCCACAAGGTCATTCTGCCTCAGAAACTAGTCAGACTCAGTTTAAACCAATCGGGGAATAAAAGCAACAGATCCTCTTTTCAAATCAACGCACTTCATTTTCCATTCGTGATGGTGAGCAGATGAGCAATAGATTCAACTTCCAACTACAAAGGATTGGAATGCTTCTCCAAACAACCACGGCCTGCAAAAAGTTATTCACAGGGATTCTTTGAACCATTGTGAAATTGCTCCAACACTGAAGAAGATCTGATGTGAAAATATCTGATGTGATTGGTCAAAAGACCAATTAGTGGAAATCACTAATAGAATCAGAATCGGGTTGCCTGTGTAAAAGCAGCCAAAGAGCTTCACATCTTGATAATCCTGGGTGCCTCATACTACTGTTTTCATAGGGTTATATGCTTAGAAAATGACCTTAAAATGTCTGTTTTTTTCCAACAACCCTTTTAATATGAATTCATACATCCCAAAATGCATCTCTATCTAATTTGGTGATTTTATCCGCTGAAGAGCAATTTAAGAAATGTTTTAAGCTATAAAGCAATGGATTATCATGCAATCTTTTGTTGATAATTGCAATTCTAAATAAGCATGTTAAATGCTTTCACAAACAATGGTATGGTACTACTATAGCTTATTAGGGTGATTCCATGCCAGTGGTAGCAGAAAATATTTAGGGTATTTCAGATTGTTCTGACAGATTGCTTTTTACATTTGTACCACAAACCATTTTGGAGAAATCATGATAATTTTAGGCCCTTTTTAGACCAATACATGCCCCATTTAAGACTTTATGATCCGTCAACTGTACAGGATACAGACATCTTGATGTCATTATACTCCTTATAGTGTGCTCCAACACAGGGTTTCCCAACCCTCTCCTCCGGCCCCCTCAAACGCTTCGCATTTATGTTTTAACCCTAAACTGACGCACCTGATTAATTAGTCAATGAGTATGTTTACATGCACACTAATAATTCGATATCAAACTGATTATAGCAGTATATAGGCAGATTATGTAAGTGTCATGTAAACACCTTACTCTGCTTATCGTAAAAATCGGTGTAAGATCAACATTTAATTAAGCATACGACGATTAAAACACCTGGTTTTCTGAGCAATCTTTTGAATTATTAGAACATATAAACATCTTAAAATCGGCATACCAGCAGTGCTTTTGATATGCGCATGTGCTAGCACCAGCTTCTTTAGCACGAGTGAAGTGTGTTTGGAAAAATTTAATGTATGAGTCTTAGAAGTAGTTTTCACAAACTATATATGTCCAAACTCAAAATCAAATAACATGAAATAACAAAAATAACATGTTCGCTGTTGTAGAACGTTTAATTTTCTACATTTATCAGAGTGCCATCAGGAAGCCTGATTTCAGATGTAAACAGAATTATTAGGGAAATCGCTCTTCTGGCAAAGCATGTAAACGTTTTAATCAAAATATTATATTAATCTGACTATCCACAATAATCACATTATTGTTTGCATATGACCAGACTCAATTTCTTGATGATAAGTTGACTAATTGAATCAGGTTTGCCAGTTTGTATCATGTACGGTTCATGGATCCTAAAAAATTGACACTTGTCATGATTTTCTCAAAAACAGTTTGTGATACAAATATTAAAGCATGTCAAACATCCTTCCTCTCAATTAACTTTCTGTTTGAGAATTGCCAGAACAATCTGAGATACCAAAAATATTTTTTGTGCCATATGGTGTCGAATCGCCCTATATATAGTGATACCATACTATTATGCCTGGGATGTGGTATCTTTGACACATTAGCTAGATTTCCATCCAATCGGCAACAGATTTTTCATGCGAATATTCAAAACTTTGCATAAAGAACATTTTCCCACCAGTTGTGTATTTCCACAAAACTGACTTGTTGCAGACAAAAATCACTGCGTGATGACATAGTGCACACAAAATGTAAATTGTTATGTACCGAATAAAAATTGAATTTCATTGCATTTCCATCGCATTTTCAACTATACTGATAATTTTTTCTTAAAAACTTATGTTAAATAGCAAATTGGCACGTGCGCTCTAGCCAACAGCTAGAGTCAAGCATCGATCATCATGTCACCAGAATAAGAACCTCCACATTTATTGGAAAGGCGCATCAAGCTCATACATTGCACTTTCACCACCCTGTGAAGTTCCTCATTACATCTGTAGCCTAATTTAAACTGCATGATTTCCCGAGTCGCCGTGGGAGGATCACACATGTCCTCGCGTGACTCCAAGTTTACTTCAATATGATAACAATATTTGCACATAAAGGCATTTCCATTTCTAGCAACAACAAAAAAAATGTACAGACACCATGTCGAACAAACAAATGATCTGTCTGTATTTATAACATTTTACCAAAACTTTCCATTACAGCTGTTGTGATACTTCTTTTTTTATACGGTATGACTTTACTCACATAAAAACTGGATGGAAACGTGGTTATTGACAGCATTTGATTGTGAACATTGACACCAAAAAAAATTAGGGGAACACACCCATGTCTAAAAGGGGGGGGAAGTAAAGGAAAGGACGGTGGACTAGTAGGGCACCACAGTGGGCCAATAGAGCGATGGAAGGAGGTAGGTCCTGTACGATGCCAATAGAGCGTTGGAAGGAGGTAGGTCCTGTACGATGCCAATAGAGCGTTGGAAGGAGGTAGGTCCTGTACGATGCCAATAGAGCGTTGGAAGGAGGTAGGTCCTGTACGATGCCAATAGAGCGTTGGAAGGAGGTAGGTCCTGTACGATGCCAATAGAGCGTTGGAAGGAGGTAGGTCCTGTACGATGCCAATAGAGCGTTGGAAGGAGGTAGGTCCTGTACGATGCCAATAGAGCGTTGGAAGGCGGTAGGTCCTGTACGATGCCAATAGAGCGTTGGAAGGAGGTAGGTCCTGTACGATGCCAATAGAGCGTTGGAAGGCGGTAGGTCCTGTACGATGCCAATAGAGCGTTGGAAGGAGGTAGGTCCTGTACGATGCCAATAGAGCGATGGAAGGAGGTAGGTCCTGTACGATGCCAATAGAGCATTGGAAGGAGGTAGGTCCTGTACGATGCCAATAGAGCGTTAGGAGGTAGGTCCTGTACGATGCCAACAGAGCGATGGAAGGAGGTAGGTCCTGTACGATGCCAATAGAGCGTTGGAAGGAGGTAGGTCCTGTACGATGCCAATAGAGCGATGGAAGGAGGTAGGTCCTGTACGATGCCAGTATAGCGATACTCGTTAGTATTGTGGCAAGGAAACAAAACACAAAGCAGATTCTTTAGGAAAACAGCTCTAATGTTGGAAACAAACATTATGTTGTCATCCAGTCACATGTATTTATTTTTCAAGCTATAGCATACAATATTTGACATATGGTACAGCAGGTTTTTAAAAGGACCAGAGAGTTTGGTCTGCTTCGCGTTTTCATTTTTGCCACAGAAAGAAATACTGCGATACTGGTATCGTCACAGCCCTGGTATCGTCATAACGTTGATCGGCCTCTATGATACCCCTCAACAGGATCCCATGCTCATCTAGTCCTTAGCCGCCGAGGCCGAGTGACTAGGCGCCTCCTTCACAGTGTTGCATAATCATCCGCCATCGTTATAGAGTGGATCATTATAGAATTAATTAGAACAAAGCCACTCAGGAAGAGCTCAGAATTAACCTCTGAATGAGCCTGCCTCCTCTGGGGTCTCCCCACCCCAATGACAGGGAGGGGGGCCTAGAGTCTGGATGTAGAGAGAAAGGAACAGGGTAGAGCATGGATCTAGAACAAATGCTTAAAAAAATCTAATCTCTTCCCCTTCTTCTGCACTGATTGATAAAGACCGGTGAAAACAAAATGGTTGAAACTCATCATTAAGCTGTTTTACTGTAATCCATAGAATGGTCCTTTGTAGGAAGGATTGGTGACATATTTGACATTTGTTGGCATATTTAGGACATTTTGGCCTTACCCAGGCCTCCTGTAAGACGCCATAATGTTTAATGTGTAAGTACTACAAAGCAAAAATTGGTGTCATATGAAGCTTTACCACTTGCTCTGTAATATGAGTAGTATTTTTATTTCAATAAACATATATGAACCATATATTAGGGTATATACCATATATTTGTCTTTATATAAGAAAATATTGTTTAATAAGAAAACATTCAAGATGTTTTTAGATTGACGTTGCTAGCTACTGTACTTAATTACCTCAACCTGCCTAGACAGTTTTATTTAGCTAATGTTAGCTAGCTAGCTAACTGTTATTGTAGCTTTCTGTTTGTAAATAGCTTGCACTTCAATGGCATCACTTGAGGATATGTTATTTTAGATTTCCAAACTGGCAAAGTACTATGAAGGCACCACTGATCTCGACAAGAGGCGCAACATTCGTAGGGGGCAGAGAAATTCACAATTCAGGGTAACATTAAGCAGTTGACTTTATTAGATAACTGGACAGATTTAGCTATGTACAACCATTTTTCAACAATAATTTTCCATCTAGCTAGTTGGTCATCTACATGTTACTACAGTAGCTAAACACATAGTTATATGTCTGTCATATTGAGGAATCTAGCTATAAGTTAAACACATCAATCAAATGGATAGGTGAAAGCAATTATGGTCATATCAAATGCCCTTAACTAGGTGTCTTCGCTAGACAGACAGACAGAGAGACAGAGACAGATAGACAGACAGAGAGACAGAGAGACGAGACAGAGACAGAGAGACGAGACAGAGACAGAGACGAGACAGAGACAGAGAGACAAGACAGACAAGACAGACAAGACAGACAAGACAGACAAGACAGACAAGACAGACAAGACAGACAAGACAGACAGACGGAGAGACAGAGAGACGAGACAGAGACAGAGAGACGAGACAGACAGACTTGAGTATTTAAACTCTTCTCTTACACCTTGTTAGTTAATCACATGTACCTACGGGGGAAGGATGGCCAGCCACACGGGAGGGTGATTTTTACCAAAGGAGAAGGAGGCCGTGCTGGCCGAGATGCATGCTGACCATTTCGGAGTGAAGTGCATGATTGCCAAAATCAACCTACGCTTCTTCTGGCGTGGAATTGCCAACGAGGTGGACAGCTGGGCAAGTGAAATAACCTTTTGTTTATCAATCACATTATATCTGAAATTATAATGATTTCAATGAACGTCATATCAGAGAGCACACAATGTTTCAATGTGTCACTTTGTGCTTAAAGGTCAGTACCCTGTCTAGCCTGCCAGAGGTTTGAGAGGGTAAAGACTGTGGTGCCAGAGTTTAAGCCCATCAAAGTTGTTTCACGATGGCACATGATCGGTAAGTGTCACAATTCAAAATTTTGCACTGACAACAGATACGGTTAAGAATAAAGTAATCTTCTCTCTCATTCTGTAACCCATTAAAAAGGGTGGTTGGAAACATTTATTTCCGTTTTGTATGATACCCATCAAGGACGAGACTGGCGAGGCCATCTCCAAGGCGATGGTGGATATCTTCAACACCCATGGTTCTCCTGAGGTCATCTTGAGTGACCGAGGTCATGAACACTGGAACAAGGTACGGATGTTATAGGTTATATTCTGTCACCAATGGTTTGTTTTATACATGTTTTACAATTAGTTTTTTTTTTTTCCTGTGGTACATAATACATACATGGGGCGGCAGGTAGCCTAATGGTTAGAGTGTCGGGCCCGTAACTGAAAGGCTGCCGGATCGGATCCCCGAGCTGACAAGGTAAAAATCTGTCGTTCTGCCCCTGAACAAGGCAGTTAACCCACTGTTCCTTGGCCGTCATTGTAAATAAGAATTTAACTGACTTGCCTAGTAAAATAAAGGTTAAATAAAATAAGACATATTTCAATATCTTACATTGTTACTTGATATCCCTTTCCTACCCCCTTTTCCAGGTTTGAATGACCAGACCCTCAAGACTGCCATTGACAAGTACCAGGAACGGTGGGAGGACAACATGAAGGTAATTCTCTTTGCACACAAGTACTCTCCCTATCACCTGCTGTACGGACGGGAGTAAAAAATACAATTATATACACAATTATAGCATGTACTGCAGTCTTCAAAACGTGTGATTGACTTAGTGTCGTTTGTCTATTGCTATTTTTGCATAACGTACTTTCAGATCACTGAAACCCCACCTGATGTGGTGAAAGTTTTCGAACCAGATCAGAATCTGAAGCTAGCTTTAGTTTCCCTAAAACTCGTATTTTTCCCTTTTTATTCCTAGGGTTACATCAATCTACAGTTGGAGTAATTGGACGGTCAGAGCCAGTGAGTTCAGATCAGTCTGATTCTCTGTGGTCTGAGTCGGAAGGGGACCAGCTTGAGGTAGGCTACACCTTCCAAAACTGTTGAAAAGTAATATATCTCCCATTTATAATACTCGACTAATCCATCGCATCACAGTAAAATGTAACCTGTGTGTTTGCTTGTTTACATCTCTGTCTCCTACACTGTTCCCTTTAACTCTGCTCCTGTTCTCCAGGACCTATGAGTGCTGCCTAACACCCAGATGTCCTCCATTACCAACTACCCTCCAACTTTTCATTACATCATCAACTGTTATTGTCATGTTGTCATTATCTGCTAAGAAAGTGTTCTTGCTCGATCATACTGGGCACATAATTTGTGAGAGAGTGATTTAAGTAAAAGCACTAGACACTGCAAAGACTCATAACAAAGCGAGTATCAGTATCTGGATTTTGCAGACTCCCTCTTCAGATTTTCTTTGCCATGTACAAAACTTGGTAATGTTTAAGACATGGATTTCATGTTGTAATGTTAACAAGGTAACAAAAAAGTAGTTGGAAGTAATGTTTTCATCTGATTATGATGAGCTAATGCTAAGCTATTTGCCAGCTATGTGTGGCGCCACGTTTGTTGACATCCTACAATGCATTCTGGTTGTCACGTAAGCGTCTGTCAGACCAAAGATGTTACAACACAACGAGGTGAAGGGATAGTTCACTTGGCTTACTTTATGGTGCTTTCAAGACAACTGGGAACTATGAAAAATACGGAGGTCAAATCATGATGTCAGTAATCTTCAGGTCGGAAAAAAGTTGGCGCTCTCGAAAGAGACCCGATTTACCGAGTTGGAATTCGGTAAATTTTTCACCCGAGTTATCTTATAAACGTCTCCTGTATTTGCCCCCCATTTATTGAGAAATCCCCCATCATAGTAATATGTTCTGCATCATACCTTCCCCCTATTTCTACCCGCCATGTACAAAAGAAATGAACCCCCTCACAAACCCCCCTAAAATGGTTTCATCCCTGTTCAGCTTATACGCTACGGTTAGGATAGGCAGTAGGCTTGTATTTGGGATGATGATCTGTGAGGTGATAACATTTTCATTTGCTTTATGATTTGTCAAAACTGTAAATGACTAGTCAAGTCATGTGCTCCGGTTCTTGTATACACTAACAAGTACATTGAAGATTTGTAACTGAAAGGTAGCTAAAAAATAAAATAATATAATATTTTTCAGGCAATGGGTGCACTCATCTTTGACTGACTATTTGAGTCTTATAGTGAATGGCATTCTAGAATGTACAGTAGCTGCTGTTAGCTTATCTGACCCACATCTCTTTTCTAAACAATATTACATTACGTGTGCTCACCAGAGATGTGTTACATTGTAAATAAATTAATTTTGCATTGATCTTTTAAAATAAAATATGAATGAGCAATAAAGTTGTGAAGACCTTTATTTCCCATCAGTACAAAACATTGTTTAAATGTTTTTCAGAGAACAATGCTGTTTAGACACGTTTGTTGCATCATATGTTCTGTTGCTTCTGTTCCAATCACATAATTGTGATGGTACGCTGCAGCGACCAGTATCCAAATTGACCTGGGTAAAGGTCAAAATGTCATAAATATGCCATCTTTGATTAATTATTTCTCTAGAATTATTCCTTTAGATAGAAACATTAAATAGCCTATATGTCAATAATACTTCCTCCAAAGGACCATTCTATGGATTAAATTGCGAAAATCCCCCAAATCAGGGTATTTGTTTGTCCTGGTTTCGGGAGGAATCACTATTACAGTCACACTCATTCCCACTTGTGATTCAACACAGATGCTAGGTACTAACGCAATCAATATTCTGCAGCTACTGTAGCACCTTTGCCTACCACAGCAAGGCAGGAACAAAGACCTTAAAAAAACAAGTTAAGATACGCATGGCATGAATATGGATTCCTGAAGTTCCCGGTGGGCAGGGTTGAAACTTTTGCGGTGTTTCTATTGGTCCCATCGCAACAGGCAAGCTCAACAGAGCACAGCTTAGGTATTTTAAATTATTTGGAATAGTATTTGAACCCAGGTCTGTTTCCCCAGGAGGGTCTAACCCTCAGTGCCTCTGAAGACAGCATAATAAGACATGAGTCTATAAGAGAGTAATGGGGATATGAGCTTTAATGGAGGCTCACACGCTCATTCATTCTCCTACACACACAATGTATGGGAGGCTTGTGTGAAGTTAAATGGTGGCACTATTGCGCACTGTTACAGCTGACAGAAGAGCTGCTTAGTTTTAGTTCTGTTCTCAACAAGCCTCACTCATTACTTGTGTAACCCACCGCACTGTAATTATAGATCATGGGGGCAACGAGGAGAGAGAAAAGGGAAAGACACCACAACGATATCTTCCCTTTCTTCTACATGTGATACCAGCTTCCTCACTCTCCCTTATGCAATCAGAAGGCTGAATGCTTAGGCGACTTAGAGCATCTGTTGAATAGGCGACTTGAATCTTCATTCTTTAGCAAGCCGTGTCTAATGTAAGACAATCGGATTTCACTTGTCTTTAGTAAACGGACCATTCAATTTTAGAATCTTTTTCCTATTGACAGCTTGTGAAAAAGGCCCACAGATATGGTTCAGGGCTCAACAACAATAGGGTTAATTTTGTCAACAATAACTATGACGAAACATACTCGTCAACTACCTATTTTCCTGACTGACTATAACCAGACGCCCTTGAAAAAATATATAACTATTACAAATAAATTCTCATTTTAGTCTACGCAAATGTGACGAGACGAGTTTCATCCGTTTTGTCCAATCATAAGTATGGACGCATGCAGAATATTTCATGCAATCCTCTCATTGGCAGAACATACTGTACATCATTCAGTTCCTTGATCTGACGGAGCTGATCTGATCTGCACAGCTCTCACATAGCTCCCAGGAGGTCTCCACAGTCACTCGTCAATCTTTTGAACATATGCGAAGCCGGCAGGACACTTCACTTGTAACTAACCTCAACTAGAAACAATGTTTAAATTTTTACTTTCATGTAGGCTATTTTTTTGCATTGAGCTCATCAGAAGCTCCATTTCCCCATGTGTGCTGTCATTCAATCATCTGCGTTGCGGTCCACAACACTTTTTTTCGTATGGGAAAACTAATGCTGGGTGATTCTCATGAAACCAACAAACCATGTCTGTGATTAATTTGGCATTTTAATAATGTATTAGCATATTAAAGCTCCCAATGCTTGGTTTCTAGCTCTAACTTGTTTTGGTCTTAAATCAGGTGTTTTTTTTTCTTACAATGTCATTACCGTAAAGCGTCTGAGTAAATTTTGTAGGACTTTACAGGCATTTAATTTATATAAATAACATTTAATTACGCTGCTTTGCGTGATGTATTGTAATCTCTTCCTTCTTGCCCTTTGTGCTGTTGTCTGTGGCCACTAATGTCTGTACCATGTTTTAGTGTTGCTGCCTTGCTATGTTGTTGTCTTGGGTATCTCTTTAGGTAGTGTTGTTTTGTCGTGATGTGTGTTTGGTCCTATAAATATATTTGATTTATTTTTGTTTTTCATCCCAGCCCCCGTCCCCGCAGGAGGTCTTTTGCCTTTTGGTAGGTCGTCATTGGAAATAAGAATTTGTTCTTAACAGACTTGCCTATTTAAATTAAATTAAATAAAAACAAAAAAAACAATTAAATATTGTTTAAAGTGGTATATATTAAAAAAAGTTATAATTTCTGGGTAATGTATTCACATCAAACTAGTAATTGTATAGAAAAACCATGTGTCCGAGCAAGTCTCTCATTACGGTAACATTTCTGTACAATGTAGTGTTTTTTTCTTTTCTTTTATTTTATAAAGTGTTCGACCCATAATACACCACTAAGAGGAGAAGATTGCTAAAAGGTAAACTAGTCTTTTCTCTTTTATTATGTTTAAATGTTATAATTTTAATTGTACACCCCAATGTAGATTATCATTAGCATAACTGTGTAATACTTTATGTTTGAGCAAAATTATTGACTAAACTATTTACAGTATAATAGATTAGAAAGAGTATGAACTGATGATGTCGTTAGCTAAATTTGCTAAGGGCTTCTCATTACCATGCCAAATCGTTGTTATGGTAATTAGAAATTTAGTTGCGGTATTAATAAAAAAACAGTTTGATGCATGTACAATGTAACTCCCAAATCTGAACAACTATCACCCCCTCCCATGACCCTTTCACTTCCCAAACTCAAAAATAAATCTAGAGGAAACACTGTTCCTATACAGTATATTGTCATGTCGCCCCGCTTACCCCTTTCTTGTGGGGCAGTTTATGACTTAACGACACGTCGTAAATTCCTTGCACTCTCTCTCCCTGGACATGCAGAAAGAGAGAGTCAGAGGATGTATTTTGTTAGAACAAATCTTCTCCCGCCAATACTCCTACATCCCAGAATTGGAGAATTAAACAATATTCCTATTTTAGAAAAGGTGGGAAAGGGTCGGAGGAGAATCCAAGAACGACCCTGTCGAAGGTGTTTCATTTTGTGACATCATGGAAGACAGTAGGACAACATAACTGTATCTTTGAAAGTCACATTCCTCAGTTATTATCATCATCTGAATGTTGTATAAGATGAATGATTAAGTATAAGAATACTTTTGAGAAGATAGAAATGGTTTTCATGTCAGTTTGTCCACTAATTAAGCCACGCCCCTAATGAGGTCAGAAGAGTGTGTCAGTGTGATGGGACCGCCTAACCCGAGGGCTTAAGAGGACTTGCTAAGAATTTAAATATCTGTCCAGAAAACGTTAGGACTTGGTCCACACGTTGAAATGTTTACCGCTATAGACCAGCCAGAGTACAGTGCGAGCTACACGGCTGGAAATGGTATGAACTATCGATCACTACAGAAGGAGAAATGAATCCTAGACTATAGCCTATATCAGTCTGCAGCTGAAATTGTGCGTATTCAGCAATGATTACTACAAGTTTAGATAACTGGCTAGACTAACTACCAATCAAAAAATTGTTACCTGACATGGCTAATTGAGTGAATTGTCAGCCACTCACATAAGATAAAAACTGCTGATGCACAAGCAAAATTGCACCCGAGTTCCCTAGAATCCAGGGCCGCTTATGTCGCTTTATGCCTGTGGCCGGCTATGGTTCTAATTGTTGGCATGCACACTTCTTGACATTACACTACTTTTGAGGTCTGAAAACATCTGACAAATGTTGATATAACAACTGTGTTAAAGGAACATTACACTCAAATAGAAAAATGTATTGTCAAGATGATCGCGAAACGTTGGTGGTTTACCCAATACATGTCTGGTAGCTTTCATACAGTGCCTTGCATACTGTAGGTATTTACCTCCCTTAGACTTTTACACATTTGATTGCGTTACAACCTTGAATTAAAAGGGATTTAATTAGGATTTGTTGTCACTGATCTACACAAAATAGCCAAAATAATTTACATATAACAAAACTGAAAAAGCCTTGATTGCATAAGCATTCACACCCTTTGCTGTGACACATCCATAAATAAATGCCTTCAGAAGTCACAATTAGTTGAATGAAGTCCACCTGTGTGCAAATTCAAAAAGTGTCACATGATCTCAGAAGAAATACACCCGTTTTTTGTTTTTGCTTTTCACAAGATGAATCCACAGCCCATGCCATTGAGTCTGCTGTATGCCTCAACACCAACAGGAAAAGATGAACGCCACTTCATTTCCATATCTAAATGGTGCTTATCTTTATCATTCATTTTTTGCATATAGGTGTATCTACATAATGAATGGCCTGTGATATGGACTTAAAGGGATATGTCACACAGATTACAAACTTACATTGGTTTCCTTACCCTGTAAGCAGTCTATGAACAAGGTAAGACATCAATCCACGCATTGGATATTGTTTACTTGGTCACAGTCTCTAGCTTTTTTAGCATTAATAGCACAAAACCAATATGATATTAGCATTTCCTGTCCAAATCAAACTTTATTGAGCTATACACTTGCATTGATTTTGTGCTATAAATGCTAAACAAAACCAAAATGGACTGCCTTCTTACCATGTCCATCGACTGCTTTACAGGGTAAGGAAACAAACATCCTTTTAAGACTACTTTTGCGGTATGACAATATCTGTTTGAGTGTAACGCCCCTTTTATGGGTTGTGTAATAAAATAGTAATCTAATAAACAGAACCATTTGATTAATCTACATTTACGGTAGGCAGATTAGGAAAGAAAGAGGGCAGAATCATCTTCAGGAGAAGATTAGAACAACTGTACAGAAATCCAAACCTACATGAGGAGAAGGAATGGAAAGAGAGGCAGAGAGAGAGGATAGCATTATTGCTGACTCACTTCTCCTTACAGAAAGGCTGACATTGCTTTTATACCTGTGTTGTAACACTGTAGTTACACTAGTAACACTGTAATCATATTATTGCATTGTAATTGCACACTAACGAAGTTCAGCTGCTTATGTGATTACACAAGAGGAATAAGGAGGCCCTGTTCATAAAAAGAGTGGCTATCATGAAATGTATTTATTGATTTACCAAAAAACTAGATGAATTGACTTCTTCAGTCTGTGGCAGACTTGACTCCTAAAGAACATAAAAAAACTAAAGCAATTAAAGTACTATGAAAATAACAAATCTAATTCAGGGAATATTAGATCTTACACTATGTCAACTACGGACGAACCAAAGACTCCAAATAGGGAGAACCCCATCACGGTCCAAGTCATGGAGCAGCCTCAGCCATCTATTACCTCGTTTCCACCAAAAAAATAACTGGTTCGGAACTGGTGCTGGTTCAAAGTTGGTTCAAAGTTAGTTCAACTTGCGAACCTTCTCAGAACCTGTTTGTTTTTGTTCTGACTAGAGAGCCCAGCGAACGACGTCGTTACGTCACTGTGTACGTCGCCATACGCCTCAGCTTTCCCAGAAACGCTTGCGCCAAATTACAATGGCGGACTACATAGTCTTTCTGCAAATGTTTCTTCTGGCTTTGCGATCCTATATTGGGGTCAGAAGAAGACGTTTAGAAGACATTTGTGCTGCTCGTCTAGATTACTATAGACGGAGGTTACGTTAGAGAAGAAGGGTAATTATGGTCACAATAACCCCGCCCCCAGACCCCGCCCCCAGCCACCAACGTAAGCATGACGTGGTAAAAGAACGGTTCTAGTCCAGCAAAGAGTTGGTGCCGCTTTGGAACCAATTTTCCTGGCCGAGAACCGGTTCTTTGGCTGTCGAAACACAAAGAATTGGTTCGCGAGTAGGCACCGGCTCCGAACCGGCTCTCAAAATGCTTTGGTGGAAAAGGTGTATATGAGAACTCTGAGTCCCACCACTGTCCAAAGGGACTCCCCATCACGGTCGGTTGTGATACACCCCGGAATTCGCCACTCGGGAGGCCAATGGGCAGTGGTGGAGTTGGTCAGTGGTGGGGAGTTAATGATTCATTTGTTGTTCTTAATGTTTCAAATAGTTTATATGGTTTACCATTTAATTCTTGCTCCTGATGAAGTACCGTTTGCTCTAGGGATGAAACGGTTACCGGTTTCACGATAAACCACGGTAAAATTCCTGACGGTTAGTATTACCGTTTCAAATTTGTATTATCATTAAAACCGTGTTTGATTACCGCGGTTTGAAAAACTCACGGTAAATACTGTCCAGCATCAACCAAAGTTAGCAACAGTCTGACGCAGGCGCAGCATGAAATGTGGGTTTTGTTTTGTGTGAAAACATGGCGGAAGGCAGTGACAGCGCTCAGGAGATTTTGCGCTCAGGACGTATTTTGGGTTTTTACAACTTGCTAATAGCTTGTCAATAATGTAAACTAGGTTGACACTGAAAGCTTCACTCTTGTAAAAACACTGCACATTATTCTGCTGCAGTATGCGTCGTGTGCCTGCAGACTCAGTCACCCAACCAACATATTTTGTTCATTTAAAATCAGTCAGTCGTCGACTTGGTTGTAAAAGTGTTCCAACAGGAGAAACACTAAAGACTCCAGTATTTATGTCAATTGTTGGGCTCATTGCAATTACTATCAGTCTTCCTAAGACTCATTTGTATTTATGTAAATTGTGCATGGGGTCATTGCATATACTCAATATGTGTGTGTGAATAATAATAAATTATAATATAACACCAATAATAATAATAATAATAATAATAATAATAATAATAACAACAATAATAATACATTTGCTATTTCCTTGTTTACAGAGAGGGCGTGCAGCAGGCTAAGCCAGTGATGCTACTGGTTCCTCCTCATCTACAGTTGTGACACAGACACTCCAGCAAGCATTTTAAAAAGGCAGGCTGCTTATGTACCCACATCAAAAAATGCTCAAGACCTCACTGCAGCCCTTTCATATTACATTGCAAAGGACATGATGCCATTTCAAATTGTTGAGAGGCCTGGTTTTCTGAGGCTGATGAAGGTTGTCGAGCGTCACTACAAAGTGCCATCACGAACATTATTTTCAAAGACTAAAATCCCAAACCTGTACAACCAGGTTAAAGCTGATGTTGGAAAAAGTTTGGCTTAAGGCACATAGTTTGCTGCAACTACCGTTTCAGTAATGAGAAGGCCAAGTGGTGTAAAGGGGGTGTTTGAGGATAAGAACCTCATTCTGAAGGCATATGAGCAAATAAACTAACTTAATGTGCACATCTAAGGACTACTCCTCTAGCTGATGCATCATCGGTAAATAACACTTTTTAAAATCCTGATTGGAGTTTTTACAGGAACTTGAAAAAGGTAATGAGACATGTCCACAGACTCTGTGTTTGTATGTAATAAACGTCAACTAGTATAACATTTGTACGATTTATGGACAAACTACAGTTAAATATTTTGTTTTTAATTCAAATAAGTTAATTTTTTCTAAAATACAGACTGGTTAAAACTGGTTTCAAGAGAATCACCCAGCTATGTTTCACAAGTTTGCACAGCACAGTAGTGAACAGTACAGTACATAACAGAACATGAGTACAGTATAGTTTAGTACAGTAAAGCAAACTAGAGAAAAAATTACTGTTTCTACTGTAATCTACATTAATGTACTGAACATATCTCCTGTACTGTACATTAATGTACGGAACATATCTCCTTTACTCTACATTAATGTACTGAACATATCTCCTTTACTCTACATTAATGTACTGAACATATCTCCTTTACTGTACATTAAAGTACTGAACATATCTCCTTTACTGTACATTAATGTACTGAACATATCTCCTTTACTCTACTCTACATTAAAGTACTGAACATATCTACTTTACTGTACTCTACATTAAAGTACTGAACATATCTACTTTACTGTACTCTACATTAAAGTACTGAACATATCTACTTTACTGTACTCTACATTAAAGTACTGAACATATCTACTTCACTGTACTCTACATTAAAGTACTGAACATATCTACTTCACTGTACTCTACATTAAAGTACTGAACATATCTACTTCACTGTACTCTACATTAAAGTACTGAACATATCTACTTCACTGTACTCTACATTAAAGTACTGAACATATCTACTTCACTGTACTCTACATTAAAGTACTGAACATATCTACTTCACTGTACTCTACATTAAAGTACTGAACATATCTACTTCACTGTACTCTACATTAAAGTACTGAACATATCTACTTCACTGTACTCTACATTAAAGTACTGAACATATCTACACTGTACTCTACATTAAAGTACTGAACATATCTACTTCACTGTACTCTACATTAAAGTACTGAACATATCTACTTCACTGTACTCTACATTAAAGTACTGAACATATCTACTTCACTGTACTCTACATTAAAGTACTGAACATATCTACTTCACTGTACTCTACATTAAAGTACTGAACATATCTACTTCACTGTACTCTACATTAAAGTACTGAACATATCTACTTCACTGTACTCTACATTAAAGTACTGAACATATCTACTTCACTGTACTCTAGTGTGCAGTGCTGTGCTCAACTGTACTGTGATGTCCACAATTGTGAAACATAGACGTCTATGAGTGGATCAGATTTGGTCTGGTACGGACAAAACAAACGTGGTCTTGTTTGGGGGCGGAGCTCATTAGAAGAATACCCACATATGCAATGGAGGACATTGCATATTTGTACCTTTGTGTACCTATTCAGAATATATCACCATGAAGAGGGCGATATTCATTTCTATAATTATGCATTTCTGTGTAGTACAGACCAGGGACCCATGATGTAACTACAGTACAGTAATTCTGTTAGTGGATGTAAATCCACTTCACTTAAAGTTCAATAACTCAAATAGATGTTGTTGTTTTTTTAAGTCAATTCTGAGCAGATATTTAAGATATTGTTTTTTTGGACATTGTAGTCACAAACTGAGGGAGATTTTACCGAAATTCTCCTACCAAACCTCTAGTATATGTGTTTTTGTAAAATGTCCAGAAGAAATGTAGAGAATTAGTCCTTGTGCATAGAGCTATATGATTTGTTAAGCTTTGAAATCAAATTGTTTTTGTATTCTAACATTGTGAAGTGAAAAATCTGAGTCTCAGCGCAATTCCGTTCCAATGGAATTGTCCCCCTACCATCACCTAGGCTTTTCCCATTGTTCGCATTCAGCCCTGAACATTGCTTCGACAACCTTGGCACCCTGCCAAGAAAATAATATCTAGGGGAAACACTGGCACAAGCTAATTTCTCCAAATGTAACAACACGAACATGTGAAAAACAAGACACCAGCATTTTAGCAGATGTTAGAGATTGGAGGAAGATCATTTTTAGACGAGGAAGATCATTTTTAGACAAGGAAGATAATGGCACGGTGAGCAGGAAGCCCCCCCACCATCTTACAAGACAAAGAGTCCATCCTACTGAACACAGAAGACATCCTTTGATACAGAGGCTACATCCTAGAGGAGAAACACAGATGACACTGGAACATAAAGTATTTTTCTGTGTGACCTTGTCCTTATGTAATCAATGACAGTCCTAAATGATCAACTGCAGACCATAGAAAACTACACCCACAATAACATCTGCTAAATACAGCGGGTGAAATAAGTATTGAACACGTCACCATTTTTCTCAGTAAATATATTTCCAAAGGTGCTATTGACATGAAATCTTCACCAGATGTATTGAACACATGAAGAAAGGGAGGTGCAAAAAGGCATGGAAAGCCAAGACAACAGCTGAAAACTATCAGTAAATAAAAAGCAATCCAGCCCCGTCAGTGCAAATTAATATCAGCTGGTTCAGTCCCAACTGATGGTCTACAAAAAGGTCTCATTGCCAAGGTGTCACACAAGACACATCTCATGATGGGTAAAAGCAAAGAGCTGTCTCAAGACCTTCGCAACCTAATTGTTGCAAAACATAATGATGGCATTGGTTATTGGCGCATTTCTAAGCTTCTGAATGTTCCAGTGAGCACTGTTGGGGCCATAATACGGAAGTGGAAAGACAATCATTTCACCATAAATTTGCCTTGACCAGGTGCTCCTCGCAAGATTACTGACAGAGGAGTGAAAAGAATAATCAGAAGAGTTGTCCAAGAGCCAAGGACCACTTGTGGAGAGCTTCGAAAAGACCTGCAATTAGCAGGTACTGTTGTCTCAAAGAAAACAGTAAGTAATGCACTCCACCGCCATGGCCTGTATGCACGCTCACCACGCAAGACTCCATTGCTGAAAAAAAAGCATGTTGAAGCTCGTTTAAAGTTTACTGCACAACATTTGGAAAAGCCAGTGAAATACTGGGAGAATATAGTGTGGTCAGATGAGAGCAAAATTGAACTGTTTGGATGTCATAATACACACCATGTTTGGAGGAGGTGGGAACATCATGGTGTGGGGCTGCTTTTCAGCAAATGGTACTGGCAAACTTCACATAATTGAAGGAAGGATGAATGGGCAAATTTACCGAGACATTCTTGACAAAAATCTGCTGCCATCTACCAGGATGATGAAGATGAGACGAGGGTGGACATTTCAGCAAGACAATGATCCCAAACACACAGCCAAGGAAACTCTCAATTGGTTTCAAATAAAGAAAATAAAGCTGCTAGAATGGCCCAGCCAATCACCTGACTTAAATCCCATTGAAAATCTATGGAAAGAAGATCAAGATTCATAGAAGAGGCCCCTGGAAGAATGGGCCAAAATCACACCAGAGCAATGCATGCGACTAGTTTCTCCATACAGGAGGCGTCTTGAAGCTGTCATTACCAACAAAGGCTTTTGTACAAAGTATTAAATAAATATCAGTAAATGTGTTCAATACTTTTTCCCTGTGTCATTTCACATTATTACAAATAACTTAATTTCTGAACTTATTTGTTTTGGTTTCTTTGTATGTATGGATTACTTGGGTTGTTACCAACATCTGGTGAAAATGTCATGTCAATAGCACCTTTGGAAATATATTTACTGAGAAAAATGGTGACGTGTTCAATACTTATTTCACCCGCTGTATGTGTATGTGACCAATAACATTTCATTTGATTTGACAAGAGTAGTTTCAACCTTGAAATCAACCACTAGACATTACGTTAATGACTACCAATGCTGGGTCACATACTTGTCAGTGACAAAAGAGGTCGGAAATAGCAGCGATGCCAATCACTCATTAATTACCTGGTCAACATCTACAGTCGGAAGTTTACATACACTTAGGTTGAAGTCATTAAAACTCATTTTTCAACCACTCCACAGATGTCATGTTAACAAACTATAGTTTTGGCAAGTTGGTTAGGACATCTACTTCGTGCATGACACAAGTAATTCTTCCAACAATTGTTTACAGACAGATTATTTCACTTATAATTCACTATATAACAATTCCAGTGGGTCAGAAGTTTACATACACTAAGTTGACAGTGCCTTTAAACAGCTTGGGAAATTCCAGAAAATTATGTCATGGCTTTAGAAGCTTCTGGTAGGCTAATTTACATCATTTGAGTCAATTGGAGGTGTACCTGTGGATGTATTTCAAGGCCTACCTTAAAAATCAGTGCCCCTCTGCTCGACGTCAAGGTAAAATCCAAAGAAATCAGCAAAGACCTCCGAATTTTTTTTTGTAGACCTCCACAAGTCTGGTTCATCCTTGGGAGCAATTTCCAAATGCCTGAAGGTACCACGTTCATCTGTACAAACAATAGTACGCAAGTATAAACATCATGGGACCAGGCAGTCGTCATACCGCTCAGGGCGGAGACATGTTCGGTCTCCTAGAGATTAACGTACTTTGGTGCGAAGAGTGCAAATCAATCCCAGAACAACAGCAAAGGACCTTGTGAAGATGCTGGAGGAAACAGGTATAAAAGTATCTATATCCACAGTAAAACGAGTCCAATATCGACATAACCTGAAAGGCCTCTCAGCAAGGAAGAAGCCACTGCTCCAAAACCGCCATAAAAAAGCCAGACTACGGTTTGCAACTGCACATGGGGACAAAGATCGTCCTTTTTGGAGAAATGTCCTCTGGTCTGATGAAACAAAAATAGAACTGTTTGGCCATAATGACCATCGTAATGTTTGGAGGAAAAAGTGTGTGCAAGCAAGGATGCCAACAAACCTGACTCAATTACACCAGTTCTGTCAGGAGGAATGGGCCAAAATTCACCCATCTTATTGTGGGAAGCTTTTTGGAGGCTACTCGAAACTTTTGACGTTAAACAATTTAAAGGCAATGCTACCAAATACTAATTGAGTGTATGTAAACTTGTGACCCACTGGGAATTTGATGGAAGAAATAAAAGCCAAAATAAATAATTCTCTCTACTAATTTTCTGACATTTCACATTCTTAAAATAAAGTGGTGATCCTAACTGACCTAAAGACAGGGAATTCTTACTAGGATTAAATGTCAGGATTTGAGTCTTAAATGTATTTGGCTTAGGTGTATGTAAACCTCAGACTTCAACTGTATGTGCAAGACCACCTTTTAAAGACAGTTGTTGCTTTGTCGAATGTGTCTTACTATTTTTGTATTTTTAGAACACATTTGGAGGATGCAGGGCCTTCAATACCTCATCATTTGAACTCTAGTAACCCCAGGTCAGGAATGAGATGCAGCTGACCTTGGACATCCCATGTTCTAAAAACAATAGGCACATGACCAAAACCTCTCAAAAAGGGACTTCCCAGTCCAAAAATACACAAGGTGCACTCAGTGACAAATCCAGATTCTACAAAAAGTATTTCTGTGCACAATGTCAAAAAAGGAAATTGTTTCAAACCGTGCCATATTTAGCAGGCCATGTATAATTAATGCGACGTCGCAGATTCACATCAAAAGGCTGGCTTTGAAAAGTCACACAGATGCCTGCCTGCCTGCCTCTCTTCTCCACAAGGGCCCTGGTTGCATGGCCATGTTTGATGAATTGACAAACTAGCCGTTAGCAGATGTAATAAACACAAACTAATAGCTTAACTATAGAACACTAGTGGATTTATGTTAAAAAGCAACGTGAAAACAGCATCGTTGTCGTCAACAGTGCAGACTGAACGCAAGTATCTCGTGGTCGAGGAACCACAAATGCCACCTCGAGTGACAGGGGGCGGGACTAGGTCTATGTGGAAAGAAAGAAAGAGAGAGAGAGACCGAGAGAGAGAGACCGAGGGACAGAGCGAGAGACAGAGCGAGCGAGACAGATGACTCAAGTAGTGGAGTAAACTATAAAAATGGCGTCTCACATTTAACCAAATATTCAAATACTGTTTTAGAAGGTAAAGTAAAAATCCAAACCGGTCCATGCATCAATAACAGTATATCGCAAAATAAAGTATAACGTCCAGCCGAGCGAGAGCGAGAGCGAGAGAGCGAGAGAGCGAGAGAGCGAGAGAGCGAGAGAGCGAGAGAGCGAGAGAGCGAGAGAGCGAGAGAGCGAGAGAGCGAGAGCGAGAGCGAGAGCGAGAGCGAGAGCGAGAGAGAGAGAAAGTTGTCTGAGCATCATTATATCTTAAGTAAGTCAAGGCGTCTTCGATAACATTGACTGACGATAAACAGGAAATCGTTTGAGAGAGAGAGGGACATTATGTTTGCTTAGTGGTATAGGTCAGTGAGGACACATTTCTGTCAGGTAGTGATGTCAATATTACAAATGAAATCAAAAGAAATCACTCAACTTCTCTCCATAACACATACACTATATATACACACACAAAAGTATGTGGAGAACACTTCAAATTAGTGGATTTCAGCCACACCTGTTGCTGACAGGTGAATAAAATCGAACACACAGAGCAACGCAATCACCATTGACACACATTGGCAGTAGAATGGCCTTACTGAAGAGCTCAGTGACATTCAACTTGGCACCGTCATAGGATGCCACCTTTCCAAATTTCTGCCATGCTAGAGCTGCCCCGTTCAACTGTAAGTGCTGTTATTGTGGAAATGTCTAGGAGCAACAACGGCTCAGTCGTGAAGTGCTATGCCACACAAGCTCACAGAACTGGACCGCCGAGTGCTGAAACACGTAGTGAGTAAAAATTGCCTGTCTTCGGTTGACTCTGGAAGCAACATCAGCACAAGAACTGTTAGTCGAGAACTTAACGAAATGGGTTTCCATGGCCGAGTAGCCGCACACACACCTAAAGATCACCATGCGCAATGCAAAGCGTGTCGGATGGAGTGGTGTAAAGCTCGCCACCATTGGTATGAATTTGAACGCTGACTGCGAGCCAGGCCTAATCGCCCAACATCAGTGCCCGACCTCACTAATGCTTGTGGCTGAATGGAAGCAAGTCTCCGCAGCAATGTTCCAACATCTAGTGGAAAGCCTTCCCCAGAAGAGTGGAGGCTGCTATAGCAGCAAAGGTGGGTGGAGGGGATGTTCGACGAGCAGGTGTCCACATACTTTTGGTCATGTAGTGCATGTCCTATCAATACCTTCTTCAACCTCCCAATATTTCCCTCCATCTCAAGTCCTCTCTCTTTTCACCTCTTACCTGTCACTAACCCAACTTTTTCCACTCCTTTCTCCCTCTCTGTTGTCCTCTGTCTGTCCTTTGCCGCCATCTCCTTGCTTTTTCTTTCCTTAAGTTGTCGGCCCGTTGTTCTTATCTGGCGCTGCTCTCCTGCACATTGCATCCTGTTTGCTCTGAAGCAGGACAAACATTGTCTCTTTGTGACACGTTGGACATGTTGCAGGCTATCACATTTTCTGCATTAGCCTGATATCTCTGTAATTGGGCCTTTCCTGCTGGCCGGGTGGGAGAGAAAGACACCAAAAGAGAAAGAGAGAAACAGAATTACGCTAAGACTCATATTTCACTTGATTCAAATGTATACCAAACCAAAAAAACATTGATTTCAAAGTTTAACAAACCATTGAACACAGCAATGACCTCCGCCGGGTCTTTTTTTTTTTTTAAATGCCGGGTGGGGAAGCGAAACCTACTGCGTGATAGTGAAAGGGGGAGATATGCCGTGTGGGGAATGATTTTTCACCCGCTCTGTCCAATTTATCACCTCTAAAATGTAAATAAAACACTATAGAGAGTTCGAATTTGAATCAGGTTTTCAGAAGTAAACAGCAGCTGTCACGGCTTTTGAGAGTCATGACGGCTTGCAGTGATGACGCAAAAAATGTAAGCATTCAGTTGTACAATTGACTAACCCCTTACCCTGTCACTTTCTTGTTTTTTAATCTGCGAGAGAAGTGCTACACCTGGTGGAGAGAGGCTGTATGACACAGAATGAGTTGCATAATGATTGCCGTACGTTACGGCATTACATGTCACATTTTAACGATCAGCGTCAGAGGGGTCAGTTTTTTCAACTTTTCTCCAATACTATCGGGCAATTACCATGTCAAACAGAAACGTAGTTCACACCCTGGATTTTGATGCCGACACAGTCGCTACAGTCCCATTAGTTTTCATTGCAGCCTCATTTGAATACCGCGGTTGCAGAAATTTGTACGGAATGGGGTTGGTCACCGTTACTTAACAATTTCCACTGAACATTTTACAAAAACCCATTTCCAGGAAGAACTGTGAAGATAAAGTTTGGTAACAGAATAACATTTTACCGTAATTATTTGCATCTGTAGTTTTTCCAGTAAATTATTTTATGTATTTTTTTACTGTGAAAATTATTCAAAGTATTCATTGTGCATAAAGTTGTATGTTTGTTAAACTTTGAAATGAATGTATTTTGCTTAGCATACATTTTAAAGTGAAAAATCTGAGAGTCTAAGCGTAATTCCATTTCTCCTCCTCTCCTTGTTACCATAGAATTGCACAAGAGAGAGAGTGAGTGAACATTTCAGAAATGCAGGGAAACAATTATTTTCCATGACTCTTTCAATCATCACTCTGCCTCACCCACACAAAGATCAACATTGAGTCCATATCACAAAACAACAAAGTAATAAAGTCTAAATCCACCCCGATGAGACGAAGACCAAAAACAAGACCAGTATTGTCAGCCCAAAAATAAATAAGCCTCTGTGACAAAATCCCCAAAGCACCTCTCTTAACAGTCTCATAACCGCCCATATCCCACTGGGCACTGAACAAAGCTGAATAAAATAGAAAGGAATGTTGCTATTCTGTGTTAACAAAGAAATAGGTATTTCAATATGCTTAATTTAGAGATATTAATGTAACTTCAGTTGTTCTACAAACGTTGGGCTATATGTTTAGATTTGTTATACATTGTAATGCTGCATGATGCGACTAATTATGATTTGTAAAAAGTTGCTTGAAAAGGCATGAGCTCTGCTTTGTTTTTCGTGCAGGATGTACACACTACATCAGTCACTCATTAACAATTTGACAAGCACTTGATAATGCCTAGAATTTCATTTTCATGCCAGCCAGGTAGGCTATACTCCTGTTGTAAAGAGAAGCAATGTGCTTAATATTAGGAAAGTTGAGAAATAAATATAGTAGGACTAGCCTATAGAAAGGCGATGGGATCCTCCTCTTTTTAGTAGAGGCCATCACTCTGTTTTCTAGAGCAATCGCATAGCCTATAGAAATGTGGCGCAAAATGAGCTCATGGGCTCTCATGAAGTGTTTGATTATATTTTTAATTACATTTGCATTGAGTGATTAGAGGGACAATAGAGTGCTGAGTACCAGGCAGTTAGCAAGTTTGGAAGGCTACTAATGACCATCAGCAGCATCAGAGCTTGGAGAATCCTAATCACTGTGATTAAACGGTCACATGGAATTTGATTGCCTTCATGACTCGTGACCGCCGGTGTGGCTGTAATATAGTCACCGCAACAGCCCTAGGTGCAACACAATATTGATTATTTTATGATCATTGTTCAGTCTTATCAATCACTTAAACATACAGTTGAAGTCGGAAGTTTACATACACAAAGGTTGAAGTCATTAAAACTCATTTTTCAACCACTCCACAGATTTCATGTTAAACTATAGTTTTAGCAAGTCGGTTAGGACATCTACTTTATTCATGACACAAGTAATTCTTCCAACAATTGTTTACAGACAGATTATTTCACTTATAATTCACTATATCACAATTCCAGTGGGTCAGATGTTTACATACACTAAGTTGACTGTGCACACAGGATGTGGAGTAAACACTTAATATCATGAGGGAGTTGTAAACAGGAATTGAGAGAAAGTGCTGTCTAATCTTTGTGTTCCAGATGCACAACTGTACACGTGTCACACACACACACACACACACGCACAACTGTACACGTGTCACACACACACACACACCTACACACACACACACACACACACACACACTTGTAGAAAATAAAGTAATTGCGACAGTGCACCTAAACCTCCCCTGAGGTTGACACACATTGTGCCGACTGATGCCGGGCGACAAAGAGAGGGGAGGTAGTAGTCTGGCTGGATAGGTGGTAGTCTGGCTGGATCTGTGAAATTGATACATCCACAGGTACACCTCCAATGGACCCTTTTTCATCACTGGAAAAGATAAACGGTTGAGTTTGATATAATTTTAAAGCTTAGAAACAGTGCTGTCAAACAATTATATTATTACTTATAAAACGTATGTCATTTTTAAACTTTCAGTGTCAATTTTTTTTTCAAATTCACATCTGTTGTAACTCAGACCCTATTTCACATCATCTGATGTTGTGTTGCGCCCGTCGTCGGTTGAGAAAACATGCTCTTGAATATCGGGTGGTTGTCATTTCAATCATAGAAATATAATTTATAGAACTGACCTATCTTCCAGTCGATTGCATTTTACAAAAGCTATTACACCGTTGACATTTTAATTTAATTGACATTTTTTATAATTACTACCACAAAGATGGCCGCTGGTCGACCCACTGTTGAACTTCAACTTAAATGGTAGTCTATTCTATGATCTATATTTCTATGATTTCAATAGGTTTCCTATGGAAAGTATAATTTAAAACAGATATTCCCATTCAAGTTAACATTATCTGATGTGTGGACCTCCGACCATCTTTGTGGTACCATTTGAAAGTTGAAATTGAAATGTTATTCCCATTTTCTTACATTGATCAGCCAAAACATGACACCAACATGTTGCATGTTGTCTTACCGATGGCGGGGACAAAACAGAAACCTTAGATCATGTAAAATAGGGTTTAAGGTACAACATAAGAGAATGGGATTTTACACATTAAGATAATTGTCCTTAAAGGTAAAAATTATAGCAATCTCAACCGTTTAACTTGTCCAGTGATGAAGACATGGATGTCTAATGGTATGCAAACAGGGTCAAATTTGAGAACCTTTATTTCTTGAATGTTTCGCAATTCAGCTCTTCTACAAATGGGCAAATATACAAGGTTTCGTTCAAATCAAAAGGGGAGCCTTCAAATGTCAAGGCCATCTCAAGTAGCTAGCCTATCGATCTACACCGTTATCCCAGCCATCACAAATATGACACGGTCGAGTGGAGCACCATGCAGCTCGTCTTTCAGATACCTGCGTAAACAAACACTGATCATCAGAGTCCACCACTCCCAGCACTAACGCTCAGTCAGAGATATCACACTGTGTGTGTGTGTGTGTACACGTTTTACTATACTTGTGAGTACCATAAGCCCTCACAAGAATAGTAAACCAACTGAAATTCAGAGAAGTGAGGACATTTTGACGGTCCTCACTTGTTTTTTGGCTTAGGTTTAGGGAAAATAAGATTTTAAATGGCAATCAATTGTTGGTCCACAAAAAGTCCTTGCAAGTATAGTACAATATAGCTGTGTGTGTGTGTGTGTGTGTGTGTGTGTGTGTGTGTGTGTGTGTGTGTGTGTGTGTGTGTGTGTGTGTGTGTGTGTGTGTGTTGTTTTTAAGGAAGACATGACTCAACAAACCAAGGAAAAACATGTTCTTTTTTGTGCCAGCCCTAGCCTACACACATCGTAAATTATTTGAGTTATTAACAACATTGCATAGATATGGAGCTGTGATCCACTTCAGAGGTGATAGCCATAACCTATATCTACATCAGTCATTCACAAATGATTGTATGCCAGTGGCACGTGAAAACAGGTTTGTAATTCTTCATAACGACCTAACTGTCAGCTTCCCTCGGGGCCCACGGGAGGCCATGTAAAACAAGACAGAGAGGAGAGCAGACCGACCAGGCCACCTGTCTGTCCTCTCGAGGGTTCTTCTTCTACACCACTTTCCCTCTGCCTGCGGCCAAATCAGACAAGACATTCCACTCTCTTCCCACAACACACTGCTCCTCAGGGGCCTGAGAACAGGCAGCAAACAACACACTGCTAGATGGCTCATGCCCCCGCCAGGCCACAAACATTTGATATTAGTCCCGCTGCAGCAGAGCCAAGGTTGTGTCCATTAGCCACCAAACGTAAGACAGACTGAAGGACTACTGAGACTTAATAATAAGAAATGCTCACTCTCGTTTTCCATTGCAAAATATTTTGCTACGGTGTGGCCTAATGAACACTATTCCCCTGCCCTTCCCTGGTAATAAAAGCCAGACATAGGGCCGCTGAGCAAACAGTTACTGAGCCTGGCTCAACCTAGAGACACGGCTATTCAGGAGACATAGCTACTTATAACACCTAGCACCAGCTAGAGCATCCTGGGTCAGACAAAGCAGGGCACGTAATGGAAAACATTTTGCAAAGTAGCTTAGACCAGACCCTATTTTACATCTGAGGTTTTTTGTGTGGTGCCCGCCATCGGTTGAGACACAACACGCTATTGGCCGCCGGTCGGTCATGTATATTCTATTATCTAGATTTCTATAGGTTTCCTATGGAGGATTGACAGTATAATTGAAAAAAAAACAGATAAGAAAGTAGAAAGCTCAATATTAGCACATTGATCCACCCACCCTGTATTCAACCGATGGCGGGCACAACAGAAAAAGTTGTCAAATTATGTCAAATCTAACCTATAGCATGTGAATGAGAAAAATCTGAGTTTAGATAATTGACTTGCTAAATATTTATACAATTATTATTTAGTTCAGCAACCCTGTCTGTGAGATTTTAAATGATAACAATCTCAACCGTTTATCTTTTCCTGTGATAAAGACATGGATGTCTCCTTGAATTGTGGGGTATTTAAAATAGGTAACTTTTTGTCCTTTAAAATAACATCAAGTTGATCAGAAATACAGTGTAGACATTGTTAATGTTGTAAATTTCTATTGTAGCTGGAAACTGCAGATTTTTTTATGGCGTACAGAGGCCCATTATCAGCAACGATCACTCCTGTGTTCCAATGGCACGTTGTGTTAGCTAATCTTCAGTTTCTTGGCAATTTCCCACATGGAATAGCCTTCATTTCTCAGAACAAGAATAGACTGAGTTTCAGAAGAAAGTAGTTTGTTTTTGGTCATTTTGAGCCTGTAATCGAACCCACAAATGCTGATGCTCCAGATACTCAACTATTCTAAAGACGGACAGTTTTATTGCTTCTTTAAATCAGCACAACAGTTTTCAGCTGTGCTAACATAATTGCAAAAGGGTTTTTCTAATGATCAATTAGCCTTTTAAAATGGTAAACTTGGACTAGCTAACACAACGTGCCATTGGAACACAGTAGTGATGGTTGCTGATAATGGGCCTCTGTACGCCTATGTAGATATAAAAAAAAAAAATGTATCAACCGTTTCCAGCTACAATAGTAATTTATACAACATTAACAATGTCTACACTGTATTTCTGATCCATTTGATGTTATTTTAATGGACAAAAAATGTGCTACTCTTTCAAAACGTCAACTTTTGAAAGGTAGTGTACATTTGAAGCACCTTTATCTATTGAATGTTTTGGTATTCAGGTCCAAAGTCACTTTCTGACCATTTCTACAAATGGGCAAACATGTATGGTAGGTTTCGTTCAAATTAAAAGGGTTGCTGTCAAAAAATCGAATTTACTCTAACCTGACTAATTATTTACATTAAGCATATGGGCATTTCCATGTAAAAAGTCCCATGAGCACGAACATGTGAAGTTCATAGGAGAACATCAAATGTGTTGTCAAATTTAAGCTAATAGTCCATATTTTAGAGAAATTAAAAGCCATATATAAATGCTTCTGCCATTTTTTATCCTAAGAATTAGGAATAAGCAAAGGCTTTGATTTCTGGTCCAACAAATGGAAAGGGGGACTTAGAAAACATCTAGCAGAAAAGGTCTTAAAAGGTAATAGAAATACATGTTGAAGTAAAGACCCCTGCCAACTAATATCAACATTAATATTTAATTTTGGGTCACCTGCTACTGTCTTCCCTTCCAATGGCATACTGTCATGTTCAGCTCATAACGGTTTTCCTTTCTCTTTTTGTTGTGAGGTGGTCAAAGCAAGTGTCAAAACAGTCTGGCCCTCCCTCTCCCTGTCTCCCTCAAGTTAATGTCACCTCTCCCAGCTCTTACTGACACCTACCCATAAGCCCCCACTTTTTCCATTTACTGTAATCAGCCCTCTGACCCATTGATCACCGACCGACACCGGTAATCCATGGATGATGAAAAGTAGTTTAAAATTTGGTTCAGTCCAAATCTTGAGTTTGAAAAAAAAAATCAATTTTGGTTGTTGAAGTACAAAGTGGATCAACACCCAGTATCTGAATGTTGGTAACAGAATGGCATCATGGGTCCTTGATCTGTACTAAAAATCATAGACGTCCGTTTCACAAGTTTGGACTTCACAGTACAGCAGTAGAATATAGTATAGGTCATTACAATACAGTAATCTACTGTAACTGTACTCTACTGTGATGTCCAAACATAGACGTCTATGATTTTTCTACCTTTGTGAACCTATTCAGGAGACATCACCATGAAGAGAATTACATTCATAACTATGCATTTCTGTAATAGTACAGATCAAGGACCCATGATGTCATTCTGTTACCAACATTCAGATACTGGGTGTTGATCCACTTTGTACTTCAACAACCAAAATTGATTCATATAATAGCCGACACTCGTTTCTTTCTGCAGACATCTTTAAATCTTAAATCGTAGTAGATATTTAATAGAGTTTCGGGGGAAACCTGTCCACAAACTTAGGGAGATTTTATTGAAATTCAAACTTTACATCTGTACACTGTTCGAGTAAATGTGTTTGTCAAATGTTCTGTAGAAATTGTTAAAAGTAGTACTTGTGCATAGACTTGTATGGTTTGTTTAGCTTTGCAATCAATGGTTTTTGTTTGGCATACTTTTAAAGTAAAAAAAAATAAAGTCTCAGCTCCATTCTGTTACCATGGATTTGCCCATATGTAACGTACAGTAAACCAGCTGTATTGGTTTAGGCTTCTTGAGTAAAACCATTTAGACATACAAATTAGTTATTCATATATAATGTGCAGGTTACTACTCTTACACTGAGCCCATTCTTTCGTGGAATCACTAATCAAATATCAGTTATTTGCCTCCTCGTGTGCTATAGCTATTGCTGTCAACTATAGGAATTTCACCTCCTTTGTGTCTTCAAGCGATAGATCAACCCTTAAGGGTTCTGTTTTCTTTAAATAGATTTGACAAGATATCTTCTGAGACAATCCAATGATCACTGTCCAAAACTTCCAATGACTGGCATGTTTATTAGGAATGCTAGCAGGGCACCATCTGCCAAGTGGAATGAAGACTGGTATTTCTGGGCATGTGAGTGACAGTCAGCCAGACAGTCTGGTGGACACTCTGCCTAGAAGCAGATGGTATGGGCAGCACTTCAGAGAATGGTGTGTGCGCGTGTAACTGGGGATATGAGGACACTTGGTACGTGTACTCAATAATACGATTATAGTGAAGTCAGATTAATAAAATAGTTTGATTAAAATATTGACATGCTTTGCAAGAAGAACGATGGACACATCTGTAATCAGGGTACCCGATGGGACTTTGATGAATGCACAAAAATGACATTCTACAACAGCGATCATGTCATTTTTGGAAACGCCTATTTGGTTCATATTTGGGACATATAAAAATTGCATGTGAAAAATATTTGCCATAATGCCATACTCAGCCCACTGCCATAATCAGTTTAATATTGAATTATTAGTGTGCATGTAAACGTACTGAGTGACTGCTGGCCAACACTTTCCAATCCATCCACATTTGATCAATGGATCACCAACTAGCTTACACCGGCAGCTGCTCTCTAAAATCAATGCATAGACATCTCACAAACCACAGATAATAGCCTCTACATTCACAGATGGCTACGTACATGAACAACAATGACAGGTCTCATGTGACAAAACAGCTACAGAGAGAACAGTTATGCTTAGAACCGCTCAGTGTAGCATAAAAAAAATAATAAACATGAGGCCTTCTCTCTACCAAGCTGTGAGGAAGCGCTCATCTGTGCTCCACATCGCATGAGGGGAAAAACACATAGTCCTGAGAGAAATCCAACACAGAGAGATAACAAGGAAGCTTAAAGCGATAATCCACCCCAAACCACTAATTCCTATTATTAACAGTGTTAATGTGTTAAATAACACTAATATGTGAAAACAATGTTTTTTGTGAACAAATGTTTCATTTTGTTGGAATAACAAGATTGGTAGAAAAATGTAAACATCGTTTTTGGAAATCTGTTACAGCTCAAGCCTACTACAAATCCCACAATGCAAATGTTCTCTCTCTCCCTGGGCTGGCTGGCTAGCTAGCTAGCTAGAAATCATAGCTACACACAATAATACTGAAGTCAATATCAGCATGTGAAGTAGCTAGCTAGCTGTAAAAATTCCCTAAAACAAACTACACTATTAATTTAGGAGTCTATTTCACAGAGTTCAACTTGAAGTTAGTCTCTGCCCAGAGCAAGAGCAGCATTACATTGCTTTCCCACAGAGAGAATTTGGAGATGGGGAAACTGCATAAGAATGGGATTGCTTAGCAACCGCTTAGCAACCGCGTGACGCAACATGACAACGTGAAAGAGATTGGTCGAGTCAGTTGGGTGGGGCGTTTCTCCATTCATTGCCCAATGGGATTCCGATCTCCTTTCAGTAATATCACTGTTTCCTACAGACATGGCGCATTGCGACATGGTACTTGGAGGAACGGAGGTGAATAATTTGGTACAAGATTTCAATTGAGCACATCTAAGGGAAATCTATACTTTGTCGTAACGATATAAAATGGATGGATGTGTTCTAGACAAGTATTGCCATACCATCTATTGGCTGATTTGTTGATCTGGAGTGCAGGTAATTGTTTTTAAAGTGCTATGAAATGTGACAGTACGTAATCTCCTGTGACGAGAATTATATAGCATGTTCCTATATGATTTCCTGATTTTTCACAGGCAGACCACTTAGAAGTTAAATTTCACTGATAGAACATAGGCTTTCACCAACTTTACAGAAGTTATTATTTTTATTTCTGGGGTGGATTATCCAATGACCCAGACACTTACCATGACCCAGACATTTATTCTACTCTCTTTCCAAGAGGAAATTAGCTAATAATTCTTCACTGTCAGTCTGCTTCCCAGTGCAAGGCCACAGGGCATTTTCCTCCGCCGCCATCGTCCAATAAAAGGATGGGGGTTTTTTTACCCCCCTTTTTCTTCCCAATTTCGATCGTCTCATCGCTGCAACTCCCCAACGGGCTCAGGAGAGGAGAAGGCGGAGTCATGTGTCCTCCGAAACATGACCCGCCAGCTTAACCTGGAAGCAAGCCGCACCAACGTGTCAGAGGAAACACTGCTCAACTGGCGACCGGGGTCAGCCTGCAGCCACCCGGTCCGCCACAAGGAGTCGCTAGGGCACGATGAGCCAAGTAAACCCCCAACCCCGGCCAAACCCTCCCCTAACCCGGACGACGCTGGGCCAATTGTGCGCCGTCTTATGGGACTACCGGGTCTCTAGCGTTGCGATGCACCGCCTTAGACCACTGCGCCACTCAGGAGGCCACAATAAAAGGATGTCTTAAACAAAGATACACTTGTGGGAGCTATAAATAGACCGAGAGGAAAAGGCAGAGAGAGAGTGAGGTAGAGAGTCGGGGGGGGGGTGAAGTGTCAGAGGGGGTTGTGTATTGTTTGAGTAGTCCAGAGTGGAAACTTTGGTGTGCGGAGTAAACAGAGCTGGGTAAAGCGCTACAGTGATAACCCCTCTCAGTGGGACAACAGGCTGAGGAGAGATAAGGCAGGGAGAGGGCCTCAACACATAAGCACACTCACACACAGATACGCATGCACAGTAACACAGCAACACACACAGACGCACAGTAACACACACACACAGATGCACAGTGACGCTTAACGGAAAACTAAAACCCCCTACTAGTATTCCCACTACTGGGAAGATACTAGTGGGACATGGAGACACTCACGTAGGCCTGCGTTACTACACATGGCCTTCATCTGCACGTAGTAGAACGGCTTACAGTTACACATCCTGCCATTTCAGTGCATACACAAATGACAGTACGTTCACATCACTTGTTATAAGGAGGGGCCTTCATAACAATGGAGTTCCCACTTCAGCAGACACCTAGAGCCAGGCCTTGTGAACTACTGGAGATACGCTGAGAATAGATTGGTAGAATTATACTGTGCTGAGCTGAATTGAGTTGTATTCAAGGCTGGTGTGATGGTCAAGAATTAAGTGAAGGCAGTATTGGGTGAGTAGTGTTCAATATTGCAGAGGGTGTTGAGGGGAGAGGAGACTTCTCCTATGCCAGGGCTGAGGAGTAGAGTGGGAGGCCTAATAATGCAGTTATTAAGCATGGCGCCAGGATACAGCAGCACCACGTCCATGTGGTGAGTAATACTGAAGCAGAACCATTCTCCTGCTCTCCAGCCAGGTCACTCAAGATCCAAGGCGAAATTCTATGTCCATCCAGGTACCCAGGACGTCGGGAGAGGATGTAAAAACGGGCACCTGTGTGTGTCAAACAGTGGAATAGTAATGTTCTTCTAGGGAAATCAGGCACGGCAGCAGCAGACTCACACCTTTTACAAAGGTTTGGCATCGGTAAAAAAACGCAGAAGACAAACACACCAAAGACAGACATGACATTGGCAAAGGTAAAAGAAAATAACATGGAAGTAATATCCAGCACAGAACAATAGACTGAACATGAGGAAAGCTGTTGTCATAGGGGCATACTGTACCAGTAACCTACCTCTTAATGGCCCTACCCTGAAAAAGCTAATACTTTTTCAAACTCACTCATGTGCAAATGCTGTAGGCCCAGATGGTACAGCCAAGCACTGTCCATCAAAAGCGTATTTTTAAATAAATACCAGTTTCCATGGGAAGGTGTGTGTGTCAAATCAAATGGTATTTGTCACATGCTTCGTAAACAACAGATGTGGACTAACAGTGAAATGCTTACTTAAGGGCCCTTCCCAAGAATGGAGAAAAAAAGAGAAAGATAATAACTGGAGGAATAAATACACAATGAGTAACGATAACTTTGCTATATACACAAAGTACCAGTACTGAGTGGATGTGCAGGGGTACGAGGTAATTTAGGTAGATATGTACATATAGGTAGGGATAAAGTGACTAGGCAACAGGATGGATAGTAAACAGTAGTGTATATGATGAGCCAAAAGAGTGTGTGTGTGTGTGTGTGTGTGTGTGTGTGTGTGTGTGTGTGTGTGTGTGTGTGTGTGTGTGTGTGTGTGTGTGTGTGTGTGTGTGTGTGTGTGTGTGTGACAGAAAGAAATTGAGACACAAGGGAGGGACTAATACAAGATGAGTGATGAGCTTGGCTGGCTGAACATCCCTGTTCTGTCTCTGAAGACGTTTAAACCAGGCCAGGTTGGAATGAGGCAGCTGGAAGCCCTGAGGCCTGTTTCCCTGTGAAGAAGCAACCCTCTGAGGGCCACTTGGGCTCAGGGCTCTCCCTCTCTCATTAACAGATCTGAAATACAGCAGGTGTTACATACTCGAGGTGGAGGAGACAGGTAGCTGGACTAACCCCATCCACCTGTTCTTTTGAGTTAGACTATATCAATCCATTACCAATTAAGACACTGTAACGTTGGTAGATAAGACAACATGTTCAGATATAGGCTAAATTATAATGCAAATAAAATTATAATGCACCCATTTTCAGAAAACATTTCATAAAGCTGCTGAAACACCAGCAAATTACTTCGTTATGAAGCTGTTTTGTTCTGTCAAGAAAGCCTTACAAGCCTAGTTACGCAAAGGAAAAGCTGGCAGGGGCTAAGGAGATGTCTTCACCGGGGAGTGTGGGAGGTGTTCTATTATTAAACACATTAGCTTTCCAGGAAATCCATTTGGTATGAAGGCTTGAAGGCTTTTCGCAACCATTCACTATTTGTGTCCCTCCCTGCATGACCCAGCGGTGTCTGTGTGTGGTAACCATAGGACCATGTTGACAGGTATGATGACTATCACTAGCGGCCAGGAACTTCAGTTGGTGTTCATGCACGTTCATAAACACAAACACACTGGATGTTTTACTTTCAAATACATTTTACACGTGGGGGCGTTACAAATTCCTCTGATAAACATTGCAACAGATTCTAAAGGCCAATAATACAATCGGAGAAACGACGGGGAGTTGCTGACACCAAACTAAATTCTAGGGAAACAATAACTCCATGATAATGACTCTATTCAGTAATAACACACAGAGGTGGTGTACGATAAGAACACCATGGAAGAATACATACAATGTGTCATGTTTCCCTCTGACAGGTTTTCAGTACAGGCCATTACTCATGTAGTAGGGTAGGCTACGTTCTAGCTGTGGCAGGCCCCAGTCAGGTTCATTAGCCAGCCTCTACAGGAGGTAGAGATCCTTAACCTGCTTCATTGAATAATGTTGTGACATTCTTGTGACAAGGCAAGTATGGACATGTATGTCATTAAGTGAGTACAGAGTTAAGCTGTTCTCACATGGTATGGTAGACATAAGAAAGATGGAGTCCATGGACATGGTCTATAGGACGTATGATTGTGTAATGATGTATAAGTAGGCTCAACCATTATTATAATTGAAATTAAGTCAAAGTGTTGCTTTTTCACCATGCAATCATCATAATGCAGGGGATGGTTCTGAAAGTTTGAATAAATGTGTCGTATTTAGGGCTGTGGGGGTCATGAAAGTTTCTCAGCGATGATTGTCAAGCAAATAACTGCCGGTACCACGGTAACTGACCGTTAATTAACATAAACACGTTTAGCATCTCATGGCTTCCACTCATAGTCTATAAGACACTGATGCAGACCTTTGGAGATCGAGGCATCTTTTTAAGAGGCCACCAAAACTCTGTTTTCTCACAATTGCAAAGCCTATAGAAATGTTGCGCAACTTGCTAATGGGCTCTCATGAAGTGTTTGATTTTCAAAAACATTTGCATTGATGTCAAAGTGATTAGAGGGACAATAGAGTGCTGGTATCCTAACTGTGGACTTAATAAATTCTAACTCCACAGGTTTTTACTTGGGATTGAGCCCCTTTCCCAGCAGGAGAATAAGGAGTGGAGAGGGGGGGGGGGATGTGTCTCTGTCAGTCTTTCCCATTCCTTATAATGGGAAAGGACCTGCTCTGACGCGCCACCCCTTATCCTAGTTCCTTATCTGGGTCCGACCGAGCCCTCATTGTCCTATTCTCACACACTATCTAAAGAGGGTCAATGAACCCGTGTAGGCCTACAGTATGTCCCATCCCATCGGCCGAGGATAGGGAAGGAAAGGGGGTTTAACTTCACTGTTCTCTCCCATGAGTCTGTAAACACCGGTCTAGCCCAGTGACTGTCTGCCTGCTTGTTTTCATTGTTTAGATCAGCAGAAAAAGTGAGTGGAGTGGACAAATTATTCTCAATGTCAAAGAAACAATCCCACCGCCAGGGTAGTAATCATTAGGAAAACATAACGGAAAACATCAACGTTTTTAAAACAGAACGAAAATGTGTTTTATTGTTTGTCTGTATTTTTCTGTTTGGTACCCAATGCATTAGTGAGAGCTGAGCTCCACAGGCCCTACCAGCTCACCATGACCCAGAATCAGAGCTCAGTACAGGGCATTCATATTTAAGTCCTTCTGGAAGGTTCTCCCATCTCCACAGAGGAACTCTGGAGCTCTGTCAGAGTGACCATCGGCTTTTTGATCACCTCCCTGACCAAGACCCTTCTCCCCTGATTGCTCTGTTTGGTCGTCGGACAGCTCTAGGAAGAGTCTTGGTGATTCCAAACTTCTTCTATTTAAGAATGATGGAGGCCACTGTGTTCTTGGGGAGCTTCAATGCTGCAGAAATGTTTTGGTACCCTTCCCCAGATCTGTGCCTCAACACAATCCTGTCTCGGTGCTCTACGGACAATTCCTTCGACCTCATGGCTTGGTTTTTGCTCTGACATGCACTGTCAACTGTTGTACCTTATATAGACGGG
Organism: Thymallus thymallus; assembly: GCA_023634145.1. Classification (NCBI taxonomy): domain Eukaryota; kingdom Metazoa; phylum Chordata; class Actinopteri; order Salmoniformes; family Salmonidae; genus Thymallus; species Thymallus thymallus. The sequence continues at coordinate 24,371,866 of CM042389.1, read as the reverse complement.
TGTGTACCTTTCCAAATCATGTCCAATCAATTGAATTTACCACAGGGGGGGACTCCAATCAAGTTGTAGAAACATCTCAAGGATGATCAATGGAAACAGAATGCACAGGAGATCAATTTCGAGTCTCATAGCAAAGGGTCTGAATACTTATGTAAATAAGATTTGTTTTTTTATTTTTAATACATTAGCAAAAAAAACAGGTTTCGCTTAGTCATTATGGGGTATTTTGTGATTTGTTTATTATTTTTTTAATCAATCAAAGTATTCACACCCCTGAGTAAATACTTTGTAGAAGCACCTTTGGCAGCGATTATAGCGGTGAGTCTTTCTGGGTAAGTCTCTAAGTGCTTTCCACACCTGGATTGTGCAACACCTGCCCATTATTATTTAAACAATTCTTCAAGCTCTGTCAAATTTGTTGTTGATCATTGCTAGATAACCTTTTTCAGTTATTGCCATAGATTTTTAAATAGATTTAAGTCAAAACTATAACTCGGCCACTCAGGAACATTCACTGTCTTCTTGGTAAGCAACTCAAGTATTTGACCTTGGATTTTGGATTATTGTCCTGCTGAAAAGGTGGCTACTTTGAAGAATCTAAAATACCAGATGATTCCATTTGTGTTATTTCATAGTTTTGATGTCTTGACTATTATTCTACAATGTAGAAAATAGTCAAAATAAAGATACTTGAATGAGTAGGTGTGTCCAAACTTTTTACTGGTACTGTAAGCCTCGCTGTCCGTCTGTCCTAACTCGGAAACAATGTTTCACTTTTGAATTTCAATCTCTGTAGTACTATACAGAGTGAACTTGGCCCAGACGAGACAACCTTTTCTGAGCCAGTCGAAACTGTTAAACTATCATTCCAGGTTCAATGTTTGACATGACTAGCTAGCTAGCGACAAGAACCTGCATAGCAACCATTTTGTTTATAACGGACGACCAGTCATAGCAACTATGCAAAAAAAGAAGTAAAGATTGGGTCACATCTGTAGCAACATGACCAAAAGAACTAACAACCAGATTTTTGTCCGGACTAGATCTTCTGGTTGAAGAATTAAAATTGTATGAATTGACTTATCAAAATAAAGTTAATGGAAATATGTAATGTTGGTAAGAGTTTTATAAAAGGTACACAAGGAAGTGCTGTATAATGAACACAGTCTCAGGTAAATGACGTTGTTTGGCCAGAACGACAAGATAGCTAGATAGTTTGGTAGCTAACTAGTTTGCTTGTGAGCTAAACCATATGAAAAAAAAAATGATGCTAGCAGTTGCAGTACACACCAAATGCTGAGTAAATACTAGCTACTTAAGTAAAATGCACGCTAATAACACAATGAATGAGTTTTCATACGGCCGTTTTCAACAGGCTGAACCATTGTCGCATTTTACGACCGTTTGACTTTGTCCTATATTTTTTAAGCGGATAAAACAAACTTTTAGGGGTTCTCATAGGCTTAAAAATGTTGTTTTGAATATTGCTTGAACAGTTGCTAAGATTATATTTGGTTGTGATAGTTGCTAAATTTCTATTTTGGATATAGCAGTTGTTAGCTAGAATGCTAACACTCATTGACTTACACTGGTAGCAAAGCTAGCCAAAGAGCCTTTTTACTGGTTGAAGTTTAAGTGTAAGTATATTGCTGTTGATTTTCGACGATAACACAAACATTAACTAAGCAGGACATTCACAAGCCTTACAATCCAAAAGTAGTAAAGAAATGCACACATAAGCAGTACGTAAATGGAGAAAGGTCTATCTGCAGACGGCGTTTACTACATGCCACGCCCAGTATGTGTCACTTACTACATGCCATGCGCACTGCCATTGTGATGGTAAAATTCATTGTGAGAAATGGCGGTGTAAATGCTTTTATGCGCAAATAGATATAATAATAATAATAACCATAGATATAATAACCAACCTCAAACTACGACTTGGGAAAGCATGCAGTTTATTAGGCTACAGATTAAATAAATTATGATGAACTTCACAGTTTGGTGAAAGTGTAAGGTGAGGAGTTTGATGCTCCTTTCCAATAATATCGAGGGTCTTATTCTGGTGATATGATGATGTTCAATGCTTGGCTGTAGTTTGACAAATAAAAATGATCTTGCGCTTTTGTCCATAATAATTATGTAGAAAATCTGACGCCAATGTCATCCATTTGATCCCCAGCCTGTAAGGCTACAGAAAAGGCCATATACTCTTTCTATCATAGGCTACATGACTAAATGTTCGATGATTTGACGTAACATTGTTGGAGCGCCGCAACGGTCGGTCTCTCCAACAGCACCCTGGAGAGGCGTGGACAAGCTCAATATTTTGCACCCCTGCGTTAGACAAAAAAAATAATAAATGGGCCCTGCCTTCTCGGCCTAGTTGTCATCAATGTAATGGCTGTGATCTGAAGAGGTCTCCTGAACATCCCAAGTTCTCATCTTCCAAAAGAAATTAAGGGTAATTTAATTAAGGGTTGCAAAAGAGAAATGGGATGCCTCTAAACTACAACTCCCAGCTGTGCCAATTAGAGAAGAACCTACAACATTTCTTACACTCACAATTTTTCCTTATTAAGTCAATTGAAATAAATGCAGCGACATAAGAGTTCAGTATTCTTTAATGAAAAATCTATGAAGGCAAAATCAACACAGCATCATCACAGCAGTCTAGGCCCAAGGTGTCCAGTGTATTATTAAATAGATAACATTATTAAAACACATAAATAAAACAGTCAAAGACACCATCATGGGCTTCAGTGGAGAGGAATTAAATATTATTCAGACGCTGATTATTCAGGCTTCTAGACGCCAGCCCAATTCATCTCACGCCATCTTCCCTTTGAAAATCTAATTATTAGTAGTATTATTTTCTCCGCTCATACAGGAGTGATAAATTCCAGGTGGGGGGTGAGTATTTAAAAAATATATATAATAATAATAATAATAATAAATAATAATAATAATAATAATAATAATAATAATATTTCAGAAAATGTCCATTCCAGCAGCGACAACATCTAAAACATACTGGAACTCTCTCAGGCTGGAACTCTCTCTAGCGCTATGTTCCAGACGCCTGTATCGCAAGAATCAAGGTTTGTGGGCCTCAAGAGTGGCGTAATAGTCTATGGCACTGCATCGCAGTGCTTGAGGCGTCACTACAGATCCGGGATTGATCCCAGGCTGTGTTGCAGCCGGCCGCGACCGGGGGACCCATGAGGCGACAGTGTCTTCAGGGTTTGGTGGGGCTGGCTTCCGGGTTAAGCAAGCAGTGTGTCAAGAAGCAGTTCGGCTTGGTGGGGTCATGTTTCTGAGGACGCAACATCGGTCATACGGACATCAAACCGATATTATTTTAAATGTAATAGATGAGAACTTTCTAACGATACCCTTTTTACGTCTCAACTCCCAAAATGTAGAACATAGCAGACCCTACTAAAATTAAAGTATCAATGAAAAGGATTATGGATAAAGCCTTTCAGCCAGACTCACGTGCTAGCTGACTAGTCTGTGTTTTAGAAATGTGCAATGAGCAAAATATGCATTTATATAAAAGGAATTGGCAAGTCATTCTCATTCAGAGAAATAAGCATCTTATCTAGGAAGGCCACTTGATTTCAATATCTAAACAAAGTGAACAAGCTGTTGTGCAAACAGTTGGAGACGGACATGCGGGTGTATTCATAACAGTGCAAATGTCCTTTCTACCTTGTTAGCAAGAAAATAGACGTTATATGTAAAAGATTAGCTGGCTACTCACTAGCATGTGGGCTTGTGCTTGAGAGATTGTTTATGAGACCTGTGTTAATTTTCTATAATGCCTGGTCATTATTATCGGATGTGCATTGTGAATGGTTCTGGTTAAAATTGTAAGAAAAAAATGTATTTTCATAGACAGACTCAAAGCCAGATCTGTTATTATTGCAAAAAAAAGCAGATTAGTCACATTATTTATAAAGCCCTTTTTTACGTCAGCTGATGTCACAAAGTGCTTGTACAGAAACCCAGACTAAAACCCGCAAACAGCATGCAATGCAGATGTAGGAAGACACAAAAACTAATAAAAAGAGATACCCTACATGACCAAAAGTATGTGGACATCTGCTTGTCGAACATCTCATTCCAAAATCATGGGCATTAATATGAAGTTGGTCCCACCTTCGCTGCTTTAACAGCCTACACTCTTCTGGGAAGGCTTTCCACTAGATTTTGGAACATTGCTGCCGGGACTTACTTCCATTCAGCCACAAGAGAATTAGTGAGGTCGGACACTGATGTTGGGCGATAGGCCTGGCAGTCAGTGTTACAATTCATCCCAAAGGTGTTCAATGGGGTTGAGGTCAGGGCTCTGTACAGGCCAGTAAAGTTCTTCAACACCAATCTCAACAAACCATTTCTGTTTGGACCTTGCTTTGTGCACAGGGCATTGTCATGCTGAAACAGGAAGGGGCCTTTCCCAAACTGTTGGCACAAAGTTGGAAGCACAGAATCATCTAGAATGTCATTGTATGCTGTAGCATTAAGATTTCCCTTCACTGGAACTAAGGGGACTAGCTACGAGCCATGAAAAACAGCCCCAGACCATTATTCCTCCTCCACCAAGCTTTACAGTTGGCACTATGCATTGGAGCAGGTAGCGTTCTCCTGGCATCCGCCAAACCTAGATTTGTTTGTAGGACTATCAGATGGTGAAGCGTGATTCATCACTCCAGAGAACACATTTCCACTGCTCCAGAGTCCAATGACGGCGAGCTTTACACCACCCCAGCCGACGCTTGGCATTGCGCATGGTGATTTTAGGCATATGTGCGGCTGCTCGGCCATGGAAACCCATTTCATTAATTTCCCGTCTAACAGTTCTTCCAGAGGCTCGTTAGTGAGTGTTCCAACTGAGGACAGACGATTTTTACGCACTACGCGCTTCAGCGGTCCCGTTCTGTGAGCTTGTGTGGCCTACCACTTCGCGGCTGAGCCGTTGTTGCTCCAAGACGTTCCCAATTCACAATAACAGCACTTACAGTTGACTGGCGCAGCTTTAGCAGGGCAGAAATTTGATGAACTGACTTGTTAGAAAGGTGGCATCCTATGACGGTGCCACGTTGAAAGTCATTGAGCTCTTCAGTAAGGCCATTCTACGGCAAATGTTTTCCTATGGAGATTGCATGGACGTGTGCTTGATTTTATACACCTGTCAGCAACAGGTGTGGCCGAAATAGCCAAATCCACTAATTTTAAGGGGTGTCCACATATTTTGGTATATATAGTGTACTGTTTATATCGTGAATCGCCCATAACTGGTAAGGTCAGTAGTTGAGCAGTTAAGGTCAGTAGTTCAGCTAGGCTAGTCATTTGATGTTAATTGGTCAGGACACATGAAGCTCTTCACCCATTAGAGTTAATTATTAGCTACCCTTTCGTCAAAACCTTTGCAAGCCTACTCTTTTCAATCTTACTGAACTGTGGACAAAGTAAAAAACGTGTTTTCACACCAGATCGAATGCTCAGCACAATAAACAAGACATCTTGTGGTCTAATATCCCTCCGGCAACTATAAATACACACTGCAGGCTATTATATCATATGATTCACTTAGCCTCCCCATTACCTAGCATCAGTCATGTGATCTGTGCCTAAATATAAACAAACAGCTTTTTCCACCATCTATTTCTGTTCCGTCTGAGCTATAACTATAACATTCTTTCGTGTTTACCAGAAAAGCGCAATTATTTCTACTCTACCCAGGCACTCCTCTCCGATTGTTAACGGAGTGTTAGCAGAGGGCCCACCTACGGTAGAAAACATGAAAAATCCTCTCAGCTTCCATATACATACGCTGTGCTCGATAATAGTCATTCAGGGTTCCAAGCCGCCAGCAACAGCAGCTAGGCCTAGATCAGGACCAAGCTCAAGGACACAGATTTTCTTCTTATTTCATCCCATCCTTTTTCTATCTTTAGTAGTGTAAATATGCCAGCTCACCGGGGTCTGGAGGCATTTGTAACGAGACGGGCAATGGCCTTGGGCTAATGAGCTGTCAGGGAACTACTGTGAAAGAGACTGGAGACAGAGGCAGCACTCCAGAGCTAGGTAACAGCACCCAGAGAGGGTAAACAGCAAAGCCCATGTCCAGAGAACTGTACCATAGTGGGGCAAAAATAGACAAGCCCCTTGACAAAACATGAATCCGGGACTGTGACATCCGCTCTTCCCCACAGCACTTTTCCAAAGCATTGGACATAGCCTTCTATATGACATGGATTGGTAGTGGGTGAAAAAAATGACATCCAGGCCTGATGGTATTTATATGATGCCGTAAGCACTAGCAGAGTTGTCTCTTTAGATAAGGGACGGAATTTGTTGCCGACCTGGGAGTCTAGGTGAAGGAAGGTGCCCTATGTCCGCTGTCTAGAGTTCAGCAGGGAGGGAGTGGTATAGCTCTGGGGGCAGTTATCGCCTCTGATGACCCTCCACCTTTACAGCCTCGTTAAATCACTGCTCCAGTGCAAAGACTTGTCAGTCACTGATGCATGGATGGGGTTAGCCTACAGGTGGTTGGGCTTGCTCTGGTATTACAAATGGTTTCTGTTCTGATCAATGTTTAGGTCAGGATATCACAGAGCAACCACACACAGGTGCTGAAACGGTGTAGGCCTTAAATATGTGATTTGGTCTTATGTAGCAACATTTGAAATGCTGTTTTTAGCATTGGATAAAAGTAGAGACTCAGAGCTACAAAATGGTATATCATACACTAGATTTTTGAGGAACAACGTGCTTTGAAAGTTGATAAACTTGTAAACTCTTTTTTGAGAAAATTGCATTTTAACGTTTTGGTATCACAATGATTAGTTTACCTCTGGATAACATGAAAACAGCCTAACCATCTCTGCTGGCAACAATTTCATTAAGCTTTTTTCCCCAATGTCTACTGACACCGGCCATATGCAACCGGTGTTGTACACTTTAGCTTAAGACATGTCGCTAGCTAGCTAGGTAAACAATAAACCTAGCTAGGTAAACAATATGTAAGATCACACACACACACACACACACACACACACGTCACGTTATCTAACGAGCCAGCAAGCTAATGTTAGCTAGTTAAACAATGCCAAATAATGTCCTTACAACCCTGCATGAATCTGCTGGGAACTAACCAACCACTAGCAAAGCAAAATAAGAATAATAATGTCATACACGCAACGTTAGCTAAGAAGCCAGCCAGCTAACACTAGCTAACAGTACAAGTTAGCTTAAGACATGAAGCTAGGTAAACAATGAACCTAACTAGGTAAACAACGGGTAATATGACACACGTCACGTAACATTAGCTAATGAGCCAGCTAGCTAACTTTAGCTAGTTAAACAACAATGAATAATAACGTCATAATCGTAGCGTTAGCTAGCTTGCTAACAGTACACTTTAGGTTGAAATTAAACCACTTTGTCAAAATTATAAACGTGTACTATCTGAAAATGTTGCTAGCTAGGCTATCTTACCCGTATGCATCATCATGCATGATGGACGCGTCTCCCTGTCACGGATCCCATTCCACGAATGCCCTTAGTTTGAAGAGCTATCATACTCTAATTCCACTGATTTCAAAACTCGATCCTCCAGAAAGTGGAGAGCAACATTTACGCAGCTCCACTACAGGATACATTTTATTTTTTTTTAAAGCGGTGTTCGACAGGATTACCAAATAGACCCTTCTATTTGGCAGACCAATCCGAACTCTTCTCTCGGCATGTTCAGCCCACTCATTATCTCAGCCAATCATTTTTATTCGTATTTACAGATGGCATACAAAGTTTGTTATTAAGGGACACGAAAGTTCACATGTTCCACAAGGCATTTCTGCCCCAAAAACGCATTTTGATTTAAAAAAATAAAAAAACATTCAAATGGCTCTCCTATGAAGGGACATAGGAGGGCCATTGCGACATACACCTCGTTTCCTGAAACGGTGGTGTAAAGTACTTAAGTAAAAATACTTTAAAGTACTTATCAAGTACGTTTTGGGGGGTGTCTGTACTTTACTATTTATATTTTTGACAACATGTACTCATTTCTAAAGAAAATAATGTACTTTGTACTCCATACATTTTCCCTGACTCCCAAAAGTACTTGTTTCATTTTTCTGTCAAAATGTTCCAATTCACACACTCCCTACTGCATCTGATCTGGCGGACTCACTAAACACAAATGCTTTGATTGTAAATTATGTCTGAGGGATGGAGTATGCCCCTGGATATCCCTCAGACATCATTTATATTTCTGTCAAAATGTTCCAATTCACACACTTATCAAGAGAACATCCCTGGTCATCCCTACTGCATCTGATCTGGCGGACTCACTAAACTCAAATGCTTTGTTTGTAAATTATGTCTGCGGGATAGAGTGTGCCCCTGGATATCCATAAAAAAATTAATATATATATATATATATATATATATACACACACACACACACACACACAGTGGGGAGAACAAGTATTTGATACACTGCCGATTTTGCAGGTTTTCCTACTTACAAAGCATGTAGAGGTCTGTAAGCTTTATCATAGGTACACTTCAACTGTGAGAGACGGAATCTAAAACAAAAATCAAGAAAATCACATTGTATGATTTTTAAGTAATTAATTAGCATTTTATTGCATGACATAAGTATTTGATACATCAGAAAAGCAGAACTTAATATTTGGTACAGTATTAAGTAAGAATTCCGGCTTTCACAGACCTGTTAGTTTTTCTTTAAGATGCCCTCCTGTTCTCCACTCATTACCTGTATTAACTGCACCTGTTTGAACTCATTACCTGTATAAAAGACACCTGTCCACACACTCAATCAAACAGACTCCAACCTCTCCATAATGGCCAAAACCAGAGAGCTGTTTAAGGACATCAGGGATAAAATTGTAGATCTGCACAAGGCTGGGATGGGCTACAGGACAATAATAGGCAAGCAGCTTGGTGAGAAGGCAACAACTGTTGGCGCAATTATTAGAAAATTGAAGAAGTTCAAGATGACGGTCAATCTCCCTCGGTCTGGGGCATCATGCAAGATCTCACCTCGTGGGGCATCAATGATCATGAGGAAGGTGAGGGATCAGCCCAGAACTACACGGCAGGACCTGGTCAATGACCTGAAGAGAGCTGGGACCACAGTCTCAAAGAAAACCATTAGTAACACACTACGCCGTCATGGATTAAAATCCTGCAGCGCACGCAAGGTCCCCCTGCTCAAGCCAGCGCATGTCCAGGCCCATCTGGATGATCCAGAGGAGGAATGGGAGAAGGTCATGTGGTCTGATGAGACAAAAATAGAGCTTTTTGGTCTAAACTCCACTCGCCGTGTTTGGAGGAAGAAGAAGGATGAGTACAACCCCAAGAACACCATCCCAACCGTGAAGCATGGAGGTGGAAACATCATTCTTTGGGGATGCTTTTCTGCAAAGGGAACAGGACGACTGCACCGTATAGGGGGAGGATGGATGGGGCCATGTATCGCGAGATCTTGGCCAACAACCTCCTTCCCTCAGTAAGAGCATTGAAGATGGGTCGTGGCTGGGTCTTCCAGCATGACAACGACCCGAAACACACAGCCAGGGCAACTAAGGAGTGGCTCTGTAAGAAGCATCTCAAGGTCCTGAAGTGCCCTAGCCAGTCTCCAGACCTGAACCCAATAGAAAATGAAAGTCTGTATTGCCCAGCGACAGCCCCGAAACCTGAAGGATCTGGAGAAGGTCTGTATGGAGGAGTGGGCCAAAATCCCTGCTGCAGTGTGTGCAAACCTGGTCAAGAACTACAGGAAACGTATGATCTCTGTAATTGCAAACAAAGGTTTCTGTACCAAATATTAAGTTCTGCTTTTCTGATGTATCAAATACTTATGTCATGCAATAAAATGCAAATTCATTACTTAAAAATCATACAATGTGATTTTCTGGATTCCGTCACTCACAGTTGAAGAGTACCTATAATAAAAATTACAGACTTCTACATGCTTTGTAAGTGGGAAAACCTGCAAAATCAGCAGTGTATCAAATACTTGTTCTCCCCACTGTGTGTGTGTGTGTGTATATATAGGAATTTGAAATGATTAAATACTTTTACCTAAGTACATTTTAGCAATTCCATTTACTTTTGATATTGGAGTATATTTAAAAACAAATACTTTTACACAAGTAGTATTTTTGTAAGGGCCTGACTGAGGCCAGGCCTCTGACTCCCACTAGAGGGAGTGGGATGGCCACAGTCAGGTCCTGACAATCACTATGGGTGTTGGGTTTGATGATCCCCAATTAGAGGCAGCTGTCTTGAGATGTCTCTAATTGGGGATTCTATTTATGTTCATGTTTTGTCCACCTGCGCCGTGGATCATTGTCCGTGTCCGTCTGCACTCAACGGCATTCACCGTAGTTACGTTTCTTGTAGTGTTAGTATCACATTCATTATTCAAATAAAACCCGTTTGCACCGTCCTCTCGCTCTGCGCCTCGTTCCTTCAACACACACCGTGACAATTTTACTGGGTGACTTTCACTGGAGTCATTTTCTATTAACGTATCTTTACTTTTAATCAAGTATGACAATTGAGTACTTTATCCACCACTGTATGTGACCAATAACATTTGATTTGATTTGAGAAGGGTTAACTTACCAGACACAAATTGACTGTGCAATAGCAAGGCCAACTGTGAATAAATAAAAAAAAGTGGGCATTCACAAATGTAATTAATGATTAACATTTAACCTTAACATTTGAAGTACTCCAGGAAATAAATGTTTGCTTTCCAACATCTGAAACAGGGTTGTCTGACAATGACTGTTTGACTTTGCCTCTGGACCCTTGCAGATGATGAATGTTGATGTTCCCATCCAGAGAACTTGGACGAACATAAAAAGAACAGTGATTCACCTGCTGCTGAATGCTTTTTTTTAACATCCCACGCACCATTATATTTTTATTTTTTTAATTGAGACCTTATGACCGTGATCCGTCAACATCATCAACATGAGTTGAATGTGTGAGTCGGTTCCAGGGAACCTGGATCTACTGATAGTGATTGCTGGGCTGGCAGTGGAAGGAGGAGAAGCACGTGTTGAGGACAACCCACAAACATATTTTCCATCTGTATGTTGTTATCAACTTAATTCGAAACACTAAATATTCCCAAACTTATGAGTTGAAATATAATAAAGTGCCAGAGAAATAGCCACTAAGTGTTATCTCGATAAAGCTTACAAGCTTAAATAACTTAAGATCTAACATTGTTGACTCTCTCCTCAACCCCTGGAAACTAGACCTAGCAAAGCTGCAGCTGGCTCAAAACAGAGCAGCATGCCTTGCCCTTAAGTGCAAATACAGAACTAACATCAACAACATGCATGCCAGTCTTTCCTGGTTGAGGGTTGATGGGGGATGTATGTTTCTCTTCTAGTTTTTATGAGAAGCATCACTGTAATGAAAATTCCAGATTGTCTGCATGAACAAATAACATTCAGCTAAGACACCCATACATAACACACAAAACATGCCACCAGGGGTCTCTTCTCAGTCCCCAAATCCAAAACAAATTCCTGACAACGCACAGTATTATACAGAGCTATGATCGCATGGAAGTACCTTCCATCTCCAATTACTCAAGGAAACAGCAAAATTACCTTTAAAAAAAGCTGTACATCAAACATTGATCATAAACGTTGACACTGTATATTACATTAGTTTTATGATATGGAAATGTGAAGAGCACATTTGGACTCACAGGTGTTTGGTTTGCTTGTATGACATCAAAGCGGTATTTATTATCATCCTTAACATCAAATTTGAGAGTTCTGGTAAATTACAACATGTTCCTTACTCAGACAGCAAAAGACTAGCAAAAGTTACCCAATTAGCAAGGAGGGATGGGGGCAACTTCTTCTAGCGAGCGGTGCACTGCTAAGCTCAGTAGTCTTGACAGGCAGTCCAGTGTTTCATCTATTAAATTATTTATAAATAGTATTTTTTTTTTTTTGTTTGTTTGTTGTTTTTTGGGGGGGGCGGTGGCCACTTTTTAGCAGCGGAGGTGTGCCACTGCTAAATGCATACAGGGGAAACACTGCAGACCTTGAGTTAGGGCAAGGGTTAATCAATAGTTATTGTGTACACGTTACTTAATAAGGAAATACACAGTAATAAGAACACCGTAATGTAAAGTGTTATCAAAGATTCTATTAAAGTTGAAGTTGAAGCAACAGACAAAGCAAAGACCATAACAACAAGTGTCTCATTGATCATAGTGTTAAAAGGGTTCATGAAAATTAGGAACCAGCAGCTATTAGAAGGAAACTACGATGGAAACTTAAACAGATCTCTAATTAAAACAGTCTACTTCACAACATGTTGTAGGGAAGCCTGTAGCACAGCTTATAGATGGGAGTAAATATTTGATTTCACGTTGTACACACCTCATCATATGGTTGGCCTATATGGCTGTCAACAAAATGCATCCAAATCATGATCCAAATCACACTGGACCCATGCAGGCAGATACATGTTGCTCATCTGAATGCATGTGGGAAATGTATAGCCAATGGGCAAACATTGATTAAAAAAAAAACTAATATACAGGCCTTGATTATCTCTATATATTATTTTGTTTGAAAAGAGTGGACTTCTATGAGAACCTAAAAGGCCTAGGTGAACGTCAAGAGGCACGGTACAGTAGGCTACTTAAAGAAATCTACACCCCCTCTACTTAGGATCTGTCACAACGGTTTACTACTACGGCAAGCTGCAAGACAGAGAACAATCGATGTAACCTATCTGCAACGTCCAAACCAGGAGGTCCAATTTACAGTCGTTTCCCCAAAAAAATCACGGTTTCTACAATGACAGAGACTACAAGCATGATGGCTAGAGGCCCACGCTGTGGTTATGCTCACACGTGAAGTAAGGTGTTTACGACGCTACGATAAAGACTACTGACATATCATGGGCTCAATGGACACATCAAGTGAAAGCACCATTGGTGGATACATTGTAACCAAAACAAACAGGAAAACGATCACATTAGTTGAAACATTGTGGCAGACTGCCGCAGGCGCAGCAACTTACATCTTCAAAGAGCGATCCAACGTTGGCTGTCACGAGCAGTATTCCCGAGCCTGCTGTCAGCTTCCCCGCCATAATTCTTTCAGGATCCAAAATGCAGCGGACTTTGACTGTTTAGAATTGAAAGTGTTAAAAGTCGTTCAAGGTTTCACGAGCCTGGTTCGGTTAAAATACAGAGGGATTGTGTCTGCAGCCCAGGTTTGTGACCGCTCGGCTCGCTCATACTAGCAAGGCTCGTGCATCTAGTTGCTTGCTGACGGTCTGCTGCTCTGGAGATGTTTTGGCTACTTTTTCACATTTTACAGCCATCATAAATGTTTCCGTTTTAATCCATAGCGACTACTGGGCTCTGGTTCATTTCAACAGTGAGTGTTTAATTCCCTGGCTTGTGCAGTGCAAAAGTCTCCCTCGTAAACCACGATTCCGTAAGGACCATTGCCTTGATTGTTTAGAGAGGATAGGCTGGAGCCCTTCACTGTCCTGACGTCACCGAGCGAATGGAAAGACGGTGCTGTTTTAAAAGGGCAACGCATTGCTAGAAAAGCCGGGCAAGACTGCCTCTCAGAGCCATTAATTAGGCCACTTGACTTGTTGCTATGTAAAAAATAAATAAAAATGTACGCACATTTGGGGAATAACTAAACAATTGAATTCCCTATGGATTAAGTTTCTGACATATAACAATGTCATAACGAATAAAACATAGACAGATTATTACTGACCTTCGGTAGTGACACAGATGATACATGATAGAAAACTGTGCTGGTCAGCTAATTAGCAAGATGAAAGTACTATAGTCAATAGCTTACCTAAAAACGGGGTTTTAGGAGAAATTGCAAGCAAACAGTGTTGCAGCTGCAGTGTGCTTTTTTAAAATTTAATCTTTATTTAACTATGCAAGTCAGCTAAGAAAATAATCGTATTTACAATGAATGAACCAGGGTGTCTGTAGTGACGCCTCTAGCACTGAGATGCAGTGCCTTAGACCACTGCGCCACATTGGGAGCCCCAGGAGATAAGAATGGCTTACATTATTTTTCATTGCAGATGACACTATCTATTAACTGTTCTTTTCTAAACCACTAGTTATTGTTCAACTTATAATATACCAATTGTTTGTCTTTTCATTTACATTTATGCCTACAGGTTGGTCATTGAGTACAATACCTACATTTCTACAAGCTGGAGAAGTTGAAACGTTTACCCCTTTAAGAGAACAGTGCCTCCCATTCCATTTGCTTGTGTGAATTTGGTGGGGCCCACATATGAGTTCGTTTTATTTTTCTAAAGGTTTCTACGAAAAATAAAACGAACTCATATGTGGGCCCCACCAAATTCACACAAGCAAATGGAATGGGAGGCAGATAGTGTCATCTGCAAGATAATAGATAGTGTCATCTGCAATGAAAAATAATGTAAGCCATTCTTATCTCCCTGGGCTCCCAATGTGGTTAGAGGCCTTTTTATATTTTACCGTCATTCAGTTTTTAGATGTGTTCTCAATGCTCATTAAAAATGTACCTCAAACACAACAAGTTTGCAAAGGCCTCACAACCTTCACCATCCGAAATGGCCCGGGACATACAAGTAATTGGCTATAGTCCCATCAGAGTTTCCTCTTGTGTGCCATATCCTCCCCTCGTGGTCTGGAAGAATAAGTGAGGTCAAAAATGGACCGGCGGGGAAAGAGGTCAGAACATACAAGAACCAATCAGGGCGGGTCTCATTTTGTAAGAAGATGACAAGATGGTGGAGGCATGAGCCAAAGAGGGAAGATATGGGGACAGAGTGGAAGTCGCTAAATGTTTTGAAGTGTTGCCACTTTAGGAGGCAGTGGGGGAGTACACATGGCTCATTAACATTTTGTGTAGAGAGCAAGGAGATTATCGCCATAACAAGTTATTCAAAGTGCCCACAGCTGTGTCTGGCAGTGTGTGTGTGTGTGTGTCTGTTTGTCTGTGTGTCTGTGGCCGTGTGTGTTTAGGGAGGGGACGTTGGGTGCCAGGCCCTTTCCGTTGTAGACCAGCCTCTGCGGACAGGATGGTGTACACGATCTCCGGCTGCTTTGCATGTGCTGGTGCTGGCATGGCACACCAGGTGTGACCGGCCGCTGGCCTGTCAACCACAGACACTACTATCCTGCTGCTCTGACTGTTGTTGTGGGTGTGTTGTAGCCTATCAAGTATTGACAAATCATTCTTCATTTAATTTGTGTTTCTATTTATTCCAAGTGATTACTGTTTTAAATGTTCCTACGTTTGCTTGTGGTAAATAGTACAGAACGTGACAATGTAGCCTATGTTCTTTCATGGTTCTCACAGATAGGATATTGATATCTTTATTCATTTGAAGCCAAGTGCTCGTCCAGTTGTTGAAACTGGGTGTACTCTAGCGTAACGTTAATCAGACTGACTCATGTTTATTATTAAGCTAACAACATTTTGTCAGTAAATCAGCATACTCACTGCAATCACGCTGTGGCCGGGTGATTAAGAGGTAACAGTTTTGTGTAGAAAAGAGACCATTAACAGTGCAAGGGAGAATAAAAGTGAAGGAGGGAGTGAGGAGGAGAGAAGGAGGAAAGGAAAATAAAGTTGGTGTGTTTCTATTTACATTAGCTGGGGGGGTTGTCTTTGCCAAGCCTACAATAACCCTTTTCCCCTTTCCTCGTGCTCTATTATTCAAACAGAGATGGGGAAAGCAAGTGGAAATGTCTATAAAAAGTACAGTATAAATATGTGAGGAGGTTTGCATAGAACATGATGATAACAGTTCAGGTAATGTGTTTCACGAGGCCCACTAAATACTACACTGTTTGCTCTGGACAGGATATCCCACAAGGGTTTGTTGTTTGCGTGTGTGTGTGTGTGTGTGTGTGTGTGTGTGTTTTATTCATTTAGCTGATAATGGACTCTAACGTCCAACTGGCTGAAGCCCCTCCCTCTCCGTTCGAGGTAATGGAACAAATCATGTAGGAATTCCAGTCTGTGAGCAAACATGTGCACTTTGACCCTTATCCTTCCACTGCTCCAATTCACTCACATAAAAAAACAACAACATGGAAATAATCAAATAAAAATGTCAAGCTCTAAAGAGCTGTGATTCAGCCCTTGTAAAACTGTGACAACAATGTCTCAACATTATGTTTATGTTCTTAAGGTGTTCACTGTTTCACTTCCTAGTCCCAAGACATTTACCTTTACCATTGCATGGGACTGTCCTCCAATACAAAAACAGTTTAAACTCTTTGTGGCTAATTAAGACGGTGTACCTCATTTATCAACTTAGAATTCTACATAACACCCATAACACTTTACATTAGGGCAGGGTTTCCCAAACTCGGTCTTTGGAACCACAAGGGGTGTTTTTTTTGCCCTAGCACTACACAGCTGATTCAGGAGGACCAAGTTTGGGAAATGCAACATTAGGGTATACCTTTTTTGTCATGTAATGCATTTATAAGTAGTTTATTGACCGTTTCTAGATATTATAAATCAGTTATAAACAGTTTTAATCTCTTTAGTTGAAATGTAGTGTTTTGTGTGATGCGAAGTTTCATTGGCGGCGATCATTGCTAATATTCACTCACCAGGTGTTTGACCTGACATGTGCTGTTTTTCGTTTTCTTCTTGGCCTACTCTAATGCTTTGTCTAGAATCTGGAGTACGTCTTTCTGTGACTGGCTCTCCTTTTGCCGATCACATCACGTGTTGTTTTTGGAGAATAGGTCTCTCACTCTCCACATAGTTGTTGAAGCGGATCTATGACTAAAGCTATTCATGTATTTCTTTTCCCTATACACCATGCACACAGTTCAGCACGTGTCCTCTAAGTTACTAGGGAGGTCCCAGTACTGATCTGGAACCTGGAAAAAGGCCCAACCCCCTTCCACACACAGCATGGTCAAATAAGTGTCGGGGGCGGCAATTAGCCCCGTCCATGATTTCAATTTGAACAGTTCACTGTTCATGGAGGTGGTGGTAGAGTCTGCCTCCTCTACCAGCACTGTACCTTTACATGTATTACCCATTTATGCTACTCCTTTTCTTGGCCTGGTTGGATCCCACTGTGAGGCTGACATATTTTGACGCTCCCTCAGGAAAGGTCTAATATACCCCCTTTTAATTCACCCTCTCTCACCAATTAATTTGGACGGCTGTACTCTTGTGGGACAAAATGTCAGTTATTTTCCGAAAGAGGTTGGTGGACTAAATCTGGTTAATTCTAGAGGGACTGACTGACTAGATGTTCTTCCTTCTTTCAAGCGGTTACTGCCCTTCTTTTATATTTTTACTAATTCAACATGAATTGGAAAATGAAAGCAAGGGCTCCACCACATGGCTTTCACCTGTCTAGTTATTTCTAATAGGTGATTGCTTAGAGGAAGGCAGAAAGAAAGGCTGCACTTTCAGAATTCGAACAGGGCCCTTATCTGAACCAATGCAGGAACATTTGGAAAGTTTTAACTCTTGAAATCAGGAGTTTGCATTCTGCACCTGAAGCTATAAACCTTTTGTTTGTACTTGTAAATTATAAATACTCCCTCATTTGTGATATTGAGGTAATAAGTGGGAACACAGAGAAGATGCTTGACCTGTTGTATTGCCATACCAATGCTTGGCAACTTGAAATGTGCAAACAACAATTTGGGGTGGGAATTGTTCAAAACTCTAACTATACAAGAGGTGTTTCACCAAACAATGTACAGCTAACCTCCTCACGCATAGTATGCTCCCATTAGCATACTGTCAGGCTCTGGCCATAGAGAAGCTTTTGGCTCATCTATTTAGCCATGGTCAGAGTCTGACAGATCTAGGTTATCTAGTTCTGTGTGGTGTTTTGTGTTGGGTCCCCAATTGGAGTCAGTTGCTAAGCGTTGTCTCTAATTGGGGAGCCTACTTATGTTTGTATGTTCCACACCTGGGTGTGGTTCATTATATTCCATGTCAGTCTGAAGAGTAAGTGTATTTACGTTTTGTTCATACGTTGTTCGCGATTAGTATATTTATATTCATTAAATATAATATGTCGAACTATCACTGCGCTGCGCCTTGGTCATTTTACACACCCAGTCGTGACACATACAGTCAATCTCACACTGTCATTCCCTTCCTAGAGAAACGTCACACAGAAGAGGCAGTATTCAAACCAGGAACACTCTTATTTATTTTCCCCCTTCATTCAAAACCATAACTTACGCCCTTTTCCTCCACAATCCAGAATCCAAGTAATGAGGTCTGTTCTAAATCTACTCTGCAGAATTTAGACTTTTTTTGTTGCTTCCCTAGCTATGGGATCCTGAAGGTGTTGAAAACTGGCCTGTGTAGCTAGGTAACCGCCATTGCCAAACCCGAAACAAACCCCTCTCTGTGCTCTACTCCGGCCTCTTATGTAAATGCCCTACAGAGTTAGACTTAATTGACATCAACTCTTGGCCTTGCCCAGACTCAAAATGATGAGATTGTTCCACCTTGTGACCGACATCTGTTTGTGCTACAATTTGATTCAGTCAACCATAGACCCTACCCTGTTCATCTCAGTCTTTAGCTGTGCTCTCCACTTCTTTTCTTTATTCCTTTGGCATGTGTGGCAGAAATAAGCATTATTTCTTTATAGGCCTACAGCCAATACCAAACTAGATCATGATAAGAGGGACAACAGTTGATTTGAGTCTTTGCTGTTATAAACATCCTTTCACAGGACACTGTCTGTTTCAGTGAATTGGTGTACATTTAACTGCTATGATAGACACGCTGAATTTGTTGACAAAGACAGTGTGACTTAAATGTCAAATCATGGCCAATCATGTCAAATACTGGTGAAAGATGTCCATTGCATCAGTGTGTTAATTGCGTCAATTGGTGCACTCAATGGCTGTGTCTGAAAAGATTGAAATTCTTGCTTCCTTGTTCCCTAAAAAAAAATACAAAATAATATATATATATATAACTGAACTGAATAATTGCGCCAACAGTTGTTGCCTTCTCACCAAGCTGCTTGCCTATTGTCCTGTAGCCCATCCCAGCCTTGTGCAGGTCTACAATTTTATCCCTGATGTCCTTACACAGCTCTCTGGTCTTGGCCATTGTGGAGAGGTTGGAGTCTGTTTGATTGAGTGTGTGGACAGGTGTCTTTTATACAGGTAACGAGTTCAAACAGGTGCAGTAATGAGTGGAGAACAGGAGGGCTTCTTAAAGAAAAACTAACAGGTCTGTGAGAGCCAGAATTCTTACTGGTTGGTAGGTGATCAAATACTTATGTCATGCAATAAAATGCAAATTAATAATTTAAAAATCATACAATGTGATTTTCTGGATTTTTGTTTTAGATTCCGTCTCTCACAGTTGAAGTGTACCTATGATATAAATTACAGACCTCTACATGCTTTGTAAGTAGGAAAACCTGCAAAATTGGCAGTGTATCAAATACTTGTTCTCCCCACTGTATATATACAGTTGAAGTCGGAAGTTTACATACACTTAGGTTGAAGTCATTAAAACTCATTTTTCAACCACTCCACAGATTTCATGTTCCACTGGGAATGTGATGAAAGAAATAAAAGCTTAAATAATTATCTCTACTATTATTCTGACATTTCACATTCTTAAAATAAAGTGAGGATCCTAACTGACCTAAGACAGGAAATTTTTACTAGGATTAAATGTCAGGAATTGTGAAAAACTCAATTTAAATGTATTTGGCTAAGGTGTATGTAAACTTCCGACTTCAACTATATATATATATATATATTTGTACTTTTCACCCCTTTTTCTCCCCAATTTCGTGATATCCAATTGGTAGTTACAGTCTTGTCCCATCGTTGCAACTCCCGTTCCTCTCAAAGCTTATTGGAGGAAGAGGTCAGATCCTCTCCTCCAATGAGCTTTGAGAGGAATTAAGGATACCAGGATGGAGAAAGCAAAGATTTGACAGCTAGTAACATTTTCAGACACAGTCAATGAAAAATAACCACGGTTCTCCTGAAGATGGCAGTAATGATTAACACAAACAACACAATATTGTCCAGTAACTACAACTATTGTCCACCAACTACAAATATAACATTTGCCACCAACTACTTGTGTGTATGTATGTGTGTGTATGTATGTGTGTGTTACACATGTCCTGTGTGGCTCAGTTGGTATATGTTGGAGCCCAGTAAGATTAGCTATCGCCATTTGCGTCAGCTAGTGGGAATCCTAAATAAAATTGTAAAAAATGATTTGGATGATGTGTGTGTTAAAACCAAACAAATTATACCGGGCTGTTGCTGTGTGTGTTGCCACAGAGGTCCAGATTTCCCCCAAAGAGAAGAGATGAACCTGGGGAATAATACAATATTTATATCACAGGATTTGTCATAGAATCATAGGCCCTATACTGTCCTGGTCCATTGGGAATTAAGAATGTATACAACTGTACACTTACACTGAGTGTACCAAACATTTTAATATTTAGTTGCCATTTTGCCCTCAGAACAGCCTCAATTCATCAGGGACTCTACAAGGTGAACGAAAGCGTTCTCCTCCCCTTCATCTATACTGATTGACGTAGATTTGGCGCGGTGACATCAATAAGGGATCATAGCGTTCACCTGGAATCACCTGCTCAGTCTGTCATGGAAAGAGCAGGTGTTCCTACTGTTTTGTGCACTCAGTGTACGTGCTCTATCGTAGCTAAGAGCACTCTGTACCCTGACAGCATCAGAGAAAGCCCCCTCTCTCTTGTTCAGTCCATTGATCATGGCTAATGTATTCCTGACTGAAATAGTAATGGAGGTTAATTACCATGGATTAAATCCAATATGATTTGGTATAGTAACAAGCATAGCATTGCAACATTCTGGTAACTTTCCCAAAATTCTTAACATTTCTTGGAGGATTCTGGAATTCATCAAACTGTGTTTTCTGGAAAACCTGGGATTTTTTGGGAATGTTTCTGAAATGTTGCAACCCTAGACAGATAGATAGTCTTCCACATGAACAATTTCTGAGTCTACTAGAGAGTCCAAACTTGGTGTCCCTTTCCCTTGGTGTCCACTGGGTGGCGGTCTCTTCACATGCTCTGATGAACTGTCTCCTGTTGGATAATGTAATCAGGAGGCAATCTGAGTAACATTAAGCCATAGATTCAACAGCTTTAACGCAATATGAGTTGTTTGTTTAAATGTTGTGAGATTTCCGCCATGAGACCTGAAAATAGATGCGCAGCAACGCTCCCCATTCAACGTGACAGAGAGCTTGAGAGGATCTGAAAAGAAGAATGGGAGAAACTTCCCAAATACAGGTGTGCCAAGCTTGTAGCGTCATACCCAAGAAGACTTGAGGCTGTAATCGCTGCCAAAGGTGCTTCAACAATGTACTGAGTAAAGGGTCTGAATACTTATGTAAATGTGATATATACTTTCCCCCCCCTAAACATTTCTAAAAACCTGTTTTTGCTTTGTCATTATAGGGTATTGTGTGTAGATCGATGAGGGAAACAAACAATTTAATAAAATTTAGAATAAGGCTGTAACGTAACAAAATGCAGAATGCACTGTAACCTTTCCAAAAACCGAAGGACCTGAGAGAGCAGTCAACTGAGAATGTGGTTAGATCAAAACTCGTCAGAAACATCCAAATGTAAATGTTAATGTATCTCTCTGTTGTCATGTGTATTTGTGGTGTAGTGTTTGAAATATGACTATATGCTTTATTGATAGTAGCTGTTTTATGGTAAGAAGATGTTCCAATAACAGTTTAATCAATACCATTTGTAGAAGCCACGGTAATGAGCGCACAAAGGCACAAGAACACTGAGAAGAGAACGTTCAGGCAAGGTGGATGCCGGTTGATCCCGCCTGCACTGATCGGTTTAGGGACGAGCGTTGCGCAGGAGTGACGTGATTTGACGTAAAACAATGGGAGGATGTGGCTTTTTATTAAGTAGTGATTCACAAACAAAGATGCGACGCACAGAGACACACACATACAGCCACACGTGTGTGTGTCTCCTGCATGTGCATGCCGACCAACAACTACGTCATCTGATCACCTGACCTGAAACTCCATGAGATAATACACACCTGTCAACTTAATTCATCAAATAATGATGCAGTCACGTTAGATCAATGTCGCTGTAAGAAATGTTGTATTCAAGCTTTTCCCATCCTAAATACATAACACCATTGGCAGCCAGTCCTGTTCAGTTGTTATGTTAGACTAGGAACCTAATTTTAACGTTCGATTCTTTTGGTGAACGGTACTGTAATGAATTGAATTCATAGAGCTCTTTTCAAAATGTCCAAATACTGTATTGTAACATCTATTTTTTAATGATAATGAATAAAGATACTGTATTTACACTATATATTAAAACAGTAATCACTGTACTATTTCAACCTACATATATACATGTGGGCATGAACACTATGCCTAGGCTGTGTAGTTTTTTGCACTCATATGTTTCTATCTCCTTGTCCTATTCTCTGTGTTAATGTTAGGGATTGTTATTTTGTATTGTCCAATGAAACAACAACAAGATAAAATAAAATCCAACACCTCCTTTGGCCGCCATTCCTTCCAGTTCGCTGCTGCCAATGACTGGAACGAATTGCAAAAATCACTGAAGCTAGAGGTTCCTATCTCCCTCACTAACTTTAAGCGTCAGCTGTCAAAGCTGCTTATCGATCACTGCACCTGTATATAGCCCTTCTGTAAATAGCCCACACTACTACCTCATCCCCATATTTATTTTTGTTATTTTTTCACAAATCTTGCACTCCAGTATCTCTATTTGCACATCATAATTTGCACATCCTTCATTCCTGTGTTAATGATGATAATCTGTAATTTGTCTCACCACTATGGTCTATTTATTGTCCTACCTCTTAACCTTACTGCATTTTGCACTACATTTTGCACTCTGTATATAGACTTTCCATTGTGTTTTTGACCATGTTTGTTTACTGTGTAACTCTGTGTTGTTTTTGTCGCACTGCTTTGCTTTGTCTTGGCCAGGTCGCAGTTGCAAATGAGAACTTGTTCTCAACTGACCTACCTGGTTAAATAAAGGTGAAAAAAAAAAAAAAAAAAAAAAAAATGCAATTATGTAAATGATCTCACCACCATTTCAATGACTGAGAGTGATGTAGTGTTGCTCATTGGCCCATAGGTGTCAATATTGTGCACAGGGTTAACGCAAGAAAATATCCTGACTTGGAAGAATTTACAACAGCTTTAAGGAGTGGAAATTTCCATATCATGCACAGTGCAACACTGCGCCACACACACGCACGCATGCATGAACACGCACACACGCATGTACACATACTCCTTCCTGTGCCTCTTGCCGACTTGCTTTTAAACATTGTGGGGTGGATGAATCATGAATCCCCTGTGGATGTAGTTAAGATTGTGTTGCATTGTGATAACAGTAAATGTTCAGAGACATCTTGACTCAGAGCAGAGGGTATTCCTGTACCCAACACACTCATGTACTAAAGTGTACACCCCAGAAGGGTACAGTCCTGCCTAACAGCTGGTGATTCATAGTACATGAGCACTAGGATCTGGAAGCAGGTTAATCCACTGGCAATGACACATTCCCTCCCTCTTTTCCCATCATCCGGTTGATTCATGGCATGTTTACGACACTAGCCCTGGCACTGTACGCTTGGGCACGCAAAACACACACACACACTTATTCCAAAAGATACACACACACACCCAACCTCACACCTCACACCCACACACACCCTCTAATGCACATAAACTGAACACATGGCTTCATTAGGTAAATGTCACAGACGGTGACCCCTGCACGTGTCCATAGGGGATTATTTAAACACCAGGCAGCTACATTCAAGTGACAAATGGAAGCCCAGAAATACATAATAGATCACACACTGTGAATTCACATTACCTTGTGAATGCAGAAAAAAAGGCAAATAAAGGTGTTCATCAACCTGTTTCCTTCTAGGGTTTAACACAGGTAATGGCAACTGAACAGTTGGAGGTTGAACAGAGAGACCTTTCCTCCATTCAGTTCCATTCTCTATGAATCACTGGGCTGGTATTAAGGTGGTCTGGCTCTGATTGTATCCAAAAGGTTACACAGGCGTATGAAAATAATACCACAGTCTCACTGTGAATCACTTTGACTCTCCCAGCCGGCCCTCCGTTGTGGGCATCCATGGTATGTGGGTGGGAGATGTGAGAGGGGCTTAACACATTAGGACAATACATACAAGTATTTCATTTCACCTCGAAAACTTGATGCCAAGGGAGGGAGTGTGTGTGTGTGTGTGTATGTATCAGTTACACATGTTTGTACACACTATAATTACTTCAGGACAGACGGTAAATACAATCTTCATTCCCATCGGAAATCTGGTCGGTAGCAAATACCATCCTGTACCCAATCAGAATGATTCATTAGATGTATTTGGGGAAGAGAGTGAAGAAAGTGATTTTTATTTGTCTCAGTGTAGGCCATTGATTTCCTTCCGACTGCTGTGGAGGGAGACTGTGAGCGTTGATCTGTCAATGGGATGAGCAGAAGACCTGTCAGAGGCCTGAGCTGCTGGAACATACCACTGAGATAGCACTGAGATAGCACTGAGATAGGACTGAGATACCACTGAGATACCACTGAGATAGCACTGAGATAGCACTGAGATACCACTGAGATACCACTGAGATAGCACTGAGATAGCACTGAGATAGCACTGAGATACCACTGAGATAGCACTGAGAAACCAATGAGATACCACTGAGATAGGACTGAAATACCACTGAGATAGCACTGAGATACCACTGAGATAGCACTGAGATAGCACTGAGATAGCACTGAGATAGCAATGAGTGAGCACTGAGATAGCACTGAGATACCACTGGGCGTCTGGGAATTCTGCGTGAGAAATATGTGGCCTCTTGGAAGCATTTCTCTCATCTCAGTCCCCCCCCATGGGGTGGTGGAGTTACAGTGAAATATAACCCTTGTTGTGTTTTGGGTTGTTACTGTATTTTAATGGGCAGATAAAATACATGGTAGACCCACATTATAGATCATACGGTATCATATAATTTATTAGTTGGCTAAGGGTCTCAGAGAACCTAAAATTATAGTATGTCTTTATGAATTTATGGCTGTAAGGGCCTCCACTAAATCAGTCAGATACAGTTTACAATGTACAGATGTAGGATCTTAATTTAATCACTCTTTTGTTGCTGAGAAATACACAGCAGGAATTGCGAAAGTGTGGTGTATTTGAGCTTTAAAAAGACTTCTAAAGTTTGTAATTTCCACTAACAAAAAAGGTATCAACCCTTATAAAAATGTCCATTTGTTATAATCTACATAATAGTTTACATTTCCTGTTGCTGCAGGATTATTTTCCTGGTATAGCAAACGGGCTCAAATGAAGATCCTAAATCTGCATGGCAAAAAAAAAACGCCATGCAAGTTATTTGACAGATTCTCTGTTATGGAGAATTTGTAGTTCACATCCTCCTTACCTTGCTGAGAGAGAGAAAATGGCATAGTCTTGATGTTGCACATTTGCGAATTAACTTCCACCACCACTTGATGAGTCAGTGCTCACAAACTCCTGTGTTTGACCAAGAGTTAGTGACTGTGCAGCTACAGGCATGAATGCTCACATTGTAATTTCCTTTCTGCGTTGTGAGTCAGAGACAGCTGAGAGAGAGCATGAGGAAGCACCCAGTTTAAGAGTGTAATGAGTCTGTCAGACTGTGCCACTAAGAATGAGAACGTGGTGTGCTATTTCTTGTATAAAGGGAGACTAGGAGTATGATCTTAGACTATATACTGGGAGACGGTTCTCTGTACTGTGGTCGTGATCAATGTTGAGGAAGACCACCCTGGTGGATTGAACAGCAGTAATACTCCTGTGTAACTGTAAGTGACGCAGATCTGCCGTACAAGGCCATGGAATGTGGAATGTGAGGAAGGACACGCACGTGTGTGAGAGCGGTGGAGCTCTCTTTCTCTCTCGCTCTTTCCTTTCCCATAAACCCATGGAACATACTGTACATTAGAACTGTGTGTGAGCACATCTGGACCAACTAAATGAGCACATCTGGACCAACTAAATCCATTGGAATTGTTATTCCCTCCACTTGTCTTCATGCTGGCTACTCCATTATGTGTGTGTGTGTGTGTGTGTGTGTGTGTGTGTGTGTGTGTGTGTGTGTCCATAACATCTAGATTGCTAATCTGAAGATATCAGATATCAGTTTTGGCTGGCTATGGCTATTTGATTCGTTATGACACACACATAGATATTGCACATACTGTACAGAGACAGAGAACAAGACATAAAGAAAGGGAGAGAGACAGAGCGAGGAAGAGGACAGATGGTCTGAGAGGTTTACACATGAACACACCCATGGGTGAAAACAATCCAAAAGCCTTCCCTCAGTCCCTATGCACCCCAGATTCACACAACATCACTGTCATGTGTCTGAAGCTGTTGCAATCCAGTTATTATATTGGTACAAAAATCTGATTGGTACAAGAGAAGGCTACACAAAAATATGAATCGGACAGACGGAGAAGATGTTTTTCCTAACGTTATGTTATTGGATTTGTTATAATATATATTTGCATTTATAAAGCTTACCTAAGACAACCCATCAAACTACAGGTAACTGCCAAAATAAAGGAAACAGTTGAGTAAATTAGGGATACAATGTATATTAAAAGCAGGTGCTTCCACACAGGTGTGGTTCATGAGTTAATTAAGTAATTAATATCCAATCATGCTTGGGTTCATGTATAAAAATGCCCAGTCACCCATTATGTTGGCTAACATTGCTAATAGAAGAGATCTCAGGGACTTTGAAAGAGGGGTCTCACTGGAGAATAGGGGGTTTAAAGTGTGTTTGTGTCTCAGTCACCAGATCTCAACCTGAGACAGCGCCTGAGACAGCGTTTTCCAACACCATCAACAAAACACCAAATTATGTAATTTCTCATGGAAGTAAGGTGTTGCATCCCTCCAAAAGACTTCCAGACACTTGTAGAATCGATGCAAGGCGCGTTGAAGCTGCTCTGGTGTCTCGTGGTGGCTCACAACCATGCTCTCCCTCGCCCCCTTCATTTGGAAAATCTGATCATAACTCTATCCTCCTGACTCCAGCAAAAACTCAAACAGGAAGTATCAATACGGAAGTGGCCCGATGAAGCAGATGCTAAGCTACAGGACTGTTTCTCTAGCACAGACTGGAATATGTTCCGGGACTCATCTGATGGCATTGAGGAGTTTACCACATCAATTACAGGTTTCATTAATAAGTGCATCGACGACCTCGTCCCCACAGTGACCATAAGTACATATCCCAACCAGAAGCCATGGATTACAGGCAACATCCGCACTCAGCTAAAGGCTAGAGCTGCTGTTTTCAAGGAGTGGGTCACTAACCTGAACACTAACCTGAGCGCCAAGACTTGACACTGACACTCCAACACACACACACACACACACACACACGCATATTGACACACTACACAGACACACACACACTGTCACGAGTCGGGATGGTGAGAGACCAAGGCGCAGCGCAATCATAGTTCGACATTCTTTATTTATTTATATATAATATATATATATATATATATATGTATAATAATAATAATTAAATGAACGAACTACAACAATCAGACAAACACGAAAGACAAAACGTCACGTTCCCAGAAATAAACGGAATGAACGGACGTAACAAAAAAACACTTACTTCACCCGTGACTGCGAAATACATTAACATGTAACGATAACGACCCACACCAGCGTGAGGGACAGACTCAACATATATTGGATCCCTAATTAGAGACAACGGGTAGCAGCTGCCTCTAATTAGAGATCCACCCAAAACCCACAAAGAAACAGAAAAGAACGACACTGTCAGACTCTGACCATAGCTACATAGAGAAGCCTATTGCTTCTCTATGGCCAGAGCCTGACACACACATTCCTTCACACTCTCCACATATGCTGCTACTACTCTCTGTTTATCTATGCATAGTCACTTTACCTCTACCTACATGTACATATTACCTCAATGACCTCGACTAATCCATACCAAGGCACATTGACTCAGTACCGGTACCCTTTGTACAGTGCATTCGGAAAGTATTCAAACTTTTTCCACATTTTGTTCCGTTACTGCCTTATTCTTAAATGGATAAAATAGTTTTTTGCCCTCATCAATCTACACACAATACCCCATAATGACAAAGCAAAAACAGGTTTTTAGAAATCTTTGCAAATTTATAAAAAAAAGAATAAACTGAAATATCACATTTACATAAGTATTAAGATAAGACCCTTTACTGAGTACTTTGTTGAAGCACCTTTGGCAGCAATTCTTCTTGGGTATGATGCTACAAGTTTGGCACACCTGTATTTGGGGAGTTTCTCCCATTCTTCTTTGCAGATCCTCTCAAGCTCTGTCAGGTTGGATGGGGAGCGTTGCTGCACAGCTATTTTCAGGTATCTTCAGAGATGTTCGAGTCCGGGCTCTGGCTTGGCCACTCAAGGACATTCAGAGACTTGTCCCGAAGCCACTCCTGCGTTGTCTTGGCTGTGTGCTTAGGGTCGTTGTCCTGTTGGAAGGGGAACCTTCGCCCTAGTCTAAAGTTCTGAGCATTTTGGAGCAGGTTTTTATCAAGGATCTCTCTGTACTTTGCTCCGTTCATCTTAACCTCGATCCTGACTAGTCTCCCAGTCCCTATCGTTGAAAAACATACCCACAGCATGATGCTGCCACCACCATGCTTCACCATAGGGATGGTGCCAGGTTTCCTCCAGATGGGAAGCTTGGAATTCAGGCCAAAGAGTTCAATCTTGGTTTCATCAGACCAGAGAATCTTGTTTCTCATGGTTTGAGAGACATTTAGGTGCCTTTTGGCAAACTCCAAGTGGGCTGTCATGTGCCTTTTACTGAGGAGTGGCTTCCATCTGGCCACTCTAATATAAAGGCCTGATTGGTAGAATGCTGCAGAGATGGTTGTCCTTCTGGAATGTTCTCCCATCTCCACAGAGGAAATCTGGAGCTCTGTCAGAGTGACCATCGGGTTCTTGGTCACCTCCTAGCTCTAGGAAGAGTCTTAGTGGTTCCAGACATTTTTTGGAACCCTTCCCCAGATCTGTACCTCGACCCAATCCTGTCTAGGAGCTCTACGGACAATTCCTTCAACCTCACGGCCTGGTTGACATGGACTGTCAACTGTGGGACCTTATATAGACAGGTGCGTGCCTTTAAAAATCATGTCCAATCAATTTAATTTACCACAGGTGGACTTCAATCAAGTTGTAGAAACATCTCAAGGATGATCAATGGAAACAGGATGCACCTGAGCTCAATTTTGAGCCTCATAGCAAAGGGTCTGAATACTTATGTAAATAAGGTATTTTTGTGTTATTGTGTGTAGATTGTTGCGGAAAAACATTAATTTAATACATTTTAGAATAAGACTGTAACGTACCAAAGTGTGTAAAAAGTCAAGGGGTTTGAAAACTTTCCGAATGCACTGTAGCCTATCTACTGTTATTGTATTGTGTTACTATTTTTTTTTATCTTAATTTTTTAAAGCTCTGCATTGTTGGTTAAGGGCTCATAAGCAAGCATTTCCCGATAAGGTATTTTTTATTTGGCGCATGTGACATATCATTTGATTTGATTATAAGGTTTCATGAGAACCACTCACTTAAGGCTTATACACTCTTTTGTTTATCGGTGGAAAATATAGTAATTGTCAGTGGTTCTTTTGAATTAAGTTTAAATATAGCTCATGCCTGCAGCCTTATGACACTTGAATTTCAAGGCAAAAGTAAGTCGCCAATACAACGTGATATAATTAGTTGTTTAGAAGCTACTTAAATACAGTGGTGGAAAAAGTACTCAATTGTCATACTTGAGTAAAAGTAAAGATACCTTAATAGAAAAAGACTCAAGTAAAGTGAAAGTCACCCAGTAAAATACTACTTGAGTAAAAGTCTAAAAGTATTTAGTTTTAAATATACTTAAGTATCAAAAGTAAAAGTAAAAGTATAAAACACTTCAAATTCCTTATTTTAAGCAAACCAGACGACACAATATTCATTTTTTGTATTTATTTACGGATAGCCAGAGGCACACTCCAACTGTCAAAATGTAACGAGTACTTTTGGGTGTCAGGGAAAATGTATGGAGTAAAAAGTACATTATTTTCTTTAGGAATGTAGTGAAGTAAAAGTAAAAGTTGGCAAAAATATAAATAGTAAAGTACAGATACCCCCAAAAAACAACTTAAATAGTAGTACTTACACCACTGTTTAAATTATGGTTTTAGCAATGGGCTGGAAAAATACAAAGATCCCAATATGTTGAGTCAAAAATTAGTTGACTCATATAATTATTAGTCATCCCTATTGAAAGTAAATCTCTAGTACACGAAGTGGATGTCTAGACTGTGGTTAAGGCTTTTCCTCTTATGATAAAAAGTGTAACTTCAACTTAGAATGGCTCATCTGGATGAGGTCGGTATGTAAAGACTAAAAAGACAGAGAACAATAGACAAGATCATAAGAAGAGAGAGCCTTGCGGTGTTCGGGCCAGCGTGATCCTCCCTATGTCGAAAATTCCAAAAACATTTCAAGGGGCTTGAAGATGCCCACTTTGACTTGAATTTGGAGCTCAGAAATTCACTTACTGGAAGAGGCAAGGCCTACCTCGAAAATCTGAGATTTCCTTAATTGGGTGCTTGAAAAGTCCTTGTAATTATTGTAGCAAATGGATGTGTTCTCTTGATCCCTTATAGTTATCCGTGATTTCATTTTTGATCTGTTTTTGTGAGAGATGTGGTCACTTTCATTTGTTTCTGCTTCAATTGAAGGGTGTTGCATTACTCTGTTGCGGTAAAACCATGTGCAGTTATTACGAGGACAACAACATCTAAAGTTGGCTTCAACTTGGCTTTCCATACAAATCCTTCCATTAAAAAAGGACACTGGTTTTTGGTCACTTTCACATTATAAAAACAGCAATGGTGAGATTATTGCTACCGCTATTCATGGGTTTATTATGTGTGCCTGAGTCGGCCACAAAGGCTACAGAAAAATCATCATGCATGCATCCAATCTATTCAGTCAGGCAATGTTCACATTATTCTCACATATTTTAGAATGTAATAATAATTTGAATATCAATATCAATTTGAATATCAAGGCCTAAAAAAAAATCAATATTCTTAACGTGGTAATGGCCTACTTTTTCTTTTACACTTTTTGCATGTGTTTTTGGGGGAGGGGAGTTCTATATTAGGGCCTATATGTTTCAATTATATAAAATATACAATTGTATAACATTTTGGTCCTTGAAAATTACAATTAAGTGCTTGAAAAGTCCCTGAAAGTTGTTGAATTTGACTTGCCAATGTCTGTATGAACCCTAAGTCCTAGGCCTATGTTGTTGTATCGCTGGAGTAATGGGCCAATTTTCATATATTCAATTGCGTTATTTTTGTTTCAAACCATTTTGAAATGTTGATTCCAATGTCACACATTGGCCCCATTATTTATAGAAAGACCCATATGCTTATCATAATTCTTCTGTTTGAAACATTTCAATTTGTCCCTATCCACATAGGCCAATTTCCATGAGTGTAGGTTAGATCAAAGCTAAATAAAAGTCTGCAAGATCGCATAATTATAGTATTCTACATAACAGAACCGAATATAAAAGCATAGTATAACATTTCGGATGATTGTGCAAATGGTCACGTTTTTCTCATGTGGCCAAAACTCAACAGTGCGCTCCACTAGCCAAAATATGTTTGTGAGGCATAGCCAGGAACTCCCCTCCTGTGCATAAAATCTTAATCATTACGTGCAATTGCAACCTGATTTCCCATGTCGGAACATGTACACAGAATATTGCTTTTTAATATAATTTACCAATGATTTAAGCAAGTTTTATTTACCATGATGAACACAAGCTTGTATTAGGCTACATACAGTGCATTCAGAAACTATTCAGAAACTTTTTCCACATTTTGTTACGTTACAGCCAATTTAAAAATGGATTAAATTGTTTGTTTTTTCCTCATCAATCTACACGAAATACCCCATAATTACAAAGCAAAAACAGGTTTTTAGAAATGTTTTTACATTTACATAAGTATTCAGACCCTTTACTCAGTACTTTGTTGGCAACGATTATAGACTCAAGTCTTCTTGGGTATGACGCTACAAGCTTGGCACACCTGTATTCTGTCTGGCCACTCTACCATAAAGGCCTGATTGGTGGAGTGCCGCAGAGATGGTTGTCCTTCTGGAAGGTTCTCCCATCTCCACTGAGGTACTCTGGAGCTCTGTCAGAGTGACCATCGGGTCCTTCTCCCCCGATTGCTCAGTTTGGCCAGGCTGCCAGCTCTAGGAAGAGTCTTGGTGGTTCCAAACTTCTTCCATTGAAGAATGATGGAGGCGCAGCGGTCCAAGGCACGGCATTGCAGTGCTAGCTGCGTTACTACAGATCCTGGTTCAATACCAAGCTGTGTCGTAGCCTGCCGCGACTAGGAGGCCCATGAGGCGACGCACAATTGGCCCAGCATCGTCCGGGTTAGGGGAGGGTTTGCCGGCCGGGATGTCCTTGTACCATCGCACTCTAGCGACTCCTGTGGCGGGCCGAGCGCATGCACGCTGACACGGTAGCCAGGTGTACGGTGTTTCCTCCGACACATTTGTGTGGCTGGCTTCCGGGTTAAGCGGCATTGTGTCAAGAAGCAATATAGTCTATGCATGCCAAACAGCTGAATTGCAAAGAGCTCAATTGACTGCATTTCAGGCTAATTATCAACAAAATAAATAGCCCAGCACTTTGAATGAAAATCTCATATAGACCTGCTTCTAACAACAAAGAACTCATGAAGCTCCTGCTCAGCGGTAACGTTAGGCTATAAAGGTACAAAATGAACAGTATTAATAAACGATTCATGGACAAGATTGATAAAAATAAGGGGAAAACATTTTTGCACTGTCTCTCTCTGGATAGCCCCCCCCCCCAATACAGACAAATCAGTATGCCGCTTTCTTCACCTTCATTTGGGAAATCCCTTTGACCACATCAATATTCTCGGTAATGTCTCTTTTAATAAATAGAAGAGCAAGGCTCCTCTAACACTAGAAAAGCCTGGTCTCGAGGGACCCCCTTCGAGCCAATGACGAGTCTTTTGGATGTCAACATTCTAACAGTCTAATACATACATTTCATATATGCTATCACCAATAATTTGGTTGTGTTTACAAAGGTCTTAGGTAACATTAGAATACCAAATAAAATGTATTTAAAAGAAAACAATATACTTATAACCTATCTTAAACTAAATATGGATCACACGATTAAAAAGACAGATTGAACTTAATTTAGCCAACGAAAATGTCTCAACAGAATTAAACAAAATATGTTTTGCATTTTTAAAGAACTGGTTTGGATTAATAAAGAGTTATACAATAATAACAATGATATACAAATTATTATAAATACTAAAACATTTATAAATTAAAGTTCCAAAATTGCATCCTACTTGAATAGTTGCACAATAGCCTGTTTTGGCCGCACTAATATTCTTCTCATCTTTGTCCACTACAATATTGTAGCAGGGTTCCAGACTAACATTTTCCTCTGTTGGTGGCTCCAGACTAACATGTTTTTCAGTTGGTGGCACCAGCCCATGAGTTGGTCGCACCAATTTCTTTGCGGCATCACACAATTGATTAAATCAGTAGGCCTATCATCTTATAAAGTAATTTACAGTGCTGAAAAAGTCTAATAGACTACTGATATGGTATTGAAAAGAGAGAGAGAGCGGCTCACTCGACACAGCAGCAGGCCCCAGTGAAACAGTCTACCGAGGCAGGCAGGCAAACACTTTCATTACAGGAATCATGAGGATCATGTACTTAACTGTTTTCCAAATCATGGTTCTAAATATTTTACGTTTTTAGTGAGATAAATGAATGTACAACCCTTACCGATGCAACCAATACATTTATTTTCTCCCACAGCCAGGTGTCAAAGAGTGACAAAATGCAACTAAATGGTCACAGTCTGGAACCCTGCCTTGTAGACTTTTCACTATAGACATACTCTCTAACTTTCATTTTACTTCAATGAAAAAGGCCTTCATCTTCGCAATCAACAGTAGGCCAAGGCTCCTCTCTCGTTTTCTCTCTCCCCTCAGCAGCAGGGCAGCCCCGGACAATTTGGCTGGCAACAATTCTATTTATCGTATTTTCATTTATTTTATTGGCCAAAAGCCAGCAATTACCGACTAATGGGGCGATACAGATTTTGCACCAACCTGTCAGTCAATAATTTTAACTCTTTAGCTATTTTTATATAGGGACGTAAAACTAAAACTGAGGGGCTAATCCCCTTTTTGCCCCCTTGTGGATCCGGGTACGCGTGCCACAATTCAAAATCAATGTGTTTACATGATTAATGCCTAAATAAAAAAATCATCCAAGTGTCCATGTATCTGTGCTTGGAGTTAACAGTTAACCCAAACTAAGCTAGCAGTGTTATTACAATCTTATTGAAACATGTTCTCAGAACGTTATTTAATTACCTTCAAATAAACTATACTTTTAATTCTCAGAATGTTAATAAAACCTCCCAGGAAAACGTTTAGGGAACCATAGTAAAACGTTCTCAGAACCTCCCTGCAACCTAAAAATATATTTTAACTTACGTTCTCTGACCGTTTAAAAAACAGTCAGTTTTGCTAGTCAGGAAACGTATGACTTCATTCCCAGAACCAGTGGGAAATCAAAAACTTACAACCAAATGTGCTAGCTAGGACGTAACATGGTAATGGGAACTCTCCCTCCATTTAGTATGATATGTTACGTTTCGTATATGTATTAATTTGTAGATTTCCATCAACCATTTCGTATGATAAGTTGCGAATTATAATTTCTGTGATATGTTACTAATTGAAATTCGTACAATAAATTGGGAATTTGCAGTACGTATTACAAGTTCCACTTTGTTGTGGCTAACGTTAGCTAGGCTAGGGGTTAGGGGCTAATGTTAGGGTTAGGAGTTAGGATTAGGGGTTATGGTTAGGGTGAAGGGAAGGGTTAGCTAACCCTAACCCTAAAATGTTAAAGTTGTCTGTGATGTGATTCGAACTTGCATGCTAGATGTTTGCGTTATACACCTACCTACCTACCTTCCTTCCTTCCTTCCCAACCAACCTCCCTCTTTCCTTTTGTTTTTGGCTTAAGTAACCTTCTGTCTTATGTAACTGTACCAAACATAACATATCATACCAATTTGAGTGTCACAGATTTTTGTTTACTATGTTACATCTAGTTTTTTTCCCCCTATGAGTGTGTTTCCATGAGTCAATCCGGCCTGGATTCCGTCTTTCCGAGCTGTCCACTGTTTCTCCAGTCGTCACCACACTATTCTTTGTTGCCAACCAGTGTGTTCCTGGTTGTCACTGGTTTCGCCAGAAAAGTGATTGGAAGAATACTGCTGCATTCAAAACTGGGAACTGGAAACTCGGAAATCTCTGACTTCCGAGCGTTCAAGACAACTGGGAACTCTAGGGAAAAAAGGACCTGTAACCCTTTGTGCCTCCGACCTCAACAGTGCCCCTCCCGCCCCGGCGCTCCGGCTCACCGGTATACTAACCACCGGCACGAGTATGGTGGCAGCTGCGCTCACGCGCCCACACCTGATGCCCATCCTCTGATTCCACACACACACCCCTGCTTCCACTCACAAGATTGCACACCCTTTATATGTTCCCCTCCCTGTGTTGTGCGTGTGGATTATTGTTTCTGAGCTGCGACTCAGACTGTTCAGTGAGTCACTAAAGTATATAGATCGACTTCCTTCTGTATGGTTTTCCTTTTTGTTTGACCTCCTCCTTTTTTGTGCTCACCGCCCTCGCACTGTCACAGGACCTCTGACTGGGAAGAATCGTTTTGAACGGTCATCCGACTCGGAATTCCAAATTGGAACTCGGGTCTCTTTCTAGAGCACCGATCTTCTGACCTGAAAATCACTGATGTCATGATTTGACGTTGAAAGTTCCCAGTTGTCTTGAAAGCACGATACATCTTGCGATGCCCATAGACACATCATCAGTGATGTAACCTGGGGTCATACATATAGGCCTATAGTTTCAAGCTTTGGTTAATTTCAATTTAATCTACATGTTAATAGTTAATATGTTGGATTCACTTCTCCATCTGAACCAAAAGAGTTAGGGTTAAGGTTATTAAATTGTTGTATAAATAAAAAAATATCTGACATTGAATTCTCATTTTAAATGGTTTAAAGTGCAGTGATAACACATTTAGGTGACAATTCAACCAAAAATCTGAGATTGTTTTCCATTGGAATTTGGGTGTGCTTTTAGATGGTTGAAAGCAAAGTGATAACACATTGCGAATTCAACAAACCTCTGGCTGTCTTTTTGAGTGGGTGAAAATAGGTTGTAATCACATTAATCAACATCTCACCCAAATATTGCACAAAATCCACATTGAAATTATGTGATTTGCCCAGTGGGGTCATTTTACCTTCTGCCACTCTTCAACCACAAGCCTAGAAATGAAATGGTCAAGCTCAACACAACACTGCATTGTCATCGCATGATAAGAATATAGACTTTGTACTGGAGATTTTCGACTGGAAATTTTCCACTGGGGATTTTCCACTGCTTTACCTAAAAGCCTCAGACTTCCCAGCTACCACATTCACTCCTTGGAAGTTATGAGAATGTATGTTTTTGGTTTCGCATTGGTTGTGGGAACGAAGCCATACATTTTCTTACATAAGTGATTATTTTGCCTGTTCTGGGAACGTTTATTTTTATGTTTCAGGGAGGTACTGAGAATGTTTTACTCTGGTTCCTTGAACGTTCTCCTGGGAGGTTTTATTAACGGTCTGAAAACAGAAATTATAGATTATTTAGAGGTTTTATAATAACTAACTTAAAACGTTCACTGAATGTTTCAAAAATACTTTTAATAACACTTTTGTGGTTAACATTTTTGAACACCAAGCACAGATTAGACATATGGAAATCAATTTCCTTAGACATTAATCATGCAACAGTATTGTCATACAGCATCAGTAGGATTTGAATGTATGATCTTATGTCCATGCGGCACCAGGATGTCGCTAGCATGCATGTTTTTTTTCACGCATACAAAGCTGTTCATTTTAGTCTATTCAAACAGACACCATTAAGATCAGGTGTGTGGCCAATCAAATGGCCAGAAACAAAGCACTTTCTTCTGAAACTCGTCAGTCTATTCTTGTTATGAGAAATTAAGGCTATTCCATGCGAGAAATTGCCAAGAAAACTGAAGATCTCGTACAACACTGTGTACTACTCCCTTTACAGAACAGCGCAAACTGGCTCTAACCAGAATAGAAAGAGGAGTGGGAGGCCCCGGTGCACAACTGAGCAAGAGGACAAGTACATTAGAGTGTCTACTTTGAGAAACAGATGTCTCACAAGTCCTCAACTGGCAGCTTCATTAAATAGTACACGCAAAACACGTCTCAACGTCCACAGTGAAGAGGTGACTCCGGGACGCTGGCCTTCTAGGCAGAGAAGTGTCTGTCCAGTGTCTGTGTTTTTTATTTTTATTGGCCAGAGATATGGCTTTTTCTTTGCAACTCTGTCTAGAAGGCCAGCATCCTGGAGTCAACTCTTCACTGTTGACGTTGAGACTGGTGTTTTGCTTATAACATTACTAAAGTTGTGGTTTTTAAGTTCTTAACTTTCTTGGAACAATTTGAGAACAAACAGAACCACAAGTAAATCTGTAGAAATGTTATGCTGAAGTACTGAAATTCCCACAGAAGAATGGTTTCTTAACATTCTCTGAACTACAGTTGAAGTCGGAAGTTTACATACACTTAAGTCATTAAAACTTGTTTTTCAACCACTCCACAGATTTCATGTTAACAAATTATAGTTTTAGTAAGTCGGTTAGAACATCTACTTTTTTCATGACACAAGTAATTCTTCCAACAATTGTTTACAGACAGATTATTTCATTTATAATTCACTATATCACAATTCCAGTGGGTCAGAGGTTTACATACACTAAGTTGACTGTGCCTTTAAACAGCTTGGAAAATTCCAGAAAATGATGTCATGGCTTTAGAAGCTTCTGATAGGCTAATTGACATCATTTGAGTCAATTGGAGGTGTACCTGTGGAAGTATTTCAAGGCCTACCTTCAAACTCACTGCCTCTTTGCTCGACATCATAGGAAAACCTAAAGAAATCAGCCAAGACCTCAGAAAAAAACCTCCACAAGTCTGGTTCATCCTTGGGAGCAATTCCCAAACGCCTGAAGGTACCACGTTCATCTGTACAAACAATAGTACGCAGGTATGAACACCATGGGACCAGGCAGCCGTCATACCGCTCACGAAGGACACATGTTCTGTCTCCTAGAGATGAACGTACTTTGGTGCGAAAAGTGCAAATCAATCCCAGAACAACAGCAAAGGACCTTGTGAAGATGCTGGAGGAAACCGGTACAAAAGTGTCTATATCCACAGTAAAACAAGTCCTATATCGACATAACCTGAAAGGCCGCTCAGCAAGGAACAAGCCACTGCTCCAAAACCGGCATAAAATATGCTTGCAGAATGATCCATTTTCCTGCACAAAAACATGAAAGAAAGTTGGTGGTAGGAGCATGTCTCCAGTGCCAAACAAATGCCGAAAATGAACGAGCCACTCAAAGAACAAGACACTCAAGTCAGTAAAAAGGTGGAAACTGATCTGCACTTTATAACCTCATGCTTAATGTAGGACCATATTAGAGACCCATATTTCCCTCAGATTACACAGACCCACAAAAAAAATTATATATAACTCCCATATGTACACTGAAGAAATCTAAACTCAACATGTAAAGTGTTGGTCCCATGTTTCATTAGATGAAAAAAAAGATGCCAGAAATGTTCCATATGCACAAAAAGCTAATTGTCTTTCAAATTGTGTGCACAAATGTGTTTACATCCCTGTTAGTGAGCATTTCTCTTTTACCAATATTATCCATCCATCTGCCAGGTGTGGCATATCAAGAAGCTGATTAAACAGCATGATCATTACAAAGGTGCACCTTGTGCTGGGGGCAATAAAAGGCCACTCTAAATTGTCCAGTTTTGTCACAACACAATGCCATAGACGTCTCAAGTTTTGAGAGAGTGTGGAGCGATACCGTGACAAGATTCTGAGGCCCGTTGTCGTGCCATTCATTCGCCGCCATTACCTCATGTTTCAGCATGATAATGCACGGCCACATGTCACAAGGATCTGTACACAATTCCTGGAAGCTGAAATTGTCCCAGTTCTTCCATGGCCTGCATACTCACCAGACATGTCACCCATTGAGCATGTTTGGGATGCGTTCAGTCATGTGAAATCCATAGATTAGGGCCTAATGAATTTATTTCAGTTGACTAATTTCCTTATATGAACTGTAAAACTCAGTAAAATCTTTGAAATTGTTGCATGTCGCGTTTATATTTATTAGGTGTATATTAGGTGATATACCAGTGTGCCATCACAGCAGAAATACCAGTGTGCCATCACAGCAGAAATACCAGTGTGCCATCACAGCAGAAATACCAGTGAAGCACAAACACTACTGTAAATACAAACTATATTTATCTATTTATTTTCCCTTTCGTACTTCAACTATTTGCACACTGTTACAACACTGTACATGGCCATAATATAACATTTGAAATGTCTCCTATTCTTTTAAATTTTTTTTGTAATGTTTACTGTTCATTTCTGATTGTTTATTGAACTTTTGTTTATTATCTATTACACGTGCTTTGGCAATGTAAACATTTTTTCCATGCCAATAAAGCCCTATGAATCTAATTGAATTGAAAAAGAGTCATTCAAAAATAACTAATCGTTCGCAAACTGCACACTGCTCCAGACAGAGCCCTGTATTTTGGATGGATTGTAAACCTCCCATATAGAGTTCTAGTTTGACGTGATATGTATGGGAAATACATTTTCAACCTACCTTATACTACTTTAATTCTCAATCTGAGGAGAAACCTGGCAATCTTAACAGTCTACCTCGTCCAAATTGGAACAGAGGATAATCCAATAACACACATGATATTGTTACTAAGACCCACCCAGCCCACTTTAATACAGGAGGCCGCCATAGAGGCACTGTCATCCCATCTTGTCCCACATTGTATTTTAAAAAGCTACACCTAATAACTAGACACTTTAAACAAGACAAGGCCAAAACAATAAGACACAGACATTACACTAAACATTTAAATGTTGCATTTAAAAACACTTGCCCAGCCAACGAGACATTACTGTGGGGGTCTGAGCATGCCCACTGGGCAAAAACTGGTTGAATCAATGTTGTTTCCACATCATTTTAACCAAAAACAATCTATGTGATGACGTTAAATGAATGTGTAAAACTTTTTTTTTTCACCTAACTTTTAACCTAAATCTAATGACATGGTGAATTAGTTTAGTTGATTTCATGTTGAATTCACAATAGTTGACAACTCAACCAAATGTACAGTGGGGAGAACAAGTATTTGATACACTGCCGATTTTGCAGGTTTTCCTACTTACAAAGCATGTAGAGGTCTGTTATTTTTTATCATAGGTACACTTCAACTGTGAGAGACGGAATCTAAAACAAAAATCCGGAAAATCACATTGTATGATTTTTAAATAATTAATTTGCATTTTATTGCATGACGTAAGTATTTGATCACCTACCAACCAGTAAGAATTCCGGCTCTCACAGACCTGTAAGTTTTTCTTTAAGAAGCCCTCCTGTTCTCCACTCATTACCTGTATTAACTGCACCTGTTTGAACTTGTTACCTGTATAAAAGA
Source organism: Thymallus thymallus (assembly GCA_023634145.1). Taxonomy (NCBI): domain Eukaryota; kingdom Metazoa; phylum Chordata; class Actinopteri; order Salmoniformes; family Salmonidae; genus Thymallus; species Thymallus thymallus. Next base: position 24,330,833 of record CM042389.1, on the reverse strand, counting down.
CACCTGTCCACACACTCAATCAAACAGACTCCAACCTCTCCACAATGGCCAAGACCAGAGAGCTGTGTAAGGACATCAGGGATAACATTTTAGACCTGCACAAGGCTGGGATGGGCTACAGGACAATAGGCAAGCAGCTTGGTGAGAAGGCAACAACTGTTGGCGCACTTATTAGAAAATGGAAGAAGTTCAAGATGACGGTCAATCTCCCTCGGTCTGGGGCACCATGCAAGATCTCACCTCGTGGGGCATCAATGATCATGAGGAAGGTGAGGGATCAGCCCAGAACTACACGGCAGGACCTGGTCAATGACCTGAAGAGAGCTGGGACCACAGTCTCAAAGAAAACCATTAGTAACACACTACGCCATCATGGATTAAAATCCTGCAGCGCATGCAAGGTCCCCCTGCTCAAGCCAGCACATGTCCAGGCCCATCTGAAGTTTGCCAATGACCATCTGGATGATCCAGAGGAGGAATGGGAGAAGGTCATGTGGTCTGATGAGACAAAAATAGAGCTTTTTGGTCTAAACTCCACTCGCCGTGTTTGGAGGAAGAAGAAGGATGAGTACAACCCCAAGAACACCATCCCAACCGTGAAGCATGGAGGTGGAAACATCATTCTTTGGGGATGCTTTTCTGCAAAGGGGACAGGACGACTGCACCGTATTGAGGGGAGGATGGATGGGGCCATGTATCGCGAGATCATGGCCAACAACCTCCTTCCCTCAGTAAGAGCATTGAAGATGGGTCGTGGCTGGGTCTTCCAGCATGACAACGACCCGAAACACACAGCCAGGGCAACTAAGGAGTGGCTCCGTAAGAAGCATCTCAAGGTCCTGGAGTGGCCTAGCCAGTCTCCAGACCTGAACCCAATAGAAAATCTTTGGAGGGAGCTGAAAGTCCGTATTGCCCAGTGACAGCCCCAAAACCTGATGGATCTGGAGAAGGTCTGTATGGAGGAGTCGGCCAAAATCCCTGCTGCAGTGTGTGCAAACCTGGTCAAGAACTACAGGAAACGTATGATCTCTGTAATTGAAAACAAAGGTTTCTGTACCAAATATTAAGTTCTGCTTTTCTGATGTATCAAATACTTATGTCATGCAATAAAATGCAAATTAATTACTTAAAAATCATACAATGTGATTTTCTGGATTTTTGTTTTAGATTCCGTCTCTCACAGTTGAAGTGTACCTATGATAAAAATTACAGAATTCTACATGCTTTGTAAGTTGGAAAACCTGCAAAATCGGCAGTGTATCAAATACTTGTTCTCCCCACTGTATATCAAAACTAGATTGAACTGAAGGCTGTGCCAGTGGGTGTGCACCTTTCTGAACCAGCCGCATAGCAGACGCAAAGCCAACAGTAAGCAAGTGCCTACGGTGCACTTAAGCCTTGTTCACACTGCAGGCCTTAATGCTCAAATCAGTTTTGTTTTTCAAATCCATTATGGAATGCTGACTGTCCAAACGGCAAGTTAAAAGTGACCAAATCGGATGTGTGTGTTCAGACAGCAGTCATTTGCTGACATGGCTACGCTAGCTGTCATAGTAATGACAGGTGTGTGCACAGTGGCGTAGGCTGATTGGTGGTGCTCGTGAATCCTATCACTCAGAAGTTGTGTTGCACGTTGCCATGGACCTTTATCAGTTGTTTGGAATGTTCAAAATCATAGTGTAAGAACAATTAAAGTTTCCAAGGATGATCCAACTTTCAAAATGAGTTGTTTTTGGCTAGTTACCGCAGTCAACTAGCTAGCTGCTTAGCTTTCTAGCGCATTGAGGTGATTTGAAATGTGGCTTGAAGTATCCGATTCCATGTGCTTTTTTGGCTGTTAAAACTTCAGGACAAAGAACAGGTTCTAATCAGATATTCAAAAAAAAATTGATTTGATTCACTGCCAATGTGAACAAGGCTTAAATAGACTAATAGACTGGACAAGAGCAACAGCTATGCTGGGATTTGGCTAATTACTTAGAATACAAAAACACGCTTCAATTTGCAGCATGCTCTATTCATAGAAACGCAGGGGAGAGGGCGAGCACTCCTAGAAACCAAGGTTATTATAGTAAACTAAAATGCAGACTATATCTAGCCATGAATTTAGTAAACCAATTATGTACAGTTTCTGTTTTTGGGGGCTGTGATCGAGAAAGACTAAAGCTTATGAGGCATTTAAAGTTATAGTTAGCCTAATAAAACATTTAGAAGCTACAATCTATGTTTTCCTACTTTCTGTCTCGAACACAAAAACTACATAACAAAAAATTTATATATTTGAAAAATAAAAATAATAGGTCTGAAAGCGAACTGAAACTAAAGTGAATTTTATAAATAATAGTAATAAAAACGAATGGAAAAACACAAGTATAATAACCTTATCTTATCTCATTCCCAATTTCCCTCCCTGTCTTCGTTGGCGGCGGCCCTACACAGCAGAAAACGACACTCTCCCACCATGAGTGAGTGCAATAAAGATACTTGCAAGGGCAACGTTGCCCAATGTTCATCAAAGCACCATCTCCCCCCAATCACCTGCCTGCGCTCTCAGCTCTACCTTATAAAAGTTTCTCCAGGGTTCTGGCCACAGTTCACAAGCAGGCACAGGTGAGAGTGATTAGTTCATGATTTGGTGATGTCATTTCTTACTAGCTTTTTTTTTACAGCTTCGCCACAGTACTGTGGACTTCATACTGTAAGAGTGATGCTAGCTATGTTACTGTATGTTCATAGTGAATTTGCAGAGATTGAATTCATTTCATTTTACAATGTATTTAAATATTTGCATTTGATAGAGTTGTCTATGAAGTTGAATGATAGCTAAACAGACTGGTACTCAGACTACAATTCTAAGACCTTTCATGATAGTCCATTCCTGTAACTCAACAATACTTTTTTGCACATTGTTATATTTTCTTTATGGAGTCAGATCTACATTTTGATGGACTTTGTTAAAGATAGACTCAGCAATATGACGGGTCACGTGTGAGGTATATATGTATCAAATATTACCCAATTAATCAACATAGATCATTAGCTGAATGCTAATGTTAGCTAACTACTGTAGCTATACAGATTTTACATGACAACTTTAGCAATTGATCTTTGAACAAAACAGGCTTAATTTGATCAACATCATGTAAATCATGAGATGAAAGCAAATTGTGACTAAAAATGATTAATTCACTGGGGAGTTGAACCTGCTTTGCTCACGCCGTTCCATTGAAATGACCATTCTAAATGCTTTTGAGATTCCATTTTGTTTTGGGAAGCTACTGCAACAATTAAAACATTTAACAGGCTATTACTGCAACTTCAGGTAAAAACTAACTAAAACAAGATTCAAATAAATGGAAAATATCTATACATTTCAGCTGTTTTAAAAATATACACTACAGTAATGTGTGTATACGTGGGTATTCAAAATCGCGTAAATGAATGTAGTGTAAATGACCCGTTTTAGAAATGTGAAATTGTTAAGGGATGTATTTGCTCAATTGTTTGGTCTTATTTGCAGTGTGGTTTTAAGTCATGAGTCAACTACCTAGATTCTGGAACATGGGATGGTCGTCCTTTCTTGACTGGTGGAGTAAACAGAGTGTTGTTTCAGAAAAAGGTGATTTTTAATGTTTTTGTGTTATCTGATGGGAGGATTGTGCACTTTCCAGGGTTCTCAACCTGTAAATAGATATCTAAAATACCATGAATTGGTACTGTATAACGGTATTGTATAACGGTACTGTATAACGATCTAAACCATGCAAAGAACTTGTTGGTGATTGTAATTATTGACTTTATGATCAGATTACCACGACTCTATTCAACCCTCTCTGCTTCTACCTCATTAGACTATGTGACAACTACAGGACCTTCTCAACCCTATGGTCAGAAGCACCTGAATGAACCTCTTCTGGACCACAGAGAGGGCCAGCGCTTCCTGACCGAGGCTTTTAAAGTCATCCTTGATGAGGTGCTATGTAAGGGCATAGACGTCAACGAGAAGGTCTCACATCCCTACATCAAACTGTTGACTGTCTCTAGCCTAACATGACTGTTCTCTGCACTGTGTCATATATTGTTAGATGCTTTGATGCACAAGCCTTTTGGTAAGTCTTGAGTGACAGATACCTCTCCTGGTGGGTCATGTAGCAGACGTTTTTAGGAACCACCGGGCTAGTACCATTATGATATCAGTTCTTCACACCTGTGTGCATCACAATCAAACCATCGAGGTAGACACTCAGTTTGTGTGCTTGTTACCCCTGGTTACAGGTGTGTGAGTGGCGTGAGCCACAGGAGTTGGCTAATCTTCTAGATCTGGAGCTGAGAGAGAATGGGGAGTCACAACACCAGCTGCTGCAGAGAGTACGGGACGTGGCCAAGTACAGTGTCAAGACCAGTAAGTCCGCCCGGGCCTAGCTCTGGTCCAGGGTGTTAGGGCGGTTTTCTGCTGGCCTCACTAAGGCCCTGGACCAGAGCTACCCCGACCCCACAGGGAAACCTTAGATAGAGGGAGATGAGTGTGGTTCTGTCGATTCTTGGTAAATGCAATCGCCTGGGACTGTCCAGAATGCATGCACTAAAGTAAAGAGCATATCTCTTTCCAGATCATCCGCGGTTCTTCAATCAGCTCTTTGCAGGAGTGGACTACCATGCCTTGACAGGACGATTCCTTACAGAGGCTCTTAACACTAGCCAGTAAGAGGGAGCAATATATATATATCAGTGGAGGCTGGTGGGAGGAGTTATAGTAGGATGGGCTCATTGTAATGGCTGGAATGGAATTAATGGAACGGAGTCAAAAATGTGGTTTCCATATCTTTGATGTGTTTGATACTGTTCCATTTATTACATTCCAGCCATTACGATGAGCCAATTTTCCTATAGCTCCTCCCACCAGCCTCCACTGATATATAGGCATATATATATATATACCATAAAGTATGTTATGGTATGAAGAGGCTTGTGATGGACTGCTGTACAATTTCTTTTACAGATATACCTATGAGGTAGCGCCAGTGTTTGTCCTGATGGAAGACGAGGTACTCTCCAAGCTACGTTCTCTAGTTGGGTGGGCAGAGGGAGATGGCATCTTCTGCCCAGGCGGTACTGTGTCTAACATGTATGCCATGAACCTAGCACGCTACCGGGCCTTCCCAGAAGTTAAACTAAAGGGTCTGTGGGCCCTCCCTCGACTGGCTGTCTTTACATCTCAAGAGGTGGGGAAAACAGTATGGTAGGAGTAACGCACTATTTAACTTCTTGTTCATTCATACAGTATATGAATTAATTCTACACACAACTTTCCTCCAGAGCCACTACTCTGTGATGAAAGCAGCTGCATTTCAGGGTATTGGGACAGAGAGCGTGTTTAAGGTCAAGGTGGATGATAGGTAAAGTGATAAGAACCTTTCTTTCTTTGTGACTCTCTTGTAAGTAATCGCATTAACATCTCTTATCATTCCTGGGCATACATGATTTACAGATTTTAACACATGCTCTCTGTTGTCCTACAGGGGTTGTATGATTACAGAGGACCTTAGTGAGAAAATTGAGCTGGCGAAATCTCAAGCAAGTTTACTGTGGTTACCTTGTGATTTACTGTGTCAATTTTATTATATCGGCTGTGATGCAGTATACAGTAATTATACAGATAACAGTAGGAATTGCTGCTAGACTAATGGGAATTTCTGATAGACAATCAGTGATATCTTACACAAGGATCTGGTGAATTACTAGTACTCTGTCAGCATTTCAAGTAGTTTATCTGCAATTCCTAGTAGTCTATTGGTAAAGCACATATCACACCACAAAGCACCATGTAGAGATGTAAGGACATCATTCATTACCCCTCCTCACCTACCAGGGGGCAGTACCATTCTTTGTCCACACCACATCAGGAACGACGGTACAAGGAGCCTTTGACCCACTGGAGCCCATCGCTGACATCTGTGACAGACAGGGGTTGTGGATGCATGTAGATGTGAGTTCTTCTTAAAGTAATCTCTCATTCAAGTATCAGACTTTGTCCAATGTTTTTAGACCACAAAAGTAGTCTTCTGTCAAGATGATTTCCGACAGCATCTGTTATGAAGATCAAACTTCATACCCCATTCCCAAAAGAATGTCAAAGATAGCTACTGTCTAATTCAATCCTTTTCAACAGTGACAATTTTTCCCATTGATTTTGAGCTGAAGAATACTGATTGGTGTTCTCTTGATGTTTGGCACAGGCAGCCTGGGGAGGGAGTGTTCTCTTCTCAAAAGAACACAGACATCTCATGAGAGGAGTTGAGAGGTGGGAGTCAGGTGCATACTCAGGAATACAGTTTTTACACAATATATAAATCTGCTGCAAAAAACAAGGTGTACCAAAGTATAGGTTAGGTGTCTTGATGTCTCACATGACTGGGCTAGTCTTCCTTATGGCTAAACATTTGACTTTGCAATCCCGAGTGTAATGATGTGAATGTGTTTGTGATCAGAGCCGATTCAGTAACTTGGAATCCACACAAAATGATGCTGACTGGCTTGCAGTGTTCAGCCATTCTGCTCAAGGACACCACGGTAAGACAACACAACACCCCTTCACCCAGCCTGGTCTCATAGACTAGACATAACATAGTCATGTAAATATGAGACACTCAAATTAGTAAAATATGTAATGTTTGGTATGGTTACATAAGACATAAGGTTACTTAAGGCAAAAACAAAAGTTGAATGTATGGGTAGGTGTATAACATGAGCGTCTAGCAATCCTAGGTTGCGTGTTCAAATCTCATCATGGACAACTTTGGCATTTTAGCCAAACAGCAACTTTCCAACTACTTACTACAGTCGTTGCCAAAAGTTTTGAGAATGACACAAGTATTGGTCTCCACATTGTTTGTTGCTTCAGTGTTCTTAGATCTTTATGTCAGTAGTTACTATGGTACACTGAAGTATAATTACAAGTATTCCATAAGTGTTAAAGGCTTTTATTGACAATGACATTCAGTTTATGCAAAGAGTCAATATTTGCAGTGTTGACCCTTCTTTTTCAAGACCTCTGCAATCCACCCTGGCATGCTGTCAATTAACTTCTGGGCCACATCCTGACTGATGGCAGGCCATTCTTGCATAATCAATGCTTGGAGTTTGTCAGAAGATGTGGGTTTTTGTTTGTCCACCCGCCTCTTAAAGATCGACCACAAGTTCTCAATGGGATTAAGGTCTGGGGAGTTTCCTGGCCATGGACCAAAAATGTTTATGTTTTGTTAGTTATCACTTTTGCCTTATGGCAAGGTGCTCCATCATGCTGGAAAGGGCATTGGTCGTCGCCAAACTGTTTTTGGATGGTTGGGAGAAGTTGCTCTCAGAGGATGTGTTGGTACCATTCTTTATTCATGGCTGTGTTCTTAGGCAAAACTGTTGGCATTTTCCGGATGGCCCAAACAATCGGAAAGGGGATTCATCAGAGAAAATGACTCTACCCCAGTTCTCAGCAGTCCATTCCCTGTACCTTTTGCAGAATATCAGTCTGTCCCTGATGTTTATCCTGGAGAGAAGTGGCTTCTTTGCTGTCCTTCTTGACACCAGGCCATCCTCCAAAAGTCTTCGCCTCACTGTGCGTGCAGATGCATTCACACCTGCCTGCTGCCGTTCCTGAGCAAGCTCTGCACTGGTGGTGCCCCGATCCCGCAGCTGAATCAACTTTAGGAGACGGTCCTGCCGCTTGCTGGACTTTCTTGGGCGCCCTGACGCCTTCTTCACAACAATTGAACATCTCTCCTTGAAGTTGTTGATGATCTGATAAATGGTTGTATTAGGTGCAATCTTACTAGGAGCAATATCCTTGCCTGTGAAGCTCTTTTTGTGCAAAGCATTGATGACGGCACGTGTTTCCTTGCAAATAACCATGGTTGACAGAGGAAGAACAATGATTTCAAGCACCACCCTCCTTTTAAAGCTTCCAGTCTGTTATTCTGACTCAATCAGCATGACAGAGTGATCTCCAGCCTTGTCCTCGTCAACACTCACATGTGTTAACGAGACAATCACTGACATGATGGCAGCTGGTCCTTTTGTGGCAGGGCTGAAATGCAGTGGAAATGTTTTTTGGGGATTAAGTTCATTTTCATGGCAAAGAGGGACTTTGCAATTCATCTGATCACTCTTCATGACATTCTGGAGTATATGCAAATTGACATCATCAACACTGAGGCAGCAAACTTTGTGGAGACCAATACTTGTGTCATTCTCAAAACTTTTGGCCCCGACTGTACTTTTTAACTTACTTTGCAACTTCTTAGCATGTTAGCTAACCCTTTAACCTAACCCTAACTTTAAACCTAACCCCTAGCCTAGCTAACGTTAGCCACCTAGCTAATATTAGCATTAGTCACCTAGCTAACATTAGCCAGAACATATTGGAATTTGTAACATATTGTTCGAATTGCAATTTGTAACATCATACAAATTGTAATTTGTATGAAATGGATGATGGACATCCACAGATTAATACATACCATAAGAAATGTTATATATCATACTAATTGGAGTGTCCCGGACTTTACATTCATTATGTTACGTCCACCCCTGAGTCCAGGTTGCTTCATCAGATTCCACACCCTAATGGTTGTTCTTGAATTTGTTTGGCATTTAAATCTCTCGCCTTTGCAACCATGAAAAAACACTTTAAAATGACAAATAGTTTTTGTTTATATTGAACTATTTGTCAATGATAAAACATAATGCAAGTACTTTATAATCAAACACGTTATGTTCATGCATTGTTTAAAGGGATAGTTAGATATTTTGGCAATTAAGCCATTTGTTAAAATTATTCAGTCAGAATCTCCTCGATACCAGTTTTATGTCTCTGCGTGCAGTTTGAAGGAAGTTGAAGGTACCCACTGGGGACACCGCATCATTTCAATGTGGATAATTGGGTAATATTTGGTTGAGACGTTGATCAATGAGATTACAACCAATATTCCCCCACTCAAAAGACAGCCAAAAGTTAGTTGAATTTTTGAATGTATTATCATTATTCTTTCAACCATCTAAAAGCACAACCAAATTCCAATGGAAAAACAATGTCTGATTTCTGGTTTAGTTGGCACCCAAATGTCTATCACTGCACTTTCAGCCATTTAAAAGCACAGCAAGTTTAAATGGGAAGACAATGTCAGATATTTATTTATTTATACAACAGATTAGTGTTATCAATGTGATTAATCTAATAGCAGAATCAAATGTACTGGATTGCAGTTGAGGTTACATTAAAGTGGCAATATGTAACTCTTGGGCAACCCGACCAAATTGACATGGAAATGTGAGTAATAGATCTATCATAATACTTGAAAGCAAGTCTAAGAAGCTGTAGATCTGTTCTATGTGCTCTATTTCTATGCAACCCATTCTTACATTTTACTTTTGGTTTTGTACACCAGCTTCAAACAGCTGAAAAATACAATATTTTTGGTTATGGAAAATATATTTCACAGCGGTTTAGATGGTGCACTGATTCTCTACACTATAGATAGATAGATAGATAGATAGGTACTTTATTGATCCCCCGGGGGGGAAATTTCATTATCAAGCAGCTACAACAAAAACACAGGGCAGGTGCAAAATGCCACAACGAAAGTACACAAAAGACAGATACACGGTACATGATACATAGAGCGGCAGTATGAAAAAGTATAGAAATACAGGATATCTGGAGTGCAAAAAAAAGCTATAAAAGGACATTGCATAGTATGAGTGGTTGGCTGAATATGTACACTATACATTGGTGGATGTTGGATGGTTAACTATACTATACAGGTTGATGGCAGAGAAATACTTCAGTAGCTAATGCGTATGATATGAGCGAGGGTAATAATAGTTTACTTAATAGACAGACTGGGTAAATGAACAGGTAGGTGAAAATTTTGCATGGTTAAATTAGCTGTACAGTTAGGTATACAGTTATATTTACAGATAAGTGAATACTTGCATGTTTACACAAACTGTACAGGTAAATGACAGGAAGAGATACTTTAATAGCTAAATGTGTGTATGATATCATTGGGGTAATAATAGTAATTCCCTTAAAATACAGTCCTTAGTGCGCAGGGTTTAATTACAGACAACTGCACTTATTGCACATTTGATATACTAAAAGCAATGAGAAAAGGTGCAACTGGCAGGATACTAATATGCATTCCTGAGTGAATGCCTAGGTCCAATAATTACTTACAATATTGCATGTGATATAATATAACAACTGTACATGGGTATGTATATACAGACCTGTATGAATACGTATGGCCTGAGTGGATGAGTGCTGACGGAACAGAGTTACTCACGGATGGATGCATAATTATTAAACTAGGTCCTAGCACCCCAACAGTTCCAGATCTATGTTGCCGACGGCACGGCACCCCGGTGAGGCATTATATAGTCTCATAGCCGCCGGCAGGAAGGACCTCCTGTAGCGCTCTCTGGCACACCGTGGTGGGATCAGTCTGTGACTGAAAGAGCTCCTCTGCGTCATAACCATAGCGTGCAGAGGGTGGGTGACGTTGTCCATGATGGCCAGCAGTTTGGCCAGGATCCGTCTCTCCGCCACCTCCTCTAGAGTGTCAAGGCTCATCCCCAGGACAGAGCTAGCCTTCCTGATCAGCTTATTTACCCGAGTAGCATCACCGGCTTTGATGTTTGCTCCCCAGCACACCACTGCAAAAAAGATGGCACTGGCCACCACAGACTGGTAGAAGGTATGCAGTAGTTTACTGCACACGTTGAAGGACCTGAGCCTCCTCAGAAAGTAGAGTCAGCTCTGGCCCTTTTTGTACAGGGCCCCGGTGTTACCAGCCCATTCCAGTCTGTTGTCCATATGGACACCCAAGAACTTGTATGACTCAACCATTTCCACATCCATCCCCTTTATAGGGACTGCAGTCAGTTGTGCCTTGGTTCTCCTGAAGTCCACCACCATCTCCTTAGTTTTGCTGATGTTGAGCTGAAGGTGGTTCTGCTCACACCACAACACAAAGTCACTGATTGTGCTCCTGTACTCCTCCTCCTGCCCACCCCTGATGCACCCTACAATAGCAGAGTCATCCGAGAACTTCTGTAGGTGGCATGTTTCAGAGTTATATCTGAAGTCTGAGGTGTAGAGGGTGAACAGGAAGGGGGACAGGACCGTACCCTGGGGGGCCCCTGTGTTGCTAACTGCCCGTTCTGACACACAGCTCTGTAGTCGCACAAATTGTGGCCTACCGGTCAGGTAGTCCGTGACCCAGGAGACTAAGGGTCCTTCCACTTTCATCCTCCTCATCTTCTCACCCAGTAGCAGGGGCTGAATGGTATTGAAGGCACTGGAGAAGTCAAAAAACATGACCCTCACAGTGCAACCTGCGTTGTCCAGGTGAGAGTAGGCCCTCTGCAGAAGGTAGATGATTGCATCATCCACCCCAATGTTGCGCTGGTATGCAAACTGCAGGGGGTCCATTGATGAACACACCAGGGGTCTGAGGTGAGCGAGGACTAACCTTTCCAGGGTCTTCATGATGTGGGATGTTAGCGCTACAGGTCTGAAGTCATTCAGGACAGTGGGGTGTGCCTTCTTGGGCACTGGGACGAGGCAGGATGTTTTCCACAGCACAGGGACCCTTTCTAGGCTCAGGCTAAGGTTGAAAAGACGCTGGAGTATTCCACACAGTTGGTCAGCACAGACCCTCAGCACCCTTGGGCTGATGCCATCAGGGCCCGCCGCTTTCCACTGGTGTAGTCTCTCCAGCTCTCTCTTCACTTGGTTGGTGGTGAAAGCCAGCCCAGGTAGGGAGGTGGGGGGAAGGGGGGTGTTGAGGATCAGTCCAGGGGGGGCAGGGGCGGAGGTGGGGTCACTGATTGTCTCAGCAGAGGTGCTGTGAGCAAAGTGGGGGTGGGATAGCCGTGAGGGTGTGTGGTCTGGGGAGCTGGAGGGGAGGTGGACAGGGCCAGTATCGAACCTGTTAAAAAATTGGTTCAGCTCATTGGCTCTGTCCTGGGTCCCCTCCGTCTGCCCACTGTTTGACTTTTTGAAGCCAGTGATATTTCTCATACCCTTCCACACCTCTCTCACCTGGCTCTGCCTCAGCTTGTCCTCCATCTTCTCCTTATACACTCTCTTCCCCTCAGCAATCCGCAACTTCAGCTCCCTCTGGACGCATTTCAATTTGTCCTTGTCCTTCTCCTTGAAGGCCCTCTTCTTCTCATTCAGCAGGGCCTTCAGGTCGCTGGTGACCCAGGGTTTATTGTTTGGGAAACAGCGTACCTTCCTGGTGGGTACAGTGTTGTCTACACAAAAATTAATATAGTCTGTTATGCAGTCAGTGAGTCCATCGATGTCCTCCCCATGAGCCTCACAGAACACATCCCAGTCTGTTGTTTCAAAGCAGTCCTGTAGGGCCTCATTCGCCTCCGGGGACCATCTCCTAATAGTCCTGGTGGTTGCAGGCTGCTGTTGGACCATAGGCCTGTAGAGTGGGGTGAGGTGGACAAGGTTGTGATCCGATCTACCGAGGGGAGGGAGTGCAGTGGAGTTGTATGCATCCTTCACATTAGCATATAACAAGTCCAGAGTTTTATTATTCCTGGTTGGGCACTTCACGAACTGTTTGAACGTGGGCAGCGTTGAAGAGAGAGATGCATGGTTAAAATCCCCCGAAATTGCAAGGAAAGCACTGGGATGCGCTGTCTGTAACCTCGCGATAACAGAGTGGATGACGTCACACGCTGCGTTTGCGTCAGCAGAGGGCGGGATGTAAACAATAACAGCAATGGCCGCCGTGAATTCCCTAGGTAGATAGTAGGGTCTCAGGCTAACGGCTAGCAGTTCAATGTCCGGGCTACAAAACTTTTCCTTAAGAGTAATATGGTAGTAGCTTATTTTGTCACATAAACTGAAATTAGGAAAACTATTAGTTTTAGCAACCAGGAAATGGCGGCGCGATTTCTGCATAGTGGAACTTTAAAAGTACAATACGTGGTGCAAGTGATCAATGCCATTTGAGATTCTGCACAGATTATTAGAGCAATTGTGAAGATTTACACAGACCTGAGACGACCTACACATGCTATCTTGAACATGCATGCTTTATATGACTACATTAGAAGAAATGTACTGTATAATGTGACCTTGGATGTGTTACTCATTTTAAGGTTGAATATTACATTAGTTTGTAAGATATGGATGCACAAATATCATAACCTCAACATTACAATAACGGGGAGGTTAGCATTTTTTGGGGAGTATGATATTTGTACGTATGTAACTTTCTCACTGATCGTTATTCAAGATTCATTCAGGACTATCCGTTATCATGGTAGCATCCACATTCATGTAAACGTTTTTAGAAACATATTCTATTCATATTTACAATAAAAGGGACTCCAAAATTACATAGTACATTATTTACCATTCATTTCTATTGGGCACAAAATGATCTAAAACACAACCAAAATAAACAGCAAATGCATCCAACAGGTTTGTAGAGTCACACGCTTGATGTAATCATTGCGTGCTAACAATATGGGACCAAATTCAAAATGTTGACTACTTTAATACTCACATAAGTGAATTTGTCCCAATACTTTTGGGTGAGTGTCAGTGAAGACACTTGCCAGCTGGTCAGCGCATGTTCTGACTACGCATCCTGGTAATCCGTCTGGCCCTGCAACTTTGTGAATGTTAATCTATTTAAAGGTCTTACTCACATCGGCTACGGAGAGCGTGATCACACAGTCGTCCAGAACAGCTGGTGCTGTCGTGTATGGTTCAGCGTTGTTTGCTTCGAAGCAAGTATAGAAGGCGTTTACAGTACTCAGTACTTTGTTGAAGCACCTTTGGCAGCAACTACAGCCTCAAGTCTCTTGGGTATGACGCTACAAGCTTGGCACACCTGTATTTGGGGAGCGTCGCTGCACAACTATTTTAAGGTCTCTCCAGAGATGTTTGATCGGGTTTAAGTCCGGACTCTGGCAGGGCCACTCAAGGACATTCAGAGACTCCTGTGTTGTCTTGGCTGTGTGCTTAGGGTCTTTGTCCTGTTGGAAGCTGATTCTTCGCCAAAGTCTGAGGTCCGGAGCAATCTGGAGAAGGTTTTCATCAAGGATCTCTCTGTACTTTGCTCTGTTCATCTTTCCTTCGATCCTGACTAGTCTCCAAGTCCCTGCCGCTGAAAAACATAACCACAGCATGATGCTACCACCGCCATGCTTCACCGTAGGGATGGTGCCAGGTTTTCTCAAGACGTGACACTTGGCATTCAGGCCAAATAGTTCAATCTTGGTATCTAGTGTAGCCCTTGGGGATGTGTGAAGCTTACTCCATATCATGTGTCAAATAACACAGAGTACAATTAGTGGAATGTTAGCTGAAAAGACTGACAACCAGTCTATAAATAAAAAGTCTCATTGGTGTTACTCCATTTAAATGGAGGGAAATTACATTCGGAGAAAAATTATTAATGATATTCTAGCGATCCGCATAGACAGCTATGCATGTCTGAGTTATATTGTTCTTTTGTTGTGTTGTTGTGATGCATTTTACCTGTGCCCAGGTTTTGGAAGGTAGCTTAGCGTTTAAAAGCGTTTGGCCAGTAAGTGAAAGATCGCAGGTTAGAATCCCCGAGCTGACTAACTGAAAAATCTGTCGATATTCCCGTGAGCAAGGTACTTAACCCTAATTGCTACTACTGTAAATTGCTCTATATAAGAGTGTCTGCTAAATGGCCTGAATTCTCCTGCCATATTAGTCAGCCCCTATTAAAAGCAGGCAAATAGACCTTCTACCTACTCAAAAGCTAGTTGGTTAGTCATTTTTATTCTTACAGAGCTATACATCATAATCAATGTTTTATAAATGTGTTAATTTTACTGATAATCATAAGAAATAAGATTCTATCCACATGTTCTGCCCTGTTTTCGCATAGAGATGTATAGAGATCACAACAGTGTATCTTTCCCATTATACAACGGGTGGGTCTAATCCTGAATGCTGATTGGTTAAAACCGCATTCCAGCCGGTGTCTATTCCACAACTTACCACTGGCTAAATCTATGATGTTAAAATTACAATTTACTCTGTTCCATCTGACTGCACAATCCACTGTCTCATCAACCCAGCCAGGCAATTTATACATTTTATCTCCACTATAAAAAGCATCTAGACATTATCTCACATTTACTTTAGAATAACAATTAGTTTTCAACTACAGAGATTTGCATAAACCTTGCTGTCTGTCTCTCAGACATTTGCAACATTGATTCAATATTCCAATTCGATCTCCAGCTATCCCATAATAATGAACGTGTGGGGAGTCGTGACGAAACAGACAGGCAGCGTTTCTCAGCCAGTCGAAATCATGAATCAGCTGGCATCATTTTTATTGAAAAAATACAAAAACGAAACAAAGTGCAGCTAGTTTGCAGTCTTTCCAGTTTCAGTTTGAAGTAATTGTGTTAGCTGTGTTGTTGGCTAACTCCTCTGAAAAACAGTGTCCTGACGAGAGAGCACATTTTCTATGCCAGATAAAATTAGCTCATTGTTATGGATGTATCCAAATAAATGTCACTAGAAAACAACTTATGCAAATACAGCTACTGTTGTTATTCTGGCTGCACTCTTTGACATGACTGTAAATTTGCCGTAGTTGGCTAGCTAGCAAGCAAGGGATAAGAACGTTGCCAGACAGAATGGCAATGTAACATTTATAGAACGAACGTCTGGGTCGCATCCAGTGGCGGATTTAGGTTTAGGCGACAAGCTAGAACAACCATAGATACTGAATGACTGGGTCGTGTCTCTGGCAACCGAACCGATAGAACGAATGACCGGCCGGCTTGGGTAGCAACTCTAGATTTGTGTTGGGACTATATCTTGTGGAAGGATGAAATAGTGTGAATGAAATCATAAAAATAAAGTTTTTAATAAAATATGTCAATCATTATTTGAATATGTAGCCTAGTGGTTAGAGGTAGCCTAGCGGTTAGAGCGTTGGGCCAGAAACCGAAAGGCCGCTGGTTCGTATACCCAAGCTGACAAAGTGAAAAACCTGTCTGTGTCCTTGAGCAAGGCACTTAACCCTAATTTTCTCCAGGGGCTGACCCTGTAGTAGGCCGTCATTGTAAATAAGAATTTGTTCTTAACTGACTTATATTTCCCTGCTTTTGAGATGAGCTGGCTACTTCAAACGTTGTTTGAAGTAACGTATTTGTTCTTGTAATATCGCAAGCGAGTGTGGCAATTTCACGGCTATGGATGCCAGCTTTAAATAAATTGTTTTTTTTCATCAATTACTTAAAATGTGTCATTGGTGTTACCATTATTAGTATTACTACTCCTACTGGTGGCACAATGTTATCATCATGGTAAAAATGATTTAAAGTCATGAAGCTCCCATATTTCTTTATTTAAAATGGGATGATGTATCCAAATACATTTATATAAATCCAGGAATATTAAGATATTTTGTTTCCATAATCCCATGCCCAAATGCCACAGCAATTCAAGAAGACCGCAAAACATTATCATTAGACTCCTCTTCATCATAATGCTATGCCAAAATAAGTGTCCTGCCATTTGAGTAAATGCTCTTTATATACCCTTTTGTAGTCTACCTTGCCGTTATGACCTGTCTGTTGTCATCCTTGAGCGAAATCTCAGCTATTCTTGATCTCTTTCCCTTTTCCACAGGACCTGTTGAAACATTGCCACAGTGCAGATGCAACGTACCTCTTCCAGCAGGACAAGTTCTATGACATAAGACTGGACACAGGGGACAAGTCGATACAGTGCGGCCGTAAGGTTGACTGCCTGAAGCTGTGGTTGATGTGGAAAGCTGTGGGGTCACAAGGCTTGGAAGAGCGTGTGGACAGGGCCTTTGCCCATACAAGGTACAAACATAAACCCCAGCTAGCACATTTGGCTCTTTGGAAGTTGTGAGAACGTCCATTTTTGCTTTCCCATTGGTTCTGGGAACAAAGACATATGTTTCCATGATTTGTGAAATTGAACGTTTTTTTTAAACTTTCTAAGAAAGGAAAAAAAAAATGACTGCGGCAGAAAATGTGTCCTGTTCTGGGAATGTAAATGTTTTGGTTGCAGGGAGTTCTGTGAATGTTTTACTAATGTTCCCTTAAAGCTTTCCTGGGAGGTTTTATTAACATTCTTAGAACAAAAATTATAGGTTATTTGAAGGTAATTAAATAACATTCTGAGAACATGTTTCAATAAGACTTTTAATAACACTCTTAGCTTACCCTATTCTCTATATACATCAACGATGTCGCTCTCGCTGCTGGTGACTCTCTGATCCATCTCTACGCAGACGACACCATTCTGTATACATCTGGCCCCTCTTTAGACACTGTGTTAACTAACCTTTAAAGAAGCTTCAATGCCATACAACACTCCTTCCGTGGCCTCCAACTGCTAGTAAGACTAATGCATGCTCTTCAATAGAACGTTGCCTGCACCCGCCCACCGGACTATCATCACTACCCTCGACGGGTCTGACTTAGAATACGTGGACAACTACAAATACCTAGGCGTCTGGTTAGACTGTAAACTCAACTTCCAGACTCACATTAACCATCTCCAATCCAAAATTAAATCTAGAATCGGTTTCCTATTTCACAAAAAAGCCTCCTTCACTCATGCTGCCAAACATGCCCTTGTAAAACTTACCATCCTACCGATACTTGACTTCGGCGATGTCATTTACAAAATAGCCTCCAACACTCTACTCAGCAAATTGGATGTAGTCTATCACAGTGCCATCCGTTTTGTTACCAAAGCCCCATAAACTACCCACCACTGCGACCTGTATTCTCTCGTCGGCTGGCCCTCACTACATATTCGTCGCCAAACCCACTGGCTCCAGGTCATCTATAAGTCTTTATTAGGTAAATCCCCGCCTTATCTCAACTCGCTGGTCACCATAGCAACGCCCACCCGTAGCATGCGCTCCAGCAGGTATATTTCACTGGTCACCCCCAAAGCCAACACCTCCTTTGGCCGCCATTCCTTCCAGTTCTCTGCTGCCAATGACTGGAACGAATTGAAAAAAATCCTTGAAGCTAGAGGTTCCTATCTCCCTCACTACCTTTAAGCATCAGCTGTCAGAGCAGCTTAACGATCACTGCACCTGTATACAGTTTGTTTATTTCCCATGTGTAACTCTGTGTTGTTGTTTTTGTCGCACTGCTTTGCTTTGTCTTGGCCAGGTCACAGTTGTAAATGAGAACTTGTTCTCAACTGGCCTACCTGGTTAAATAAAGGTGAAATAAAATTAAATAAATAGGCATTGATCATGCAAACAAATTCATTTTTTTATTCTGTTCTCTAGTCATGGAACTACATTTTTTTTGTCAAGTATCTTAAATGTGCTGAGAATGTTCTAAAGCCAAGTAACTATCCAGCACCATTCCCAGAACATTGTGAGTAGGTTGTATGCCAAATACTTATAGGACAGTGTTATTCAACTCTTACATTACAAGGTCCGGAGCCTGCTGGGTTTTTAGTTCTATCTGATAACTAAATGCACAAACCTGGTGCCCTGATTAGAGGGGAATAATGAAACAAATACAGTGGAACTGGCTTCTAGGTCCAAAGTTGAGTTTGAGGGCCGTAGGATAACCACACTCTCACCAAGCTCTAGCTGGGACATTCACAGAACCTACAGCTGTAATTCTGACTAGTCAAGCTCCTCACTTAAAACACCTCGGAGCTCCCATTTAAATATGTTAATATAATCTATGTAAATTAAAGACGTTCCGGATGTTACGGAACAACAATCTGTGTGTTGACTGTCCCACTCGTAGATATCTGGTGGAGAAGATGAAGAAAAGAGAGGGCTTTCAACTTATAGGGAAGGTGAGTCATTGTTTTGTCAAATACATACAACACATTTTCTTCTCCCATTTCCATCTCACCTGTCTTCTGGTTTTGTCCTGTTGATCAGCCGGAGTTTGTGAACGTGTGTTTCTGGTTCATACCACCCAGTCTGAGGGGAAAGGAGAACAGTCCAGACTACCAGGACAGATTGTCAAAGGTTGGTGTGTGTGTCAAAGTTGTTTACTTTGATGCCAGTTATATATTTTAAACTCAATTTCTATGACATATTCTACATTTAAACCAGTTAGTTTCTGTCGGTCTGGCTGACATAATGCTGTGATCTTGTATCTTCATCACCAGGTGGCTCCGGTGATAAAGGAGCGTATGATTAAGCAGGGTACTATGATGGTGGGCTACCAGCCTCAGGGTGGACGAGTCAACTTCTTCCGCATGATAGTCATCTCTCCGCAGCTCTCGTACCAAGATATGACCTTCTTTCTGGATGAGATTGAGAGACTAGGGAATGATCTATGATAGCA
Source organism: Thymallus thymallus (assembly GCA_023634145.1). Classification (NCBI taxonomy): domain Eukaryota; kingdom Metazoa; phylum Chordata; class Actinopteri; order Salmoniformes; family Salmonidae; genus Thymallus; species Thymallus thymallus. The sequence continues at coordinate 24,311,441 of CM042389.1, read as the reverse complement.
ATTCCAGTTATAGTCTTGCATCTCCATTTATGTCACTGACTCCTCTGATTTAGCCTATTAAACACAAAAACGATGTTTCATGTGAGAATTACACAGGTCTGTAAAAAGGTTTTATACGGGCTATGATGGGACCTGTTTTTCTAATCAGGTCACATGGTTTTAAAAAAACTCCTGGGGAAAAACTCCTGGCCATGGGGAGGATGACAACCCTGTCAAAACGGCAGCAAATGAATTTTATTTAGACTAGACTAACAGAGGGGTTTCCTTTACCCAGAGACAACAACTGATGGACAATATAACTCACAGGGCTGAGCTTGCTTTATGCATGTTTGTATAGTGCAGGCCTATGCAACTGTAGGCCTAATAAAAATGTACTCACAGTCTGTCATCACTATTACAGTAATTTTGGATTAAGCAGCCTAGCCAGCCCAAGTTTGCATACAAACCAAATTGGATCACATTTCACATTTTCTCCTGACAAACTATAAATACCTAGAGTTACCAGTTTATTTACCCTGCCCAGATGGACAAGGCGCATAGGCTGTATGCAGCTAGTAGCCTACAGTTGATCAGACTGAAAAATCGTCTCGTTTTTCATCCCATACAGCATGTCAGATCTCTAATGTTTAGGTGTGCCTATACTGCAACAGTTATGTAAAGAGTTTTTGCTTGTGTCTGTCCAGAGTGATGTGTTATCACCTTTGCTAAATAAATACCAGAGGAAAGTGGAAAGCCTACTTGAGCTTTGGCAAAAAAAAAAATGCACTACGTCAACCTTTCTTTTTAATCTCACTTTTAATGGATGATGCGATGGAAGCGATCAAATCATTCTGAATTGATGTTGACATCCCAGAGAAGACAGTACAAACTTCTATATGGTCAACAAGTAAAGCACCGTAACGTGCAATTACCTCTGCAAGCTCCTTGTAGTCGACCTTGTTTGCTGAACTTTCCCACTTGTAAGTTAAAAGCCAACTCTTCCCAATAAACTGCTTGTGACCCTGTTTTATCTTACCTTCTCGTTGTGTTGGGCAGTTTGAATACGCAAACGTTTGTCCATTACATGATCGATGCAGCTTTTCCCCAGAAACCTTAATCTGATGTGGGCAATAAAGGGATTCTTCAACCAAAGATCCACTACAATGCTGTTAGCATTAGCTAGCCATTCTAGTGTAAATAAAGGGATACTTCAACCAAAAATCCACTACATTGTTGATAGCATTAGATAGGCATTCTAGTGTAAATAAAGGGATACTTCAACCAAAAATCCACTACATTGTTGATAGCATTAGATAGGCATTCTAGTGGAGAAAACTGCACTCTGGTAACTAGCTAGCTAGCTCCTTGCTACTAAAGTTAGCAAAGCAAATTTAAATGAATTGAACTCGACACAAAAAATAAAGTTCTAAAACCAAGAAATCAATATATAATCTACCTCCTCCGTCTCCTGTAGTTTGAAGAAATTAATTTGACTATCACTCTTCACTCTTAATCTTTATCGAATATGTCACCAGCTTCTCAACACATAGAACCCCCATAATGCTCTGTGGCACAACAACAATACACCACCCTAGGTTTGTTCTCTGATCCTAATCCTATGATTGGGTAGACAACATGTCAGTTCATATTGCAAAAGCTTTGACTGGTTGGAGGATGTCCTCCGGAAGTGGTCATAATTACCTTTTAGGTCTATGGAAGGGGGTAAGGCCTACGAGCCTCCTAGGTATTGTATTGAAGTCAATGTAGCCAATAGCTGTCCTCCGGCTACACCATGGTACTAGCCTAGAGTGTGTTGTTGAGACTACTGTAGAGCTTCATTGCAAAACAGTGAGTTTCAATGAGGTATTTGGTCACGTGAATATATTTAGTATAGTTTTATCTAAAAAGGTTAACTTTTTAAATATTTAATTATTTTACATTATTTTACGGCCTCACAACCACAGACCAAGTGTAACCACGCCAGCCAGCGTCTAAGGGGGGGGGGGGGGGGGGAGGAGTATTTCTGTCTGTAATAAAGCCCTTTTTTTGATGAAAGACTTATTCTGATTGGATGGGCCTAGCTGCCAAGTGGGTGGGCTTATGCCCTCCCGGGCCTACCCATTGCTGAACCCCTGCCTAGTCATGTGAAATCCATAGATTAGGGCATAATGAATTCATTTAAATTGATTGATTTCCTTGTAACTGTAACTCGGTAAAATATTTGAAATTGTTGCATTTATATTTTTGTTTAGTATATATGGTATGTGTGTACTTGCTTGCATGCAAGCTCCTATTCAGTGATAGTACACATGAGATACTTGGGATGTGCACATGCAGCAGTGTGGGCTCTATGCACATGTGGTCGTGGAGAGCATATGTGAACAACCCTTAGTTCAATGTCAGAAACTATGGGGATTAATAAGAGGCAGAGTGTGTTTGTTGTGTGAGCATGTGTGTTTTTATATAAACAGCGGACCGGTTAACCTTGATGTCGCTCGTTTCCCTTTTAGGACATTCAAGGAGGAGCTCTAGATTTAAAGACCCAAATGCAATTAGCCTCTCCTTTCTACATGAGCAGATAGATGGCTGGGGCCCACTCAGCAGAGATGCAGCCCACTGTGGTGTCCCACCAGGTAGGGCACCTGCAGCGAGACGGGGAGAGCAGGAGAGACCCTCTGGCTGAGATAGGAATGTATTATCCTATCCTCCTCTGCTGAAATATGGTTATGGGAACCGAGAATGTTCTGAACTGAATGCTGTGCTCGTTACAAAATAACCACTGCACTAGGGTGAATTGAAGCTAGAATGTAGGCTGCTAGTGCGATTGTATCATTTAATGTAGGCTACGCTGGGTATCACAATCTGTATAACAGACCTTTCTCCTTTCCCCATTGGTCACTACCATCATTCTGCAGGTCTCCTAATAATGTCTTTGGTGGAGGTGTGTGTATGTGTGTTGTGTGCCCCTCTGCGCACAAACTAGAAAAAAGATAGGAATTCTTGGACCAAGAACACAACCATATTCACAGCAGGGTTTCGAAAATGCTGCAAGCCTGCAGTCCTTCCCCTTACTTCACCTGCGCAGAATGTCGTTCTGGGGGTGGAATGGATGCTAGGCAACAACTACTGAGCAAAGTGCAGCTCTGAGCATGACGGTCAGAACTATGCCCGCAGACAAAGACGTTACTTGTTGAGCCATGAAAACACATAAAACCTCCCAAAAAACTGAAACAACCATGGTGGAAAAACCACACACAACTATCAAAAGCAGAATTGACTGTATGCCTGTTGAGGAAAACATAGCTGTCTGACATTTTAACGGGGCGCGCCTCGAGCTATCTGCACTATCCGGTCTTTATTCATCATATTTGGACAAGTTTAGGGCCAAAGGAAACAGCTTGGAATGAGAACTATGAAATCTCTGGCAGCGGGGAGAAGAGCAGCTCAGACGTACGAGAGGAGTCTGGGGTGGGGGATGGGGATGGGCGGGCATAAGGCTGAGCTTTCCCGAGGTTCCTGGTAAGATGATCTGATTGGGAGATGGGGGGGGGGCGCATCTAACCCTGGATTGGCCGGCGTGCTGCTGTCCCCCTGGTTATGCAATAATAACATAGATACAGTCCTATATGTGACACAGCAGTCAGAGGGTCACATAAATCATCACTGACATGACTTCAAATGAATGAGAGCCATCCGGGAGGCTGGAAAGATTAGAGCAACAAACTCAGTATAATGCGAGCGAGGGTTAAATTGGGGACGGCGAGGCAGATAGGTATGGATGACAGGATGGATAGATTTCAATTCGATTAGCAGTTTGTTTTCTACTTAGAATAATTTAAAAAAAGTTTAAACCGCTGGTAGCAAATCACTGTGCTAATAAGGAGAGGATGGCTATCATATGACCAATGGGGCGAGTGGAGGACGAGTAGTTGATTTACACTATGTAACAGATACTTTGCATGTCCGAATAGCCATACTTGCGTTCTAAATATACTGAACCAAAATATAAATGCAACATGGAAAGTTTTGGTCCCATGATTCATGAGCTGAAATAAAAGATACCAGAAATGTTCCATACGCACAAAAAGCTTATTCTCTCAAATTATGTGCACAAATTCGTTTACATCCCTGTTAGTGCGCATTTATCCTTTGTCAAGATAATCCTGACAGGTGTGGCATATCAAGAAGTTGATTAAACAGCATGATCATTACACAGGTGCACCTGGGGACAAAATGTCTAACGTTTTTAGGTAGCATGCAATTGTCATGCCGACAGCAGGAATTTCTACCAGAGCTGTTGCCAGAGAATGTAATGTTAATTTCTCTACCTTAAGCCGCCTCCTTAGTTATAGAGAATTTGGCAGTACGTCCAACCGGCCTCACAACCGCAGACCATGTGTAACCATGCCAGCCTAGGACCTCCACATCCGGAGAGCTGATGAAACTGATGGTTTGCAAAACCAAAGAACTTCTGCACAAACTGTCAGAAACCATCTCAGGGAAGCTCATCTGCGTGCTTGTCGTCCTCACCAGGGTTTTTGACCTGCAGTTCGGAGTCGTAACTGATGTCAGTGGTCAAATGCTCACTTTCGATTCCTACTGGCACGCTGGAGAAGTGTGCTCTTCACAAATTAACCTCAGTTTCAACTGTACCAGGCGGATGGCAGACTGTATGGTGTTGTGTGGGCGAGCGGTTTGCTAATGTCAACAGAGTGCCCCATGGGGGCGGTGGGGTTATGGTATGGGCAGACATAAGCTACAGACAACCAAAGCAATTGTATCTTATCAATGTCAATTTGAATGCACAGAGATACCGTGACGAAATCCTGGAGGCCCATTGTCGTGCCATTCATCCGCCATCATCACCTCAGGTTTCAGCATGATAATGCACGGCCCCATGTCGCAAGGACCTGTACACAATTCCTGGAAGCGGAAAATGTCCCAGTTCTTCCATGGCCTACATACTCAACAGATGTCACCCACTGACTGGTTTTCTGATCCACGCCCCAACCAGGTATCTGTAGCCAACAGATGCATATCTGTATTCCCAGTCATGTGAAATACATAGATTAAGGCCTAATTTATTTATTTCAATTGACTGATTTCCTTATATGAACTGGAAAAAATCATAAAAATTGTAGCATTTTTTATTAATATTTTTTTTCTTCCAATGAAGTAGCCATTTTTTGTATGCGAAAATATTAAGTCTTATAGTATGTGACATTTTTGTTTTAAAATGAGTATGCTTTAAATGCAATGGATGTTCGTGTCATTTCGGTTTTTCATCTAGTAGAATTCGCTGCACACTTGAGGAAAATAAGTATTTCTAGACTGACGTGCGTTTGACACAGCCGATAATTACACGCTGTACTCGAATGAATGAACGGCGGGTGTCAACACAATTGCGCATTAGATGACGCATTCTAAGTATAGTTGTTTGATTTTTGTTACTGCATTCGTTTTTTACTAAACAGTACAATCTAAATAGTATGTAGTACGATTTGTACACAGCATGTAGTTTTAGCAAATAATAGGCAAGAGATTTCGGACACGGCTACTGCCTCACTTAAGTGAGTAAAGAGAGGTGGTGAACGGTTCCATAAAGGTGAGCCTGGCTAGGCCTGACTTACAGCACAGTAGTGGTGCTGACACATGATAATTAAACTACATTAAAAACGTCATAACTCATAGTAGTACATTGAAAGACAAACAAGCAGATGCCAAGTATTGCCTGTATATTTTATTTTATGTACAGTACATATATATATATATATATATATAAAAAAACAGAAAATAGCCAATAACATTGACCTATGTGGGCAACAGCAGACAGCCATGTTGCTCATCAAACACGGGAATTTCCTGACATCCACTTCCATCTTAAATCATAAACCAGGTGAAAGGAGCTAGGCACTCTCCTTCCCCACTCCTAAAGAGTCACAAAATCCACAAAACGAGTTTAGTTAGGAGCTCTTGGTCATATTCATTAGGGCTTGCAACAGAAAACATTGAAGAGAAAACTAAAATGAGCCATTTCTTATTGGACAAGTACAGGTAATCCTTGCCTGTTTTCTTCTGTTGGCTGCCTACTGAACTACCTACACTACATGACCAAAAGTATGTGGACACATCCCTGTCGAACATCTCATTCCAAAATCATGGGAGTTAATATGGAGCTGGTCCCCCCCTTTGCTGCTATAACAGCCTCCACTCTTCTGGGAAGGCTTTCCACTAGATGTTGGAACATTGCTGCAAGGACTTGGGCGATTAGGCCTGGCTCGCAGTCAGCATTCCAATTCATCCCAAAGGAGTACGATGGGTTTGAGGTCTGGGCTCTTTGTAGGCCAGTCAAGTTCTTCTACACCGACCTCGACCTACCGTTTCTGTATTGATCTCGCTTTGTGCACGGGGGCATTGTCCTGCTGAAACAGGAAAGGGCCTTCCTCAAACTGTTGCCACAAAGTTGGAAGCACAGAATCATCTAGAATGTCATTGTATGCTGTAGCGTTAAGATTCCCCTTCACTGGAACTATGGGGACTAGCTATGAGCCATGAAAAACAGCCCCAGACCATTATTCCCAGATTTGTACATCGGACTGCCAGATGGTGAAGCGTGATTCATCACTCCAGAGAACGCATTTCCACTGCTCCAGAGTTCAATGGAAGCAGGCTTTACACCACTCCAGCCGAACCTTGGCATTGCGCATGGTGGTCTTAGGCTGCTAGGCTGTGGAAACCCATTTCATGAAGCTCCCGACAAACAGTTATTGTGCTGATGCTGCTTCCAGAGGAAGTTTGGAACTCTGTAGTTAGTGTTGCAACCGAGGACACAAGATTTTTACGCGCTATGCGCTTCAGCGGTCCCGTTCTGTGAGCTTGTGTGGCCTACAGTTCGCGGCTGAGCCATTGTTGCTCCTAGACGTTTCCACTTCACAATAACAGCGCTTACAGTTGACCGGGGCAGCTCTAGCAGGGCAGACGTTTGACTCAGTGACTTGTTGAATAGGTGGCATCCTATGACGGTACCACATTGTCAAGTCACCGAGCTCTTCAGGAAGGCCATTCTACTGCCAATGTTTGTCTACGGAGATTGCATGGTGGTGTGCTCGATTTTATACACCTGTCAGCAATGGGTGTGGCTGAAACAGACAAATACACTAATTTGAAGGGGTGTCCACATACCTTTGGCTATGTAGTGTGCGTCCTACCTCTGCCTTCCCTCTCTGCCACCTACTTTTCAAAAGTGCTGCTTTCAACTAAAGTCAATAAAGGTCGATCATGCAGTCTCTCCATCTCCAAACTGCAGTCTATAGCCAGTAGTGAGCAGCCACCTATCTCCTCACACACACACACACACACACACACACACAAAGAGTTGAATTCACAATATTCTTACAGCATTTGAGTGACTATAAAGCTTTAATTGATGCATAGTGTTTGACACTTTTGTCCACTTTCTCCAGTGGAAACATTTGATGGGGATAGAACTGGGGTGGGTTGAGAGAATGTACAAAAACACACCGGACACAAAAATGCAAGAATACAGTGTACACCCCTGAAAGGATCAATCTCTGGCGTCCCAAACTTTACAAAAAAAAGGTAATCTCCAAGGCCATGGATAGTCAACCGTGGGACATTTTAACTCCCGCTGCCTGTCAGTGCTTGAACTCCAGTTAGTGTTAGGACAATGAGCTTACAGCAGGCCACCAAGGTACTGATAAAGTGCTTTCTTTACATGACACATTAAATAATTAAAGTGAGTAGAAATGAACTCTGGGATCTCTCAACAACGACCCATACATACCACACTTCTAAAGTATTCAAACCAAAATGAAATGGAAGAGAGACAAACATTTGAAAAACGTATAAATAACGTTACATCGGCATATCCAACTAGCAATGCTGAAGAAGGCTATAAGGATGAAACGCTGTATGATAGAAGAAACCACAGTACTATCTCTGGATGGAACAGTTTCACATTTTCATATTTGGAAAGTAAAGAACTTAAGAGTAAGACTTTTCACCAGAAATGTTGCGGATATAAATTTCCTGGTCTATTTGAAAAGAGTTGCTGGGTTTCCAATGAGGATGGCACTGGGACTGAACAGACCTGACAAGGCCCTCTGACTGGTTGTCGTTGAACCGCTTCACGAACAACCGTTCACAAAAGCAGCAGTATGGAGATCTTATGGGATTGTAGAACGGTCAACTTAAATCGTTATGGATAATAAATGGTCACAGATAAATACATTCTGATTTGTAGTGTTGCTATTCAGTTCTATTGAAATATGTTTACATCAAAAATAATAATAATACAAAAAATGTAGGAATTGTTCTGTGTAGTCCATTATATCCCTCAACATTGGCCTTTCTTGCTCCCTTATCCAGTCAACAACACTCCACCTGAGCGGCCATTTTCCTCCAGCCATGCGGAGGGAGAAATGCTGTATAAATAGTGACCGTGGAAACTGCACACGCTCCCTCTCTCTCCTGGGGATAGACGACTCGAGAGTCAGTTCCGCAACCTCAGAGAAGACCATTCTTCAGTTTTCAGACTCTACAGAGAGAGAGAGAGAGAGAGAGAGAGAGAGAGAGAGAGGGGCAAGAGAGGGAGCAAGAAAGAAGAAACAGAGTAATGAAAGGGTTTCCCATGGAGGGACATTCTAACTGCAGGCCTAGACTTTGCACTGGGAGAGTTATGCATGTAGAATAGACGGATTCTTAAATCTCTGGACAGCTGACATTGCAAAAACTATTTCCACCATGAGTGATAGAAAGAGTGGCATTCTCAAAAGCTTCTGGTGTGCATTATAAACAGAGCTCAGTACAGGCACCTTCACATGGCTACAGAGTCTTCACCAGAGCAAACAGTGGTCCTTGGAGCTGTCCGACAGTCTCATATCACCCTGAGACAATATTTAACCTGTGTGTGTGTGAAGGGCCTGGTGCTTGGCTACATGGGGTCTGATTCCACACAATCAACAAACGGATACCAGGGGAACAAGGGCTTGTGCTTTTGATTGATATGAACAGGCCTAAGAATTTGCTATGACAACTAGGAGTAGGCAGACAGAGACCAAGTCCCTGGGTTCAGTCAACCAAAATAATTTAAAAAAGGATACGTTTTGTATTTTACAACTAAATAATGTTATAGGTTCCCTAACCTGAAAGCAGTCTATGAGCCAGGATAAATTAATGTATGGTTCAGATCTTTACACAGTCATTCAACTTCAGCTAACTTTAGCCACCGCTAGCTAAACCACATGGGTGCAAAATGTGCACTTTCATGGTCAAATCAACTGAAGTCAAGTCAATGACCTCGTATGACGTAACTTACAGTCATGTGTGCATACATTGTTTTTACATATGGGTGGTTTGCGGAAATCGAACCCACTATTCTGACATTGCTCTACCAACTGAGCTACACAGGAGCAAATAAATCAGAGGTGCAAATAACAGTCCTGGCTCACAGACTACAGTAAAGGTAAGGAAGCATCTAACAGACCTGCTTCCCGGCCTAGTTCATTGTTAGAAGCTTCGTAAGAGCATCGTCAAAAATAATATCCAGATATGCAACTACCGATTTTTTTTAACCCATCACTAGTTGTTTACAGACTGCTTTTTTTAAACCCATCACTAGTTGTTTACAGACCACTTGTAGAATGGCTAGGTGCTTCGTTATATGCTTTTTTGCCCTTCCATGGTCGCTTTATACACAGAAAATCTTTGCTAGGCCAAAACATAGAATCAAGATGTTTATCTGTCTCTTTGTGACTGCCGATAACATTAGAACAAAGTTGACTACAATTACAAAGTTTCCAATGTCTTCGCAATTGTTACAAACAAGGGTAAAAATATGATTTAAATTAAAACAGATGACTGCACTAGAAGATAAATACAGTATATGCTACATAGGATTGTATATTTAAATCATATTGAAATAAATGTCATGTTCCATCAATTAGTTATTTTTTTCTAATTGTAGGCTAAGCTACTGTCTGTAAATTGTTGCCTCAATATACTATTTCATGACGTCTAACAACATGTGCGCAATGATGTGCCAAATCTGTGAATTAGGGCATTATTATAGGGTAGGCTAAGCATTTGCAGCCATATAGGCTAGGTGATAATATCTCTATTAAGAGTTGATCCGTTGTCAGTATCGTGGAATAATAAGCTGATCCGAGAGCAGAGCTGCTTTTCTTTAGATCCTATCAGTATTGACAGATGCTCCAACGACGGACGCACTTGGTGAGCGTTCTCTCTAAGTGGTGCAGGTGACATCTTCGGCCGTTATAAGAACGATGCATCGTTAAAACACTTGTAAGCTTAAGTTCCATCACTATTGGGAAACCAGGGCTTGCTTAGTTAGTTGTAAACATGCCAAACATTCTGCATGCAAATACTGTATGTCACCTTGGCATACAGACCAAAAAACTTCAATTAAGAATATATTACTATACAACATTTCCATTCCTGTATGTATGAGGTAAGCAAAAACATATTTTAGACATTCAAAGAGAGGGTGTGTATTTTGCCTTAAGATTGCCCAGCACGTATCCTTAATCAAAGGTACCAGAACAGTGTATTTAATGAACAAATGGTCTGAGTGTTGTGGACTCACCTACGTTTCGCAGTGAGAGGTGAGTAGAGAGGTGATCTCGTGGCTCATGTGGCCCACGGCCTTGGCAGCTTCCACGATGGCTCGCCGGTACATCCCTTTCTTCTTGCGGTTGAATCGCGACCTGAAGAACTCCCGGAAGGGGGAGAGTTTGGCAACGGAGAGCTGGGAGGTAGTGGGCGAGCCGAACCAGGCAACCTTGGCCTCTGGCCACTGGGCCTCAAAGTTAGACTCCTCTTTGCGGCTGCCGCTGATGCTGAGCACACTCGCCGGCCACCAGGGGAACCCATGGATCTTCCCCCACACCACGTCTCCCACGGCCACCGCGTGGCCCTCCTCCGTCACACACTTGGTCATGCTGCGCGTGTGCAGGCGCACGGTGAGTGGTGGCACAGTCTTGCTGTTGTCGCGTGACGTCGAGGAGGACATGGAGATGTGCTCGCCGGGCGCTAGGTCGCACAGCTCTGGGGACGTGCCGTCTGAGCTGAAGGATTTCGATTCGTCTAGACTGTCTGTGCTGCACACGGACAGGCTGGACGAATCCGCTTTCCTCTTGCGGAGGTTGATGAGCAGTGCAAGGTCACTTTGGCCTCGGTCTGCCTCCTCTCCAGAGCTCCCCGACCACAGCTCCATGGGGGTCTTCTCCCCAGAGTCCTCCGAGTGGGGCAGTGGACCAGGGACCTGCACCCTGAAGCTCTTTCTGCTCTGCCCCTCTACCAGCTCCGCGTCGTACACCGTCAGGCTGTCCTCTCCGTCCCCCAGGGTCCTCACTCGGATCTTGGGGGAGGGGAGGTCCATGCCGGCCGTTGGGGGCCTGGGGAGCTTGAGTTTAGGAATGGACACGGTAAGGCCCGTCCTGGTGGCATCCAGGATGTGGCGCTGCTCCTGGGTCTGGGTGGTGGGCTCAGGCACCTTGCCCTGCTGGCCTCGTAGGCCGTTTTGCATCAGCTGCTTGGGGCAGAAGGGCTTGACAGAGCCGTGGACCCGAGCTGGGATCTTCATGACCTCGCCCTTGCCCTGCGGAGTGCTGTAAGAGATCTTGATGACCGGACTGTGGGGAATGATGTCCACTGCAGGGAACTTTGGTTCCTCATCCCTCTTGTCCTTCCGGAGCCGCTTGCTGTCATAGCCAGTGGGTCCGTTCTCCCGCCTCTTGTTGTTATCCTTGGTGGCGTCTGCGTCCTCTTTCCTGGCCAACTTCACAGACCCGTCTTTGGAGTCTTCATCACTCTGTGGCGCGTTTTCTTTCCTGGAAGCCTTGGTTGTGGGCATCCCGTCCTTACTGTCCTCGTCACTGTTCAGTGTGTTCTTACACTTCTCACACAACACCTGGCGGGGGCGGAGCCTGATGGTGCTCATGGTCATCTGCCCGGGCTCTCGGGTCCGCCTCTTCTTCCTCTTAATGGTTCGCGGCGGTGGCTGAGGTACCCATTGACCATAGCTGTGGCGCACCCAAATGGGCTGAGGGAAGGGAGCTCCTTCAAAATATGGAGGGTATGGAGCCTGCCCGGCGGGCACTGGTGTGGGCAGAGGGGCAGGGAGATGGGCACCTAGTGGGTGATTTTCAGGGAGCGTGTTTTCATCCTTTGGTCTATGATGTGAAGCCTGGCTGGGAGGTTTAGTAACAGGCTCCTCTCTCAGGACTTCAGGGATTTCACAACCAGGTTTCAATGCAGGGCATTCCACTGGCTTTGTGGTGACATCTGGTAGGCAGAAAAGCCCAGTCCTATAAGAACACAGTGAAAAAAAAAAAAAAAGAACTTTAGAATGCTTTGTAGCTTAATGGGTTATTGCATCCAATCATGATAAAGTCAAATAGTTTGCACTCAATTTTATCATTGCAGATTAAGCAGGAATTTAAACTATTTAGTTCAAGTTCCTGTTCAGGTCAAGAACATTAACAAAATCTTAGTGCAACAAATGCACTCCTTTGACCCTGTCGGACACTTCAGTTTATGTAAAAGACAGCACATTAAATCACCCGTGTTCTGTATTCTACTAGAGTGGGGGTTGAGAGACAACAGGCAAGCAAGCAGGTCGTTGTCTAGCTAACCTATAGCCTTGAGCTACAAACTGAAAGAGCTGGAGTGTGTGTTCTCTAAATTCACATGTTCCTTTTCATGCCAGTGGACATGCAGGCGTGACGTGTCCAAGCCGTGCTTCTCTAAGGAGCCATTTGAAAGGTAGCTGAAAGCAGCCAAGGCAGCAGCAGCAACATGGCTGTGCTCTGCTGTCAGAGACGGCAGACAAAGAGACTACAGGATACCCAGGAACCCCCCCTCCACTCCATCTGACTGAACAAAAACAAACCCATGAATCACTCGGGACCCAGAGAGAGCCAGGAGATTCACTTGTTTTCACATCCGTGTCTGCTGGGTGCTTGTGTGTTATGAGATTATTAATTAAAGCACATTTAGGAAGCCCGAATGGCGTTTCCCTATGAGCGGCTATTGGCACATTTAAATAGCGGCCCGGCGAGGCCCATTTCCTGTGCTTCGGGGAAGACCTTTAGAGGCCCTTCTTGAGCAACAAAATCTATATTAATAATAAAATAAATATAATATAATGCTGTACATACACTACAACCAAATGAAGAGATCCTGCACAAATGATATATGACATGGAAACTGGAGACACACAATGAAGGGAAATGCATTTCTAGACGAAGCACTCACATTTTGACATTCACAAGGCAAAATAGGCCTGTATGCCAAACCACTGTTCTTTGTTTAAGCCTAGCTCTTTTTTCACCGGGGAAGGTCAATCTCAGGGCATTTGGAGTGATCTATCACATGAACGTGTAGGCCTAGGTGTTTCAGCGAAGGCCTACCGATATGAAAAGCTGGTAAGATTCTGATGCTGAGTTTCTGAGTCTATAAATAAATAAACCCAGTGCCATTTAAAAAAAAAAAGGTGCACTCACTGCACTGTACTAGCGCAACACAAGGCCAGTACATGTGACACACACAGCGAGCCAGATAACATGCCCCATATGAATACCGATCATTCAAATAACATTGTATACCTTACCTCTATTGTTAACACCCTATACATAGGCCTAAATGGGATTTCTTGCCAACATTGTGTAGTTCACCCTTTGTCAAGTACAAAGTAGGCCTATAGCCTAGTTTTTCTGGCATCTGTAATTTCCTTGGTTACTCTGACAATTAGTGCCATCTTTAACAGCACAACACAGCTGTATAATTTCTTATTTAGAGTTTCAGGTCAACCATTTATATATAGGCCTACACTAATTGTATCATTAACTAAGGGTAAAATTGGATGACAGAGTTTAGCACAGGCCTACATTACTAGAAGAACAGGGACAGGAGTGGGCTACATTATAAATGATGTGATGCCCATCACTTTGCATAACTAGTATTAAAACATGTAACGGCTCATGGAATCATTACTACATCGGTAGGTAGATTATTTTTTTTAAAGCATCTCAAAAAAAAAAAAAGAGAAGAAAGTATAATATGAGAAAGGGTGTTTCAGTAAGGCCTGCCATAGCTGGGATACATTGTTGGCAAGTCTGGATCTAGCTTGATAGTTAAGCTAACAATGAGGTAACGTTAGATACCCACGTAGGCATAACTTTTCTTGAAATGCCCACCACATGTTACTTCCACAGGATGCTTGGCTTTATCCAAACTTCATAGTAACCACACAGGTTTATGTCACTAATCCGCTGTTAAAGTGAGCAAATCAGACAGTTAGCCGGCTAACGTTGACTACCAAGCTAGCCACAAAACCCCTTGGAGTATTCTGTATGGTGATGATGATGATGATGATGACGGCCCACGTAGCTAGCTAGCTAGCTAGCTAACTAGCATGCTAGATTAGCCCGCAAACATTAGCAGGCTAACTATCCCCATTACTTTGTGATAAAAACGTGTGCAATTAGTCGAAGAAAATAGGACTCACTTTTTGTTGCAGTCGAGTAATATCCCCATGTAGCTCCTCTCTTGATAGGTAAGCGTCACTACCAGCGTGTCGTTAACTATTTGATTAACAGTGACAGGAATCCGAGAGCCGGCCCGCAGCTCCTCGGCCACAGCCTCCATGTTTTCCAGCGTCAGGTGTCCGGCTTGGCGGTACTCGGTCCCGGCCGCGGGAGCCACGGTCGCCTCTGCTAAAGGATGCTACTCCCTTCTACCTTGGAGCACGGGGAGGCTACAGCAGGGCACGAAATGACGCCATCACCGCCCACCAAGTCAATTACAACACTTCTGCCACTGGTGACGTCACACAAAGACAGAGGATACATTTATTTATGAGGTTGCCCCCCCACCCCTCTCTCTCTCTCTGTCTTGCTTGAAATGATACCGATAGCTTATTGTTGGCTCGTGTAGCCACACTTTCAGAACAGTAGCTGTTTCATCATTATTAGTTATTATCTAGCTTATAATAGCCGTCTGCTCTGCTGATTTGCAGACAATGCAAATCAAATCAAATCCACCCACCCATCTAGGAATGGTGAATGCATGATTTCTTCATATTCCTTTGTATCATCACTTTTAACACTACCTTCTGTTCAAGGCCATTTTCAATTTAAATATAGGCTACCCTCAAACTTTCCTGGTTTACATGAATCACCCACATCTTTACTGTCTGTATCCAAGCTAACAGTATCAATAAGTCGTTTAGGCAGTGCTTGACTTGGGCAGGAGCTCTACTGCTTGAGCTCCTGTTCCTCTTATAGAATATTAGCTCAAAAGTATTGTGGCACTCCAGCACCTAAATATAAACAGTACCGTCACCCAAAATGAGTACCGGAACCTATTGCAGTCAAAGTCGAGCACTGAATTTAGACTATAGGCATACAAACAGTCAAATAAGTATACATGATCAATCACTGTAAAGCTGCTATACAGACGCAAGGACCTGCAATACAGTGACCTATTAGGTAGCACTGATTGACTTGATGAATGAGGCTTTGTTTATCTTGCAACACAAACACTTCACACTTAACTAATGCTGTGTGTGTGTGTGTGTGAGAGACTGAGGAACAGGGTATAGCACCATACTGTGGGCAAATTAAGAACACTTCACGGTGGTCAAGTAACAGGCTGAAATGTTTATTGATGAATGGGTATTGGATACCATTGTGATTAAGTAAACTGTTTGCTATAATTACATGCTACCCTGTCCTGTACTACTTCTTTGCACACAATGTCAATTAATTTAATATGGCAACAATTCAAAATGGCAGTAGGCCTACACACACAAAAATACTTTCACTTTTCATAGCATCTTGTTGAGTTCTCCCCAGTAAATGCGATGAATCGATACTCAATGTCTCTCTCCTGTTTTCTCTCAGCAAGTTCTGACTGCAACCTCTTGGCCTGAAACAGAAGTGATGGAAGAAACCCACAATTAAAGAAACACCCAGATATTCATTAAATTCCCGGGGCTTCTGTCATTGAGCACTGAAACTGACTTGACTGGTTGCTTTACATACAGTATAAGAGTAACATACTTCCTCCATGTCCTGCCTTGCAGCTTCTGTCTCCTCTTGGGCAGTGCCACTGGGCCTCCTACGTCTCTCCTGCATCCTCTGAACATGGCTCCTGATCCTCTGCTCTAACTCCCGGTCACGTGCTGCCCTGGGGTCACACAGGTCAAGGGTAAAATGAACCACCATTTCACAAACTAATGATTCTCTTAGTTACATACCACTGTGGGTGCTGCATGTTGGTGGTGGTGGAGGAGTGGTTGGCTAGCTACAGACTACAGAGACCAGTTGCTCCGACCCTGTCCTTGATCAAGACTCCTGAGGCTTTCACCTGGCTGTGACTGACCGATGCTCCCTCCCTCCACACATACATACAGTGGGGAGAACAAGTATTTGATACACTGCCGATTTTGCAGGTTTTCACACTTACAAAGTATGTAGAAGTCTGTAATTTTTATCATAGGTACTCTTCAACTGTGAGTGACGGAATCTAAAACAAAAATCCAGAAAATCACATTGTATGATTTTTAAGTAATTAATTTGCATTTTATTGCATGACATAAGTATTTGATACATCAGAAAAGCAGAACTTAATATTTGGTACAGAAACCTTTGTTTGCAATTACAGAGATCATACGTTTCCTGTAGTTCTTGACCAGGTTTCCACACACTGCAGCAGGGATTTTGGCCCACTCCTCCATACAGATCCTTCAGGTTTCGGGGCTGTCGCTGGGCAATACGGACTTTCAGCTCCCTCCGAAGATTTTCTATTGGGTTCAGGTCTGGAGACTGGCTAGGCCACTCCAGGACCTTGAGATGCTTCTTACGGAGCCACTCCTTAGTTGCCCTGGCTGTGTGTTTCGGGTCGTTGTCATGCTGGAAGACCCAGCCACGACCCATCTTCAATGCTCTTACTGAGGGAAGGAGGTTGTTGGCCAAGATTTCGCGATACATGGCCCCATCCATCCTCCCCTCAATACGGTGCAGTCGTCCTGTCCCCTTTGCAGAAAAGCATCCCCAAAGAATGATGTTTCCACCTCCATGCTTCACGGTTGGGATGGTGTTCTTGGGGTTGTACTCATCCTTCTTCTTCCTCCAAACACGGCAAGTGGAGTTTAGACCAAAAAGCTATATTTTTGTCTCATCAGACCACATGACCTTCTCCCATTCCTCCTCTGGATCATCCAGATGGTCATTGGCAAACTTCAGACGGGCCTGGACATGCGCTGGCTTGAGCAGGGGGATCTTGCGTGCGCTGCAGGATGTTAATCCATGATGGCGTAGTGTGTTACTAATGGTTTTCTTTGAGACTGTGGTCCCAGCTCTCTTCAGTTCATTGACCAGGTCCTGCCGTGTAGTTCTGGGCTGATCCCTCACCTTCCTCATGATCATTGATGCCCCACGAGGTGAGATCTTGCATGGTGCCCCAGACTGAGGTTGACCGTCATCTTGAACTTCTTCCATTTTCTAATAATTGCGCCAACAGTTGTTGCCTTCTCACCAAGCTGCTTGCCTATTGTCCTGTAGCCCATCCCAGCCTTGTGCAGGTATACAATTGTATCCCTGATATCCTTACACAGCTTTCTGGCCTTGGCCATTGTGGAGAGGTTGGAGTCTGTTTGATTGAGTGTGTTATACACATAACGAGTTCAAACAGGTGCAGTTAATACAGGTAATGAGTGGAGAACAGGAGGGCTTCTTAAAGAAAAACTAACAGGTCTGTGAGAGCCGGAATTCTTACTGGTTGGTAGGTGATCAAATACTTATGTCATGCAATAAAATGCAAATTAATTATTTAAAAATCATACAATGTGATTTTCTGAATTTTTGTTTTAGATTCCGTCTCTCACAGTTGAAGTGTACCTATGATAAAAATTACAAACCTCTACATGCTTTGTAAGTAGGAAAACCTATAAAATCGGCAGTGTATCAAATACTTGTTCTCCCCACTGTATATCACATGATTGATTGATTTAATTATTTGTTTATTTATTTAGATGGACTGTACACTGCAATCCAGCTCTTAGCTGGACACCTTGACAATAAACTAAACCTTATACTGGGGTGAACTCTTTAGAATCTATAGTTTACCTGTACAGTATTTATTAAAAAGACAGGTACTGGCTTATCGTTGTCAGTACTGGACAACAGAAAAAAGTTGTTAATTAAAACAATCAGCTGAACAAAAGTATTGACAGAGTGGACAAAATATATGCTTTGAACAAAAAAGATGGCTGTACAAGTACCTTCTTTCCACTAAATGTCTCTGAACATCTTTGATTGATCTGCCATTGCTTCCGTTGGTGGCTACTAGTACTTAGTAGCTCAGCGGCAACAGTGTATCCATTGATAGACACATCATAGCTACATCATACCTGGCTTCCTCGTGTTCCTTCTGGGATCTCTGTCTCTGGATCCTCTTTGGTGGGGGGTTGTGGGTCTTGACCTCACCACTTTCAGCAACACTACAGAGAGACTCTGTGGCGTATGGAGCGTTTATCAGTACCTGTAACAAAAAAATACATACATTTCTATTGAAAGCTGGTATTTTCTTCATATAACCGAAACTGTGAACTTATTGTAAGTTAAGGATGGATTACGTTTTCTGTAGTTGCGGATCAGACCTGCACAACGGTCAGGAATTTTGGACCATTCCTTTTTACAAAACTGTTTCAGTTCAGCAATATTCTTGGGAAGTCTGGTGTGAACCGCTCTTTTGAGGTCATGCCACAGCATGAACACCATTCTTGTTTAGTGTTTAACGTATCGTAGACTCGTCAACAGAGATGTTATCATGTCTTTAGCTGACACTCTAGGATTCTTCTTAACCTCATTGAGCATTCTGCGCTGTGCTCTTGCAGTCATCTTTGCAGGACGGCCACTCCTAGGGAGAGTAGCAACAGTGCTGAACTTTCTCTATTTATAGACAATGTGTCTTTCCGTGAACATCAAGGCTTTTAGAGATACTTTTGTAACACTTTCCAGCTTTATGCAAGTCAACAATTCTTAAGCTTAGGTCTTCTGAGATCTCTTTTGTTCGAGGCATGGTTCACATCAGGCAATGCTTCTTGTGAATAGCAAACTCCAATATCGTCTCATTGATTGGACTCCAGGTTAGCTGACTCCTGACTCCAATTAGCTTTTGGAGAAGTCATTAGCCTAAGGGTTCACATATTTATTCCAACCTACACTGTGAATGTTTGAATGATGTAGTCAATATAGACAAGAAAAATACAATAATCTGTCTGTTATCAGTTTAAGCACACTGTGTTTGTCTATTGTGGTGACTTCGATGAAGATCAGATGACATTTGATAGATAGATAGATAGATAGATACTTTATTGATCCCAGAGGGGAAATTTCTTCGTCAAGCAGCTACGAAAAAACACAGGGCAGGTGCAAAATGCCAGAACGAAAATACACAAAAGACAGATACACGATACATGATACATAGAGCGGCAGTATGAAAAATTATAGAAATACAATACAAGTCTGGAGTGCAAAAAAGCTAAAAAAAGACATTGCATAGTATGAGTGAATGACTGAATATGTACACTATACATTGTTAGAGTGTTAGGTGAAAAGAAAAAGATTAAAATATTGCAAGTTGATATAGATAAATAAGGAGTATTTGCATGGTTAACTATACTATACAGGTCGATGGCCGAGAAATTCTTAAATAGCTAAAAATGCGTATGATATAAGTGAGGGTAATAATAGTTGACTTAATAGACATACTGGTTAAATGAACAGGTAAATTAATATTTGCATGGTTAAATTAACTGTACAGGTAAATGACAGGAAGAGATACTTAAATAGCTAAATGTGTGTATGATATAATTTGGGGTCATAATAGTAATTCCCTTAAAATGCAGTCCTTAGTGCGCAGGGTTTAATTACAGATAAATGCACGTATTGCACATTCGATATACTAAAAGCAATGAGAAAATATATAACTGACAGGATACTAATATGCATTCCTGAGTGAATGACTACATAAGTTCAGTCCAAGAATTACTTACAATATTGCACGTGATATGATATAACCACTGTACATGAATATGTATATACAGACCTGAATGAATAAATAAATAAGTCCTGAGTGAATGAGTGATTACAGACCAGAGTTACTCCCGGATGGATGCATAATTGTTAAACTAGGTCCTAGCACCCCAACAGTTCCAGGTCTATGTTGCCGACGGCATGGCACCCCGGTGAGGCATTAAACAGTCTAATAGCCGCCGGCAGGAAGGACCTCCTGTAGCGCTCTCTGGCACACCATGGTGGGATCAGTCTGTGACTGAAGGTGCTCCTCTGCGTCATAACCATGGCATGCAGAGGGTGGGTGACTTTGTCCATGATGGCCAGGATCCGTCTCTCCGCCACCTCCTCTAGAGTGTCAAGGCTAATCCCCAGAACAGAGCTAGCCTTCCTGATCAGCTTATTTACCCGAGAAGGATCACCAGCTTGTATGTTGGCGCCCCAGCACACCACTGCAAAAAAGATGGCACTGGCCACCACAGACTGGTAGAAGGTATGCAGTAGTTTACTGCACACGGTGAAGGACCTGAGCCTCCTCAGAAAGTAGAGTCGGCTCTGGCCCTTTTTGTACAGAGCCCCGGTGTTACCAGCCCATTCCAACCTGTTGTCCATATGGACTCCCAGGAACTTGTATGACCCAACCATTTCCACATCCATCCTGCAGCCTTGGTTCTCCTGAAGTCCACCACCATCTCCTTTGTTTTGCTGATGTTGAGCTGAAGGTGGTTCTGCTCACACCACACCACATAGTCATTGATTGTGCTCCTGTACTCCTCCTCCTGCCCACCCCTGATGCACCCTACAATTGCGGAGTCATCCGAGAACTTCTGTAGGTGGTATGTTTCAGAGTTATATCTGAAGTCCAAGGTGTAGAGGGTGAACAGGAAGGGGGACAGGACCGTTCCCTGCGGGGCCCCTGTGTTTCTCACTGCCCGTTCTGACACACAGCTCTGTAGTCGCACAAATTGTGGCCTACCGGTCAGGTAGTCTGTGACCCAGGAGACTAAGGGTGCTTCCACTTTCATCCTCTTCATCTTCTCACCCAGTAGCAGGGGTGGAATGGTGTTGAAGGCACTGGAGTCAAAAAACATAACCCTCACAGTGCAACCTGTTGTCCAGGTGAGAGTAGGCCCTCTGCAGAAGGTAGATGATTGAATCATCCACCCAATTTATGCAGAATTCCAGGTAATTCCAAAGGGTTCACATACTTTTTCTTGCCACTGTAGGTAGGCATAAAGTGACTAGGCAACAGGATATATAATTAACAGTGGAGTATGTGATGAGTCAAAAGAGTTAGTCCAAAAAGGGTCAATGCAGATAGTTTGTGTAGATATTGGTTAACTATTTAACTAACTATTTAGCAGTCTTATGGTTAGGGGGTAGAAGCTGTTCAGGGTCCTGTTGGTTCCAGACTTGGTGCATCGGTACCACTTGCTGTGCGGTAGTAGAGAGAACAGTCTATGACTTGGGTGGCTGGAGTCTTAGACAATTTTTAGGGCCTTCCTCTGACACAGCCTGGTATAGAGGTCCTGGATGGCAGGGAGTTCGGTCCCAGTGATGTACTGGGCCTTACACACTATCCTCTGTAGCGCCTTGCAGTCGGATGCCAAGCAGTTGGTGGTGATGCAACCAGTCAAGATGCTCTCAATGGTGCAGCTGTAGAACATTTTGAGGATCTGAGGGTCCATGACAAAATCTTTTCAGCCTCCTGAGGGGGAATAGGCGTTGTCGTGCCCACCATGACTGTGTTGGTGTGTGTGGACCATGGTAATTCCTTAGTGATGTGGACACAAGGAACTTGAAGCTCTCGACCTGCTCCACTACAGCCCTGTCGATGTGGATCGGGGCGTGCTCAGCCCTCCTTTTCCTGTAGTCCACGATCAGTTAGTTTGTCTTGCTGACGTTATGGGAGAGGTTGTTGTCCTAGTACCACACTGCCAGGTCTCTGACCTCCTCCCTGTAGGCCGTCTTATCATTGTCGGTGATCAGGCCTACCACCGTTGTGTCGTCTGCAAACTTAATGATGGTGTTGGGTTTGTGTGGGACCACGCAGTCTAGTCTGCTGCTGTGTCAGTGTCTATTTGACTGTGTGTGTGTGTGTGCTAGCGTTCTTTGAAAGGGCTGTGTTTATCAGCTGTGGTGCGGCCTCGCTGGGGACATCTGACTGCAGGATGACTGACTCTGCACACTGGAGGCACAGTGATCCATCGCTAGCTAGGCCTGTCGCTGCCTCTGACCTGGACAGCCTCAGCTGAGTGTCTGTGCAGCCTGACACTATCTTTTTCAACGTTCTCCAGTCAGTCTCTCTCGTTCTACTCCACTCTAACTTCTCTCAGACAGTTTCCTTATAACAAGAACAGAAAGCATTTTTATAATTCAAATTGTCTCCCTTTCCAATGACTGTGAAACCCTTTTTTTCAGGTTGGTGTTATGCTGCCCTCCTCTGGTCATTGGAAAGGGAGAAAATTAGAATCAGAAAAATGAATTTCAGTTTTGTAAGTGAACAAAATAGTGTATTCCAAAAATAGAATGGGAGCGAAAGCAGACATACAGAACAGACATACCTCTTCTCTTCTATGTCTCTCACGCCTTTCCTGCTTGTGCTCTAAGATTTTCCTCTCCTGCATGACCCTAGCATGAGTACGCCATTCCTTGAGGAGCTCTTGGTCTCTAAGGGGAAAAGAAGGGCAGGGCCATATAAAGCACTGTGAGGAAGTACCCCCATAAACACTGAGTACCCCATAAACACTGAGTACCCCATAAACACTGAGTACCCCATAAACACTGAATACCCCATAAACACTGAGTACCCCATAAACACTGAGTACCCCATAAACACTGAATACCCCATAAACACTGAATACCCCATAAACACTGAGTACCCCATAAACACTGAATACCCCATAAACACTGAGTACCCCATAAACACTGAGTACCCCATAAACACTGAATACCCCATAAACACTCAGTACCCCATAAACACTGAGTACCCCATAAACACTGAATACCCCATAAACACTGAATACCCCATAAACACTGAATACCCCATAAGCACTGATCTAAATTTGGTTTTATTTTGTTTGGATTAGGATTGGGGTAGGATAAACTCATTTTAGATCTTGCTGGATTTCTTTACCTACCCCTTATTGGCATTGGCTTTTGCAGACACATAATATTGATCCCTCCCTTTCTGCGACTTCATCAAATGCCTATTTGACACAATACACCCCTGCTTTCTGAAACTGCAGGTAGAGACAATTCTCTCTCACCCCTGGTATAACAGTTTGGCAACTAAATACTGTATGTAATTCAAAAGGCCACAAACACAGTAGGGAGTCAGAGGTATAGCTTACTGATGCTAGATAATTCTGTTGGGTTCTATAAAATCCAACAGTAATATCTTACTTACTTCCTCCTTTGTTCAAGAATGGCTTGTTTTTCTTTAAGCTCTTTCATTGCAGCCAGTCTTCTCTCCTCTGACCTCTTCCAGTAATGCATGTCAAAGGGTGGGAGCTCGGGAAATATATTTCCCCTGCTAATCTCTTTCTTTCTGACAAATAAATTGAAATAAAATGTTTTATTTTATTGCTCTCATAAGGACAGTGCCCCTGCAGAGCCTGGGAGATTTAATCGCTTGGCCTCCTCCTCAGAGACTGTCATAAAAATATTCTTAAACTGTCCATGCAGTATTTTCCATCTCAATAGCCTATTAGTCTACAGTGGCTCCCTCTCCTTGTCACCTTTTCTTCACTGCACTTCATTTAATTTCTCAGAGAAGGCATCCACCATATTGCTTTCACCTATCATTGCTAGCCTCGTAAACCATACTGCCCGCTGTGCTGAGTATAGCGGTCAGTCAGTTCAAATAAGGAGAGGACACTATAGACTAATGAGTTTCCCCTAGATCTGCAGTTACCAGACACCTGTCATGTCTCCTATAACTTTACCAGAGGATGAACCTTTTTGACTTTACCTTTTAATGACGGGCAGGGGGTACGTCTTGTGGCCTCTATCGCCCTCTGCTGCTCTAGGGTGGCGTGAACTATGGAGGGCATAGCCAAATTCAGCTCTGTCCATTTGGATCATCTTCTGCCTCAGCTCTCTGAACCTCTGCAGCTCATCTTCATCCACCACCTCAACACAAAGGTCCAAACTGGACTTCACAAGCTCTGTCAAATGTAGCTTCTCCACTGGGGGCATGTCTGCGACCAAAACATCAACAAAAACGTTCCATGAAAATGATCATGGTAGCAAAATAATACATTTCTGTCACTTCCTGTATGAACAATTGTCATTTTTTGGATCCTTTGCATCTATGCTGATATAAACGTTTTAGTGAATTCTAGATGTCAAGTTGAAGCTATAATGGGCCCATAGAAAGCATGTCCTCTCATTCATGAAATAAAATGATGAAATCTGGTATGACATGATCTGAATGCTGGCATATTGTCCTGGCAGTGACAGCATAATATCCATCAAGATGAAATTGCTTTTTCAGAGATACAGTGAGCCTTGATCCTCTTTTTTAATGACATAAATATATACAGATACAACAGGGCACCTTTGTTCTAGGTGTAGGCTTTCTGCTGAGGGGTGACTTGGCTAGTCATGCTGATTACCCATAGGCCCTACTAGACAGTGATGACAAAGTGCCTCTGTTAGACGCACACTGGTTATCGATAATTTAAAATCTGGCCAAAAAGTATTACTGGGTCGAGCTGCACAAAAAGTCTGCCGGCTGCATGTGCCGTCTCCAAGGGAACAGAAGTCACACCACTGAAGTGGAACAAGGGCAAGGAGCTATTTTGGTGGCCAGCCATTCTTTCTTATACAAAAGACCAGATGGCGGTGGACGTGTTCAGAACGGCGGACACCACACAAACACCTTGCCGTCACATTGTTCAACTTCATCAGGTGACACTACAGTTATTCGTCATCATTCACCTGGAAGAGAGTTCCGCACGCTAACCGGTCGTTCGGCCATGGCACTCCGTAGGTACTGGAGGATGCATTGGAGGCCCTGCTGCACAACCTCTTGAGGCGGACACGTGATGGGGCAATGCCTCAAACTCAAGGCCTTGAGAGAAATCACATTACCTGAGAAGTACAAACACATATGTCAGAAATCCTAATGCAGTTCACAGCTGGAGATGGGTCACCGAAGAATATGCTGGGGAAAAACAACATGTCCCAACCACTCTTCAAGTAAAGGAAATTAAGTCCAAGCATCCTGAGAGGGACATGCAGCCTATCCCAAAATACTGTCAAAGCCACTGAAGACTCTTGATGAAATGCAATGATTTTCTTGTGTAAAGGATAATGGAAACAAGGTGACAAGAGTTCAACTCACCCAATTCCAGTGGAAGCTCTGTGATAGGATTCCCTTCTAGCAGCAATGTTTTCAGACATCTGCATCAACCAATTAATAAATGAATCCATTAAAATCCACATCACATCTACACATATTTTGGTTGATAAGCCTATACAAACTAGCCTATAATACCTGTGTAGACCAATTTCCGCAGGAAGGGATGTGATTTGGTTATTTCTGAGATCTAACCACACCAAGTTTGACAAACTGGTGAACAGCGTATCTGGAAGCCTGGATATTTCATTACCTTCAAGATACAAATTCTTAAAACAACAGGAAGATACAGATGGAGAAGATACAGTCAGGTCTGAATAACAAAGCATATTAATAATGAAAACATCATGATCATCTGCTTGATCTACCTTTAAAGTAGTATTCTTCAAAATGCAATCCACAACATCTTTTAAGTTTCTTCTGCTTAAATATAGGGTGTCAGACGTGACATATTCAGTGATCTGCATAGGTCCAACACACTCTGGTAGAATGCGCAGGGTATGTGTTTTAACAACATTATCACCACAATCAAGGCTTAAATGAAGGTCAGTAATTTCCTTTTCTAAGGAAGACATTGCTGCTGTGCTGTTATCTCATTTGGTTGGTTAATAAGCGATTGTATCCTTCAGCCCGTCATCAAAGTGTCATCTTGAAATCAGATTGTCAATGCCCATGATGGCTAGATGGAGAAACAAGAAAAATATGTCAGCCATGAAACTAATCTTCCAGTTAAATACAGTGACAGTCCAATTAATGTCCTGGCCCTTTGGGAGCAATGAATCACTGAATGTGTAAAAACTCTCGACCAGATATTGATGTAATGTTAACCAGCATAGAGCACATCCCTGAGACACCCATTGTTGGATACACATATTAACTAAAAGTTAACTCATGATACTGAAATGTGAACAACTGTTAGCTATAGCTATGTTAGCTACTTTGTCCACATGGAACATTTCTGACATGCAACATTTTAAACGTAGGCTAACGTTAGCTTATGTGTATAGATAAAATTAAAAATTCTAACGTTAGCTATGCAAGCCCAAAACATTTGAATATATTGTACAACGCTTCATTCATCAGCCTAAAACAAGCAATCACTGACATGTATAAGAACGCATGAATTACAAGATTGTCAAAAAGCTGAAGTAAAATTAATGTAACTTGTGTAGAGGCATTAGCTAGGTAGTTTATTTGCCTAGCTAGCTAGCAATTAGCCGGCTAGTTGTACGATCAAATATTACCATGGTAACCGTGGTGACAGGACAACATCAACTACGGGGCGTATCAGTAATCAAACAGTGCGTACAATTAGGCTTTCGCCAAAAGTATCTTCAGCATCATTGGACCTAGAGGGCCGTTTTTGTTGACTTTTAGGTTGACAGACAAACCAAAAGTATAAACAAACAACACTTTTTTTTATGAGGAAAGGAACAAAAAAACAATTATTTATAGTATTATTATAATGTCACATTAAGTATCATCCACTCCATGCCTTACCAGCATCAGTTTCCTAAACGAACCATAACTCAATAATTTACCACGTAGTTATGTCTGTGTGAACATGATGCCTTATGATGTTCTCTGACCTGATATGATATCTTGTGAATATGTTATCTGCTCCCCAAAAAAAATCATTCTGCAAATTTTTTACAGAAATCTAGACCTACCCCATTCCCACTGTATGCCACAATTCAGCGTAATCCCACATCTGTTGATGATGTAGCCTATTCTAAAGTCAGGGAAGTAAAGTGTTAACCCCTTTTTCAATGATCTGGCGCCACCCTTTTCCTAATTAGATTCGCATTTTCGCAATGACTGTATCCAGTTAGGTAATAAACAGCAGCACGTCCTATAATATTGAAAATGCTCTTACGGTCTAGCTGCTAGCACCAGAGAGGCTGAGTTCTTGACATGCATGACAGAGAGACTCAACATCGACTAGAGGCGAACTGTCACACACAGCTCCGCGAACATAAGTCAGTTGAGGACGGAAGAGGAAAATAGCAAAGCCGATTGTTTTTATTTGCAATACCGTATTGAGGCTGACTATCCGATCTAATCACTCGCCTTTATTGTTTTAGTGAGGCAAAGTCGCAGTGCGTAAATGCGATAAAAAAAAACAAAAATCTTGACAAACAATAACAAAGGAGGGAGCGATGAATTTGTTCAACGTGTCCAACACAGAGCTGTAGTTTTTTTAACGGGCGAGGAATGCTATCTGAGCTCGCGCATCAATGTTTCACTGGGGCAAGTGGAAGAAGAGGATGGGTGCGAATAGTTCTTCTAAGAGACCGGTCTACGATGAAAAGGAAGATGGTGAGAAAACACAAAGCATTTCCATTATTTTGGGTTCGTTGTGAACTATCGTGCAAAATTGTAGCGCCACTCAAATTGCACGTGAGTCAAAGTTACAGTGTAGCCTCTGAAGGCTACATTCACTGGATCAAGCAATTTCATCACTATATGTTGCCTACTGCTAGACAATAGGTGTTGATGAGCATGATAGGCTAAACTCGTTCCACCTTGTGAATTTTGGAGGAAATATTTCTAAAATGATAGCCTCTTCCTAGAGATGAATGAAGAGGTCGGGGGTGTGGCGTTCAACTTTAGATTGGACAGTGAAACAAAATGTAGAATGTAGGCCATAGTCTAGCAACTAACACAATTTTTCAAAATGTACACCTGTTTTTGCCAAGCTATGTCAATGTAATGTTTGTTGTTGTTGTTGTTGTTGTTGATGACAAGAAACAACTGTTCCAGAAAGATGACACTGAAATTGGTTGCAATCTAATTATTCTGAAGATCAATCAAGTGGTGACAGTGTCATACAGCCATTATCATTACTTGTGGGGATTGCATTCAATGCAGAAGTCTCATTATTCAATTATTTTCTTGTTATTCTTCAGCCTTTCCAGAAGGAACATTTTCCCTATCATTCTCTAAAAAATAAGATGCTGTGTTGGCAGAATGCAATCCCTGGACACTTCACCGTGCATAATTTGTATGCAGCTATCTTGGGGGAACTATTATGAAATATGAGCATGTTAAGTCATTGTTATTTCACACCAAGGTAGAAATATGCAAACCGGACCAAATCTGAACCATCCATAGATTTCTATGTTTCACAAGTTTGGACATTTAGCAGACACTCTTATCCACAGTGAGTGCAGTTATTTTCATACTTCTTTTAATTCTGATCCCTCATGGGAATTGAACCCACAAGCCGGGCATTGCAAGCAGCATGCTATACCAACTGAGCCACACAGGACTGAATAACAATAATAATAATGAAGACAAGAATAGTGGCATGCGTGGAAGTAATGCTAATTCATGGTTGTGTAATGGAGAGTACGCCCATTGGAGCTTAATCAAATATGCCTTGCTTTGAATCATCAATGCCCCTTAATGGGCTAAAATACTAATGTTGCCAGCAAGTTATCTAAAATGACAGATGAGCCTACTAAATGAGGTCCGTTCACTACAGAGTTGAGGATGATAAGTATGGGATGGAGATTGGGATGTGTGTGTTCCTGTGTGTTTGTGTGTGTGCTCGTGTGTACGTTTAGGGCAATTCCATAGTAACGGAATTACGCCGAGACTCCGATTTTTCACATTAAAATGTATGCCAAACAAAAACCATTGATTTCAAAGTTCAACAAACTATAAAACTATATGCACAAGGACTACTTTGAACAATTTACACACAACATTCCACAATAACACATTTACTGGATGATCCGTGCAGATGCAAAGTTTGGTAACAGAATTACGGTAAAATATCACTCCGTTCTTTTTTTTCTTTTTTTAAAGATTCAAAGATGTTTGCAGAAATAATGGGGTGTCAGCTCTGACATGACAGCTTGAGTTTGAAAACATCTGTTTTGGTTATTGAACTACAGTACACTACTGTTCATAGTTTGGGGTCACTTAGAAATGTCCTTGTTTTTGAAAGAAAAGCTACTTTGTTGTCCATTAAAATAACATCAAATTGATCAGAAATACAGTGTAGACATTGTTAATGTTGTAAATGACTATTGTAGCTGGAAACGGCTGATTGTTAATGGAATATCTACACAGGCATACAGAGGCCCATTATCAGCAACCATCACTCCTGTGTTCCAATGGCATGTTGTGTTAGCTAATCCAAGTTTATCATTTTAAAAGGCAAATTGATCATTAGAAAACCCTTTTGCAATTATGTTAGCACAGCTGAAAACTGTTGTGCTGATTAAAGAAGCAATAAAACTGGCCTTATTTAGACTAGTTGAGTATCTGGAGCATCAGCATTTGTGGGTTCGATTACAGGCTCAAAATGGCCAGAAACAAAGCACTTTCTTCTGAAATTCGTCAGTCTATTCTTGTTCTGAGAAATGAAGGCTATTCCATGCGAGAAATTGCCAAGAAACTGAAGATCTCGTACAACACTGTGTACTACTCCCTTCACAGAACAGTCCTCAACTGGCAGCTTCATTAAATAGTACCCGCAAAACACCAGTCTCAACGTTAACAGTGAAGAGGCGACTCCGTGATGCTGGCCTTCTAGGCAGAGTTGCAAAGAAAAAGTCATATCTTAGACTAGCCAATTAAATGAAAAGATTAAGATGGAAGATTGGAAAAAAGTGTTATGGACAGGCAAATCTAAGTTTGAAGTGTTCAGATCACAAAGAAGAACATTTGTGAGATGCAGACCAAATGAAAAGATGCTGGAGGAGTGTTTGACGCCATCTGTCAAGCATGGTGGAGGCAATGTGATGGTCTGGGGGTGCTTTGGTGGTGGTAAAGTTGGAGATTTGTACAGGGTAAAAGGGATCTTGAAGAAGGAAGGCTATCACTCCATTTTGCAACGCCATGCCATACAATTAATCTGAGCCAATTTCCTCCTACAACAGGTCAATGAACCAAAGCACAGCTCCAAACTATGCAATAACTATTTATGGAATCAGTCAGCTGGTATTCTGTCTATAATGGAGTGGCCACCACAGTCATCGGATCTCAATCCTATTGAGCTGTTGTGAGAGCAGCTTGACCGTATGGTATGTAAGAAGTGCCCATCATGCCAATCCAACTTGTGGGAGGTGCTTCAGGAAGCATGGGGTGAAATCTCTTCAGATTACCTCAACAAATGGACGACTAGAATGCCAAAGGTCTGTAAGGCTGTAATTGCTGCAAATGGAGGATTCTCTGACGAAAGCAAAGTTTGAAGGACACAATTATTATTTCAATTAAAAATCATTATTTATAACCTTGTCAACGTCTTTACTATATTTCCTATTCATTTTGCAACTCATTTCATGTATGTCTTCATGGAAAACAAGTACATTTCTAAGTGACCCCAAACTTTTGAACAGTAGTGTAAGT
This sequence comes from Thymallus thymallus, assembly GCA_023634145.1. Taxonomy (NCBI): domain Eukaryota; kingdom Metazoa; phylum Chordata; class Actinopteri; order Salmoniformes; family Salmonidae; genus Thymallus; species Thymallus thymallus. The sequence continues at coordinate 24,280,616 of CM042389.1, read as the reverse complement.
GAAGTGGATTTACACCCGGTAACAAAGTTTACATTATGGGTCCCTGATCTGTACTACACAGAAATGCATAATTATGTATATGAATATCATTCTCTTCAATGGCGATGTATCCTGAATAGGCACACAAAGGTAGAAAAATGCAAACTGGACCAAATCTGAACCAACCATAGATGTCTATGTTTCACAAGTTTGAACATCACAGTCCAGTCGTGGCCAAAAGTTTTGAGAAGTATTGGTCTCCACAAAGTTTGCTGCTTCAGTGTTCTTAGATCTTTATGTCAGTAGTTACTATGGTACACTGAAGTATAATTACAAGTATTCCATAAGTGTCAAAGGCTTTCATTGACAATGACATTCAGTTTATGCAAAGAGTCAATATTTGCAGTGTTGACCCTTCTTTTTCAAGACCTCTGCAATCCACCCTGGCATGCTGTCAATTAACTTCTGGGCCACATCCTGACTGATGGCAGGCCATTCTTGCATAATCAATGCTTGGAGTTTGTCAGAAGTTGTGGGTTTTTGTTTGTCCACCCGCCTCTTGAGGATCGACCACAGGTTCTCAATGGGATTAAGGTCTGGGGAGTTTCCTGGCCATGGACCAAAAATGTCGATGTTTTGTTCCTCGAGCCACTTAGTTATCACTTTTGCCTTATGGCAAGGTGCTCCATCATGCTGGAAAAGGCATTGGTCGTCACCAAACTGTTCTTGAATGGTTAGGAGAAGTTGCTCTCGGAGGATGTGTCTTTATTCATGGCTGTGTTCTTAGGCAAAATTGTGAGTGAGCCCACTCCCTTGGCTGAGAAGCAACCCCACACATGACTGGTCTGAGGATGCTTTACTGTTGGCATGACACAGGACTGATGGTAGCGTTTTCCGGATGGCCCAAACAATCGGAAAGGGGATTAGAGAAAATGACTCTACCCCCGACCTCAGCAGTCCAATCCCTGTACCTTTTGCAGAATATCAGTCTTTCCCTGATGTTTTTCCTGGAGAGAAGTGGCTTCTTTGCTGCCCTTCTTGACACCATACCATCCTCCAAAAGTCTTCGCCTCACTGTGCGTGCAGATGCACTCACACCTGCCTGCTGCCATTCCTGAGCAAGCTCTGCACTGGTGGTGCCCCGATCCCGCAGCTGAATCAACTTTAGGAGACGGTCCTGGCGCTTGCTGGACTTTCTTGGGCGCCCTGACGCCTTCTTCACAACATTTGAACCTCTCTCCTTGAAGTTCTTGATGATTCGATAAATGGTTGATTTAGGTGCAATCTTACCAGCAGCAATATCCTTGCCTGTGAAGCCCTTTTTGTGCAAATCAATGATGACGGCACGTGTTTCCTTGCAGGTAACCATGGTTGACAGAGGCAGAACAACGATTTCAAGCACTACCCTCCTTTCCAGTCTGTTATTCTGACTCAATCAGCATGACAGAGTGATCTCCAGCCTTGTCCTCGTCAACACTCTCACCTGTGTTAACGCGACAATCACTGACATGATGGCAGCTGGTCCTTTTGTGGCAGGGCTGAAATGCAGTGGAAATGTTTTTTGGGATTAAGATCATTTTCATGGCAAAGAGGGACTTTGCAATTAATTGCAATTCATCTGATCACTCTTCATGGCATTCTGGAGTATATGCAAATTGCCATCATCAACACTGAGACAGCAAACTATGTGGAGACCAATACTTGTGTCATTCTCAAAACTTTTGGCCACGACTGTAGATACGGCAGGTAGCCGGTAGCCTAGCAGTTAAGACCGTTGGGACAGTAACCAAAAGGTTGCTGGTTCGTATCCCAGAGCTGAATGGATGAAAAATATTTTGATGTGCCTTTTGAAAAAACACTTAACTCTAAATGCTCCTGTAAGTGACTTTGGATAAGTGTCCGGTAAATTTAGAGTACATTACATTAGAGTAGAGTACTGAACTCAAATTTTCTACACTGTGCTGTCTAAACTTGTAATAAAAACATAGACATCTGTGATTGATTAATTCAGATTTGATCTGGTCACCAATCATGGATGTCTATGTTTGGGCCAAATCAAGGCTGGTCCCAACCGGACCAGAAATCTACTTGTATAGACGTTGAAATCAAAAAACGACATCAGTGGAGTTTGAAATCAAGGCCATGGCGGACTGACCAAATTTCAACAACTTTTCGACATCCATGGACGTCCGGTATCGGTCTGTGCTCAATGGGTGTGGAGGCTGGTCATAGTAAATGGAAAGAGATGTGGTTCGTGGGTAGGAGCCAGGTGAGGTAACATTAACTGGAGAGAGAGAGAGAGAGGTTGTCCAGACTGTTTTCACACTCACTTTAACCACCAGATGACAGAAAGAAAACAGTTATGAGCTGAATATAACAGTATGCCATTGGAAGGGAGGACTATAACATGTGACCAGATTGCTTTGTGACTACTATGATTTCCCATTGTAGCCAATTCAATTGATGTAATTTCCATTACAGATTTTTTGGTAATTCTGTTACTGATTTGGTAACATAATTACCAGTTTTGATTACTTAATAATTCATAAACCAAAATGTATATCAGTAAAAACACTAACTAATTGGTTGGTTTACCTTTACTTGTTACTTCTGTGAACTTTTATTAACCTCATGAGGGAGAGAAAATAGAATATCTTAAAGATATATGGGTTTTTGTTCAACTTAATTTAAATCAAATAATTTCTACAAAACTGAATATAAGTGTTGATATTATTTGTCAGGGCTGTTTACTTCAACGTTATTGTGTTTTTGATGTATTTCTAATACCTTTTATGACTTTTTCTGGTAGATGTTTTTTTTTACATGGAAATGCCATTTTAACTACAAGGCTGAATCATTTAGAAGCAACATTTTGTCCATAAAGTTAAAATGGTACTTTTTAATGAATCAACAGACGTCAGTGAAAATCATGTCAAAGTAATGGAAAATGTTATGGGAAGCAGTGGACCTGCAATCACTGTAATCTTTGTTGTTTTTGTCAATGTTCTTTTTCATATGGAGCTACTCAAATTGTCAAATTAAAAGTTCTAGAGGAGGTTCTGTTTCCAGAGGAAAGAGGGATGCAGTTATGAGTTTTTTTTTTTCCCCCTTTACTTTTGATTAATAGAGGAGCTTTGAGGCTCAAGGCTGGCATGACCCCGCCTCCACTCCACCTCTCCCTAAGTGAGTGTGCCGCGTATGACCATCATCACCTTCCCCATCATCATCACCTTCCCCATCATCATCACCTTCCCATCATCATTATGATCATCATCACCTTCCCATCATCATCATTATGATCATCATCACCTTCCCCATCATCATCACCTTCCCCATCATCATCATCATCACCATCATCATTATGATCATCATCATCATTATTATGATCATCATCACCTTCCCCATCATCATCATAATCATCATCATCACCTTCCCCATCATCATCATTTAGATCATCACGATCATCATTATTATGATCATCATCACCATCATTATGATCATCATCACCATCATTATGATCATCACCATCATTATGATCATCACCATCATTATGATCATCACCATCATTATGATCATCACCATCATTATGATCATTATGATCATCATCATCATCATTATCATCATCACCTTCCTCACCACCATCATTATTATGATCATCATCACCTTCCCCATCATCATTATGCATAGATGCCCATACATTAAGTCAATGTTATTCCGTGGTGCAAGGGGGCATGTGATAGAATTCCTTTCACAACGTGAACATTTTGATGGCTTTAATTCAAGACTATGTTCGCAGAGTTACTCTCCTTTGAGAGAGAGAGAGAGAGAGAGAGAGAGAGAGAGAGAGAGACTTTGTCAGTCCCAGTTTAGCCTCACTTTGAACTGTTTTTCCATTTTATGTTACGTAGAACACAAAATAATTTCACAAACAGTTGCATTCATGAGTTTTATTGACAAATGTCCGCCAAGGAAAAACCTAATAAGAATGCTGTAAGTACAGAAATTGTTTGCTCAGTGGGACATGAATATCCAACTATTTTTGGAGTTTGTGACCGTAACTTTGTGAGCTTATTACAGTATTCTGGACACTGTCCTGGGATTTCCTATGATCTTCTTTGTAGACGAACCTCTTACCTTCTAACGTCACTCTAGCTCAGCCACACAGACTAATGGTGTAGAAGAAATGGACTAATCCAATGCAACAACCCAGAAGTCTGTAGCTCAAACACACAATGTTTAAAAGGGGTTAGAATTAAAAAATGTGCCAGCATCACGGTGTGGCTGTATGAGTTTTAATACATGACTCATCGATGTATCTGATCTCTACACATTTAAAACGATAGTAGCGTCAAATGCCATTCAGTCGATTGTATCAAAGTTTCTGAGTTGGTTTCATGTCAAGAGCATCCACTAAGTGCTGCGTTTGTTTCTAGCTGGGTCTCTAGGTAACAGTATCTCTCGGCATATGGCCTACATTAGGCAGTAATATTAGAGCACTGCTTGCCTAGAAAGGCCTTGACCATAATCGAGTAGTCAGGTTGATGTCCAAGAGAAGATTATTTGATTTATAGGGAGGAGATAAGAGCGAGCCTATGGGATTGATTGAGGCACTCATCCTCCTTGCATGGCTGTGGTGCATTGCATTATTTCTCTGAACTAGAGCCTTGGAGACAATGAAGTAGTGCCGTATAAACAGACCGTCATATGGCTGGATCCCACTGCACCACTCAAGCCTTTCTTTACAAAGGTCATGCAAACACTAGCTGGATGAAAGTGTTATAGCATGAGCTAAGGCAAGCCCCAAGAGAAATACGCACTTTGCTTTGAGAGAACCTCACCTTACCACTGCAGTAATGCACTGTGTGCCCTATGTAGCGTGTGCAAGTTTGTGACTCAGGTATGTTTTCTTTCATCTCCAGCATTAGTCTCTCAATTTCTCTCTCTATCTATTAAAGAGAGCAGCAGCCCTATGCCTGCAGCCTCTCACTAGTACTGAACCATTTCCCTTATGCCAGTAGAAATCCAATACCTGGCTGACATATGGTATTCATACTGCATACTAATTGAACCTTTTATTTAGCTAGGAAAGTGAGTTAAGAACAAATTCTTATTTACAATGACTGCCTACACCGGCCAAACACAGACCACGCTGATCCAATTGTGCGCCGCCCAAGTCTACAGTCTGGATTCGAACCAGGTTGTCTGTAGTGACGCCTCTAGCACTGAGATGCAGTGTCAACTGCACCTAAACAACTTCACTAGTTGAACATACTGTTCTGTAATAGGATAGCAATAACATCACAATCAAGCCTTGAGGACTTTGGGTGACTTACATATCCCCTTTTGTGTAGTAGTAGGCTACACTCTTAACAAACAAACATGCTATCTAGAACCTAAAAGGGTCTTCAGCTGTCCCCATAGGAGAACCCTTTGAATAACCCTTGTTGGTTCCAGGTAAAACCCTTGTGGTTCCAAGTAGAACTGCTTTTGTAGGAACCCAAAACCAAAAGGGGTTTTACTTGGAACAAAAAAAGGGAACAGAAGAACCCTTTTGGAACCCTTTTTTTCTAAGAGTGTACAGTATCCTTGTTAAAATGGTGTATCTCTCTATTTACAGAAGATGCAAGGTATTCAATATTTGCAATTCCCCTAACCTTGTACTCGCTTCCGGTTATAAACAGGAGACAGTGTTCATAACAAAACTATAGTTTCAGACTAAAGGTGTCTTCAAAGAGATCAGCTCAGCTGGGTGCTGAGAGAAAAACAAAAGTGAAAGGTCGCTCGGTGTGTCTCTGTGGGTTTCTGGTACACGTGAGTGAGTTAGTGATGCAGTCTCTGTGGTTATATCTGCGGGATACACACACACACACACACACACACACACCAAACGCGAACACCGACACGCAGGTTGAAATATCAAAACATACTCTGAACCAATTATATTAATTTGGGGACAGGTCGAAAAGCATTAAACATGTATGGCAATTTAGCTAGCTAGCTTGTGTTGCTAGCTAATTTATACTAGCTAGCTTGCTGTTGCTAGCTAATTTATACTATTTAGCTTGTGTTGCTAGCTAAATTGTCCTATTTAGCAAGTGATATGATGTGTTTAGACAGGGTTCTCTTGGAATGTGGTATCATCAATCATACTGCCGCTTTAGGAGCCAGCTAGTCTGAGCTGGGTCTCAATTTCAATTTCAATTTAAGGGCAAATGTATGACCATATGTCTCTAATATGGTCATACATTTGGCAGGAGGTTAGGAAGTGCAGCTCAGTTTCCACCTCATTTTGTGGGCAGTGTGCACATAGCCTGTCTTCTCTTGAGAGCCAGGTCTGCAAACGGTGGCCTTTCTCAATAGCAAGGCTATGCTCACTGAGTCTGTACATAGTCAAAGCTTTCCTTAAGTTTGGGTCAGTCACAGTGGTCAGTTATTCTGCCACTGTGTACTCTCTGTTTAGGGCCAAATAGCATTCTAGTTTGCTCTGTTTTTTTGTTTTCTCTTCTTGCATCCTGATTTCTTTAATACCAGAGAAAATCATCATTACAGCAAGCTAGCTAATTTGTCCTGGTATATAAACATTAGGTTGTAATTTTACCTGAAACTCACAAGGTCCTCTACTCTGACAATTAATCCACAGATAAAACGGTCAACCGAATAGTTTCTAGTCATTTCTCCTCCTTCCTTCAGGCTTCTTTTTCATCTTTGGGGCTTCATATGGCAATTGGCAACTAACTTTCATAATAATGTGCATTACCACAGCCGACCAGTTCATCTTTCAATCACCCACGTGGGTATATGCTTCTAAACACCAATGAGGAGATGGCTCGTGGGTATATGCTTCTAAAAGCAAATGAGGAGATGGCTCGTGGGTATATGCTTCTAAAAGCCAACGAGGAGATGGGAGAGGCAGGACTTGTAGCGTGATTGGTGTCACAAATAGAACCAACTTCTATTTTAGCGTATGTGTAAATGTATTTTGCAACGCTCGCGCACGCGACCCGAACGGATTAGGACATAATAGTAGCGCGCTAAATACACACCAATTGCCAAATGAAAAACGTCGATCCACTGAGGCAAAAAGGACAATGTTGGAGTTTAATTCAATAAGATAAAAGCTGCGAAATGGAGAGTTGAATAGAATAGAGGGCCAGAACAGTAGTTGAATGTTTGGGAAAAGATTTCGTAAAAGAAGAATGATAGCAGTGCCAGCTATGTTATGTGTGATAATTGTGAGGCGCTATACAAATTCGACAGTCACAAGACGGGGACTTCAAAATAGCACGTTAAGGGAACCGTAGGCTACTATTCGATTTAACCCAACTGAAATCTTGACACTGACTTTAGGTCTATAACCTCTCACATAGCCTAATACAGCGGTTCCCCAAACTATTTTGGCCCACGACCACATTTTGATATATGAAAATTCTCACAACCCCAACCATGTGAAAGAAATGATGTAATTAACAGCCAATGTTAACTTTTTTTATTTGGAGCTATGGCAGTCAATTGAAACAGTTTCTGATTGTCTTCTCAACTCACCAACACATCCTTTTAATGTGGAGCTATGGCAGTCAATTGAAAAATGAATTATCTTACCTCACCAGCACTAATGAGATGGGTGTGCTTGATGCATGTCGTGTCGGAGCTTCTCAAAGTCGGGGGGAGTGGTCGACAGTACGCACCTCATCTCTGCGGTCACATCCAACCTGTATTGATATTTGGTTTTAATGCAGACCGTAGGGTTTTCCCTTTGAGCTCCTCCGTAGAGACCTGTGAATGCGTTGTCTGCAGAATTCGGTCACATGACAGCTCGATGAGCTGTTCGATTTCACTTACCGGCATGTCAACTGAGCCAGGATCACAGTCAAACGGATTGGGAAGCAAGTCCCAAATCAGTAGCGGTGCGTGGATAAAATGACCTGGGAAGCAATGGCCCAAAAAAAAAGCCATATTACAACATATGTGTTGTGATTCTTGCGTTGTTTACTCTATAACCTGTTAGTTCAAATGCCTTGACATGATATATAGACCTAATGCCGAGACATTAAGATGACACAGTGGCAGAATATGAGCAACATCTGTCCGGTGAAGTCCACAAAACATATCAAGCAAGGTAATGTTTCTGACATTTTCTGACTACTAAACTATTGATTTAGAACCACAGAGAGTTACCGCAAGTCGCAAAGAAAACAGGAGCTGCCTCCACTATTCCAGCACCATTTCAACGTCAACATTTCAACATCATCCAATCACCTATTCTTAGTCTAATAGAGTGACGACTAAAAGATATCAAAAACAATTTATCCCAATCAACGTAAGCTAAATATGATATGGCTGTCCATGGTACTGATTTGTGTGTGTGTGTGTGTGTGTGTGTGTGTGTGTGTGTGTGTGAAAGGAGAAAACAGCTCTTGACTATTCCCTACAGTAGCCTGTAGGGTTGGGCGATTTTCATACCTTGGACCATTCATGTACCATACCAGGGCATACAGTATTACCGGCAGTGCACACAGGGGGTGCTATTTCTTTCCAAAATTAAATAATGAATGCTAACAAATTGCAACAAAGTACTAGTTAACAAAGTTCGCAAAAAACAATATTAGACAGCAAGACTCTTAATCCAGGAGGGGATTGATTTTGTTTTTTGTAACTGAGAAGCTTCACCTTGCAAGATAGCCACTTAATTAGCAAACCAAATGCATGGCTGGAGAAAATGTATTTGGCACGTCTTAGGTAGTGAAATTTATAGTTATGATATTTAACTGGCAAACATTAGTAGTGAATTTCAAGTGTAACTTGATCATCTCGTTTGCACTGCCCAACAGTGGATCGTCACGTTGCGAAGCTTCTGTTTGCGCCGTATCCTCTTTGAGCCAGTCACATGGTTTGTTTGTTTACAATCAGCTGCTTTGTGGAACAGCTCCATAATGAAAAAGTAATGCAGAAGATTAAAGGAAGAATGTGATCTGCTTGTGAGCCGTCTTCATCGACCTGGCCAAGGATTTCGACTCTGTCAATCACCGCATTCTTATTGGCAGACTCAAAAGCCTTGGTTTCTCAAGTGACTGCCTCGCCTGGTTCTCCAACTACTTCTCAGACAGAGTTCAGTGCGTAAAAACGGAGGGCCTGCTGTCCGGACCCCTGGCAGTCTCTATGGGGTTGCCACAGGGTTCAATTCTTGGGCCAACACTATTCTCTATATACATCAACGATGTCGCTCTCGCTGCTGGTGACTCTCTGATCCATCTCTACGCAGACGACACCATTCTGTATACATCTGGCCCCTCTTTGGACACTGTGTTAACTAACCTTCAAACAAGCTTCAATGCCATACAACACTCCTTCCGTGGCCTCCAACTGCTCTTAATGCTAGTAAGACTAAATGCATGCTCTTCAATAGAACGCTGCCCGCACCCGCCCACCGGACTATCATCACTACTCTCGACGGGTCTGACTTAGAATATGTGGACAACTACAAATACCTAGGCGTCTGGTTAGACTGTAAACTCAACTTCCAGACTCACATTAACCATCTCCAATCCAAAATTAAATCTAGAATCGGCTTCCTATTTCGCAACAAAGCCTCCTTCACTCATGCTGCCAAACATGCCCTTGTAAAACTTACCATCCTACCGATCCTTGACTTCGGCGATGTAATTTACAAAATATCCTCCAACACTCTACTCAGCAAATTGGATGTAGTCTATCACAGTGCCATCCGTTTTGTTACCAAAGCCCCATATACTACCCACCACTGCGACCTGTATTCTCTCGTCGGCTGGCCCTCACTACATATTCGTCGCCAAACCCACTGGCTCCAGGTCATCTATAAGTATTTATTAGGTAAATCCCCGCCTTATCTCAGCTCGCTGGTCACCATAGCAACACCCACCCATAGTATGCGCTCCAGCAGGTATATTTCACTGGCCACCTCCAAAGCCAACACCTCCTTTGGCCGCCATTCCTTCCAGTTCTCTGCTGCCAATGACTGGAACGAATTGCAAAAATCCTTGAAGCTAGAGGTTCCCATCTCCCTCACTAACTTTAAGCATCAGCTGTCAAAGCTGCTTATCGATCACTGCACCTGTATATAGCCCTTCTGTAAATAGCCCAAACTACTACCTCATCCCCAGATTTATTTTTTAACTTCCGCTCATTTTGCACTCCAGTATCTCTATTTGCACATCCATCATTCCAGTGTTAATTCTAATTTGTAATTTATTTCGCCACTATGGCCTATTTATTGTCCTACCTTCCTAATCATACTGCATTTTGCACTACATTTGCACTCTGTATATAGATTTTCTATTGTGTTATTGACGTTTGTTTATTCCCATGTGTAACTCTGTGTTGTTGTTTTTGTCGCACTGCTTTGCTTTGTCTTGGCCAGGTCGCAGTTGCAAATGAGAACTTGTTCTCAACTGGCCTACCTGGTTAAATAAAGGTGAAATAAATCAATAAATCTATTAACCACATGAGTACATGAGTTGACTGCAGGTATTTAATATAAAATAACAAATATTCAAATGTATGAAAAAACTAGTTTTGACGGTATTGAAAATCATACCATGGGTATTTCAAAATACCCCGGCCCAAGCCTAGTAGCCTGTCTGAAATTCAAAGTGCATATTCACTGTCCATGAGAGAGCCAAGTGACATTCTCTCCTGATGTACCTGTTGCAACTTCCACAACTACTTTTATTATTATTTGACCCTGATGGTCATCTATGAACATTTGATAATCTTGGAGAAAGAACTGGCCTTAATGGCCATGAATTGTTATAATCTCCACCCGGCACAGCCTGAAGAGGACTGGCCACACCTCAGAGCCTGGTTCCTCCCTAGGTTTCTTCCTAGGTTTTGCCTTTCTAGGGAGTTTTTCCTAGCCACCGTGCTTCTACATCTGCATTGCTTGCTGTTTGGGGTTTTAGGCTGGGTTTCTGTATAGCACTTTGTGACGTCGGCTGATGTGATTTGATTGGATGAGAAGGCGAGAAGATACAGTACAAACATGAGAGAAAGGATGAAGATGTAGATTTTCAACCACAAAATCATCAAAGTTGTTTGACAAAAAATGTTTTGCTTTATTTACAGTGTGTTAAAATCCCGGCTCTGTTTTTCAGACCAGCTGTTCCCATTAACGTGTGCGTGTGCGCGCATTGCTTGTTCAAAGCAGAGTACTGGAGCTTCTTCTCAGTCCCCTGGGCAGTGCACTGAAAGCAGCCCAGATTCCTGCCTTTTTTTTGGGGGGGGGGGGGGGGGGGGCACTCTGCTTTAGACATTCCACAGAGATGCCCCTTGAAACCAATTAGGCTCCACTTACAGATCATCTTAAACAAGCCTCAGATTGTGCTAGGGATGTTCTACACCATGTGACTGGACTTGACTACTGTTACATAACAGGAATAATAGATGCTTTGGAGAGGTTTAGAGTGTTAATTTATTCATGTGATTCCTTGGAGGTCAGGGATTGTATTTTGTGTCCACAGCGCAACCATAACAGTAAGAGATCGAGGCCAGGGGAGGTTACTGTGGTGCTTTATTCTACCGTACTGTGCATATTGATTGCCCTATTGATTGAAATGGCATTTTGATTGGCATATCGTTAAAGGGGTTAGGGCAAGGTTTTGTCAATTAAGCCCCTTTTCTACTTACCCAGCGTCAGATGAACTAATGGATACCATTTCTATGTCTCTGTGTGCAGTTTGAAGGAAGTTGAAGGTAGTTTCACAAGCCAATGGTAACTAGCGTTAGCACAATGATTGGAAGTCTACCAGAACAGCTAGCATGCTGGTATCCATCCATCTGAAAAATTGTTTAATTGGCAAAATCTCGCACTATCCCTTTTAATATGGTTCCAGGCTTTTTGAGATGTGATGATATGAATATAACCAACCAATGTGTTGATGTTAATGGACATGCAGCCTGTTGGGATTAGGACAGTCCCTTTTGATATGAGCTTTACTGCACCACACCACGCCTCTGTAGAGCTGTGGGCCTCACTCGTGATGCCAGAGGGGGTGGTGTCACTCACAGTGGCAGCACGCTTGGTTCATTGATGAAATACTACTCACTGAACCCATAAATCGGCCCTGAAATGTGATGCCGTCAAAGCTGACAGATGCCCATCCCACTTAGCTGCCCATTGGTCCCCCCAGAGAGCGTATGCAAAACAACCTGCAAAGAACTCCCCCCGTTGGTGCTTCAAAACACAGGGCTTCTTGCAGGCACCACAAGGGATCTGTCATGCCCGTTTGAATGGCAGCTTTTGAAGAAGATACGCAGATATCATGGCCTTTCCACTATGACTGTTTGTGGGGATGGTGGATACACATCATTTCACAATTTACTGTGAAGAGGGTGTTTTTATTTGATAATTTTAGAGAACAAAATGATACATGTGTTTGTATTATGCGTGTGTGTGTGTGTGTGTGTGTGTGTGTGTGTGTGTGTGTGTGTCTCTGTCTGCATGCATTTCAAATGAAATCACATTTTATTTGTCAGATGCTTCATAAACTATAGATGTAGAGTAACAGGGAAATGTTTACTTACGGGTCCTTTTTCCAACAATGCAGAGAGAAAGATAAAAATATTAATTAGGGAGTACCAGGTAATAACATGGTTATATACAGGGAGTACCAGGTAATAACATGGTTATATACAGGGAGTACCAGGTAATAACATGGCTATATACAGGGAGTACCAGGTAATAACATGGTTATATACAGGGAGTACCAGGTAATAACATGGTTATATACAGGGAGTACCAGGTAATAACATGGCTATATACAGGGAGTACCAGGTAATAACATGGCTAAATACAGGGAGTACCAGGTAATAACATGGCTAAATACAGGGAGTACCAGGTAATAACATGGCTATATACAGGGAGTACCAGGTAATAACATGGCTATATACAGGGAGTACCAGGTAATAACATGGTAATAACATGGCTATATACAGGGAGTACCAGGTAATAACATGGCTAAATACAGGGAGTACCAGGTAATAACATGGCTAAATACAGGGAGTACCAGGTAATAACATGGCTATATACAGGGAGTACCAGGTAATAACATGGCTAAATACAGGGGGTACCAGGTAATAACATGGTTATATACAGGGAGTGCCAGGTAATAACATGGCTATATACAGGGAGTGCCAGGTAATAACATGGCTATATACAGGGAGTACCAGGTAATAACATGGCTATATACAGGGAGTAGCAGGTAATAACATGGCTATATACAGGGAGTACCAGGTAATAACATGGCTATATACAGGGAGTACCAGGTAATAACATGGCTATATACAGGGAGTACCAGGTAATAACATGGCTATATACAGGGAGTACCAGGTAATAACATGGTTGTATACAGGGAGTACATATAAATGTCCATATAGGTAGGGGTAAAGTGACAACAGGATAGATAATAGAGTGTGTGTGGGGTGTCAGTATGCATGTATGCACCCTATAGTGGATAGAGCACTGTGTCCTAGATACACCTATCTTCTGTGAGCCTTACCAAGTATCTGGGCCAGAACTCTGTGTCCTGCCGCAGCCCCAACCAAGAACTGGACAGAGAACTAGGCCAGCCTCCGTTTCCTCTCTGAACCCCCACATCCAACGTTTGTATGTGCCATCATCACTTCTCATTATGAATCAATATGCCATAAAGCAGTATAATTTTTAGGGTTTTCAGTCCTCCCGTTTCTTTGCACCATGCTTTTCATTTCCATAATTGTTTTTGTGACTTTGTGTGTGTGTGCCAGTCTGTGCCTGCGTGCCTACATGTGTCTGTGTTTGTGTGTTGCTCCTGCGTTTGTGTGTGTGTGTGAGGACAGCTTGTGTAAAGATGCGTTATTCAGCCCTCTGCCTTCTTTTCACTTTGGGAAGAGTAAACATGTTTTACTATTGTGTAATGCCCTCTCTCCTCAGGTCCAACCCTGAGCCCCCTGCAACCTCCTCCAACCTGAAGACTGAAGGCTGCTACACATACTCTATTAATATACTGTAGCTATCTCTCACCCCAGTCTTGTTATTCTATTCTATATCCTCCCCTCCATCCCTCTCTCTCTCTCTCTCTCTCTCTCTCTCTCTCTCTCTCCTTGTGGTCTCTAAATAGATCTCAAATGTTTTCCTGTGTGCTCTGTAGGGATGACCCCATTTTTTTGTCGACTGGTCGATTGTTTGGTTGATAGACTGTTGGTCGACCGAGATTTGTTTTCAGTCAAGCAGTGGCAAATATATAAAAAAACATTTATGGCACATGAAACATGTCTGATTCGCGCCTGTCTGAGTGGACTAGGCCGTTGCGGAGGCCGCTGGGATGGCACACCAGTATCACCAGTATTACATTTACCGTTAATTCACATAATTTCTAATATACAATGTTTGTTTGGTTACGGTAATTTCTGTTAATACATAAAAAATATTATTATTAGTATTTTACCGTTCTCATTGTCTTAGTGGACACATTGTTTGCAGAGCGCACAACCTAGGCTACAGTATTGGTTTATTTCATTCCATTTACGAGTTGTCTTTTGTTTGGAGCGCTCCTGTCAATCTTGAGTAAGGACACGCACCTGATTTTAAGCATTGAAGTAGGCCTAGGCTACCCGGCCTGCACGCAAATCTAGGCCTATCAATGTGCACGTTTGGGGATCTGATACTATTTCTGGTTGTCTTAAATCACCATCACGGTGTAGCTTCTAAAAGTAATTTCTTCTTCGCCTCAGACAGCAAGTAAACAAAGTCTGTTTTTATATCCAGTGAGAATGACAATAGTTCCTCAACGTAGCCTATTTAAAAAAAATCTTTCCAACTCTCTCCCTTTTTGATAACCACTCAGCATGAAAGGGGAAAAAATGTCATGCTCTGACCTTAAGGAAACGTCATAAAATAGGCCTAGTTACTTCTTCTCCCTTGCGTAAATAGTCTACAGCTGTGTCTGTCTGTCCGGAGCTCACAGGCACAGGAAACTCTGAGGGCCCAGAATATTTTTGTTAGCAGGATTGGGCCCGACCAAGTTAATAGTTGATACAATGTTTGATTTTATAGGATATTTTAATTTTATCAGCATATTTTCTACCTGCAGGCTGCAATGTTTTGTATTTGTTTGTTTATGTAGGCAATTTTTTTACATATTGGCAATAAAGTTACTTTTAGATTCGTATAATTTTCATTTAGATATAATTTTGATTAACCACATGACATTGATTTTGAGATCTGAAGCTGTTCGCAAAAATCATAACTGGCATGCAGATCAGTAGAAATGGTATGATAACTTGGCACTCCAAATGGAAAAGGTTGCAGACCGCTGGTGTAGCCTATTACCGGCAACTTTAGGAGCGTAATGGCAGAATCTGTGAAGACCAGCAGCAGCAGGCAGTGGGAGGAGGGTCAGGAACAGTTTATTTTTTTATTATTATAATAATTTTTTTCTTCTTCTGCTGGTTAGGCTATATTGATCTCTAGCTCCCTCTTTAGTAATTTGAGTGTCTTAATTTTTTGTTGCAGTGCTTAAAGCATCAGACAAGCTCAGTAGCCTACATATAGTTGATTCTATTCAAACATAAGGTTTGTCTATGTATGGAAAAATACATAATTTAAAATTTCGATCAATCAATTGTTTTGTTTGTTGGTGACAGTCCTAGTGCTCTGTGAAGAGGATGACATGGCATTTTAACCCTGTAGCATGGGCCAATACTTTACCAGGACTTCTTCCCGCCATTTTCTTTTGATTCAGTGGGAGCGAAGGAGGACCGTAGAGGAGAGAGTGATGATTATGATCAATTCAATAGCTTGATCATATTACAAACAAAACAAAACAGACAGACTCAGAACTCTCTCAATGCCGCCATGCAGTGACATGATGATGATGATGCTGGTGATAACCATGCTCCCCTCTCTTAGCCCCTGACCTGACTATGCTTTCTGTGGTCTGAGGTGAGACCGTTAATGCTGACCTGGTTTCTGAGTGCTGCGGATGTGCTGACTCTTTCTGAATGTGGAGATGCAGTATGACCTTAACCTTTTCATACGTGAGTTCCAAATATCTAACAGTCGTTCCATGATTGGAAGTCTACCAGAACAGCTAGCATGCTGGTATCCATGAGTTCATCTGTCTCTGAAAAATTGTTTAATTGGCAAAATCTCGCACTATCACTTTAATATGGTTCCAAGCTTTTTGAGATGTGATGATATGAATACAACCAACCAATGTGTTGGAGTTAGCGGACATGCGTGAGTTGTTTTATGCACGTGATGCCAGAATGCACTCACTGTTCCAGAATGTGATTGTTACGCAACAGTACAGTTAACACGCTGCCTACTAATTATCTATAGGCTGTGTTTGAATTTGTCCATTTCAAATTATTTTCGAACAATAATTTGAATTGAGATGTTTGTCCGCCTCCTCATTAATTAAGATAGAAGTAGCCAGTTTCACTGTTGCGGACAATTTATGTTTGAGTCTTTACTGAGCCATACAAACTTCTTCTCTCTTCCACCGGAGGAGAGCCCAAGCACCTCCCCAGTGTTTCTGCAGATCCAGCGTGCAGACATTTGTGCAGTCTTGCTGAACTGGAACATTTTATGATTGGCGCTCGTACTGCCTTCCTTGTGAGCTCCCCGGTGATGTGATGAATTGTAAATAGTAATTGCTATTAGCTAATTCATATTTGTTTCTGTCAGCCGAGAGTTGGCTAAATATGAACGCTTGTGTTACGTCAATCTTTCCTCAGTTAGCGCTAGGAGTAATGTAGCCTACATTTTCCGGTTTGGATGATTGTGTTATGCTGTCTTTACTTCTGTGAATGTCTGAATATTGCATCCAAAAATAAACTGGTCACATTCAGGACATAACTTTGTAAGGACTGTGTTTGTGCAAAATGTTTCTGTGAATAAACAGTGTGCCAGCTCAAATGCTGACTGTTTGCGTCAATTGGACGTTCTAAATGAGCGTTCTAATCACACCGGTTTGAGCACACTCTCAGGTTAAGAGAGGGTATTTCAGGATGCACTCAGGACAATTGGCTTTAATATTGGTCTGGGTGGAGCCCTAGCCTGAGTTGTATTCATTAGGGCGCAACGTAGCACACTTTTGTTGGTGTTATTATTTTAATTGAACTTTTATTTATTCAGGGGAGCCCAATTTGACACCACGGTCTCAATGGTGCCCTGATGAATACATAGCCTTTCAGGTTATGTCGATATAGGACTCGTTTTACTGTGGATATAGATACTTTTGTACCTGTTTTCCCCAACATCTTCACAAGGTCCTTTGCTGTTGTTCTGGGATTGATTTGCACTTTTCGCACCAAAGTAGTCTCTAGGAGACAGAACGTGTCTCCTTCCTGAGCGGTATGGCTGCTGCGTGGTCCCATGGTGTTTATACTTGCGTACTATTGTTTGTACAGATGAACGTGGTACCTTCAGGCATTTGGAAATTGCTCCCAAGTATGAACCAGACTTGTGGAGGTATACAATTTTTTCTTCGGAGGTCTTGGCTGATTTCTTTTGATTCTCCCATGATGTCGAGGAAAGAGGCAGTGAGTTTGAAGGTAGGCCTTGAAATACATCCACAGGTACACCTCCAATTTGACTCAAAGTTTGTCAATTAGCCTATCAGAAGCTTCTAAAGCCATAAAATCATTTTCTGGAATTTTCCAAGCTGTTTAAAGGCACAGTCAACCTAGTGTATGTAAACTTCTGACCCACTGGAGTTGTGATATAGTGAATTATAAGTGAAATAATCTGTCTGTAAACAATTGTTGGAAGAATTACTCGTATCATGCACAAAGTAGATGTCCTAACCGACTTGCCAAAACTATAGTTTGTTAACATGAAATCTGTGGAGTGGTTTTAAAAATGAGCCAAGTAAAGCGGCCCGCCACACAAACGGCCCGCCACACAAGGAGTCTCTAGAGCGCAATGAGCCAAGTAAAGCCCCCCTGGCCAAACACGCCCCTGACCCGGACGACGCAGGGCCAATTGTGCGCCTCCCTGTGATACAACCCAGGATCGAACCCAGTTCTGTAGTGATGCCTCTAGCACTGTGATGCAGTTCCTTGGACCGATGTGCCACTCGGCAGGCCGTTGCTTATTTCTAATGCAGGCAATGGGACAATGGTCACTGAGCTCGTTAGCAAAGATTCCATTGGCTGTATACATATGAGTGGCGTTTGTCAGAATGATATAGATTTTTCAGGGTGGGGCGGGTTGGTTTAGTTCAATTTAGCTAAGTGCCAATATCTTTCAGTCAACCTGATACTGGTATCAACCAATCCAGGTTAAGATCACCCAATATTAATAATTCAGATTTAGCATAGTCAGACAATTTGCTTAGAGCAATGGGGAGGGCCGAGGGAGGGTGATAAATTCCCACTGATGTTAGTTGGGCATTATTACCCAACTAACATCAAGACATTCAAATTGCTTGGGGAAAGAGGTGGTTAAACACACAGCGACATATGGCAGATGTAGAAACATGATATCCATTTAGAGACACATCAGAGTCTGGCACAGACTTTTCTATAACCAAGTCTCAGTAATCTTTAAAACGTCCGCGTTTTTTAATTCAAACTTCTGACATTTACATGAATCAGTCCAAGGCCACAGCTTGGGATTTCAGATCAGACAGAGTTTCTAACACAAACATGCTATAATCAGTAGGTAACCCTCTATATGAAATCGCCATAGCAGAACAGTTGGCAACGGAAAACCTATTGGACAAGTTCCGGTAGTCCCTTTTCTTCTGTTTGGTGCTTAATGAATACGATCCTGGACAGTCTTTATGATGACTCATCTGACCAATAAGAGAATAATAATACAAAATGTAATGACAGTGAATTACTTATGTCATTTCAGCAGAGAGAGTGCAGCCAGCAAACAGAGGATGATGTTATTCTACGATGATGTGGCACATCGTTACCATGGTAACCTCAGATGTTTTCTTGGGATTTTGGTCGTGTTGCTTTTGTGGCGCCAGCCGCACAACTGTGCGTATTGCATGAGAGTCCCTATGCATCGGCACAGAGCGATCAACTGAAGGGTAGAGGAAGGTCTCTCTGTACTCTCCATCTCTCTCTCCTTCTCTATTTTGACAGCCTTCCCCCTTTAGAATCACTGTGTTCGTCTCCTGTTGTGCAAAGAAGTAACATTTCACATTCACCCGCGTGAATCCTTGTCTGTGTGGCTTTATTGTACCTCCTTCAACGTTACAAATGAGTCTCAGGCACACAGACAATTTGATCTCTTTCTGCTGAGTGTGGAGGATTTGATGTTAACAAGCCACTGTGATGTGTAGAGCAGCAGTGATTTTCAGAATGTGTGTGTGTGTACAAACATCCAACGAGGCACATCAGTCTAACAGAGGTGTGGGGAGGGAGCCTGCCACTGCTTATAGTAAGCAAGAGACTGTAATGACAGGGTTACCTAAGAAAGACAGGTAGAATGTGATTGGCTCGTCATGTGAAAACCTCCGTCAAGGATAAGACGTCTCTTTATGATTATTTTATATCGAATAGGCCTACAGAGAATGGTAAGATGGAGTAGAGAGAAAGTATAAAGAGTATAGACTACATTTTTGGTATGTTCACAGGCAATAGCTAGAAGAACAAACACCTCTCTCTACCTCACAATAAAGTGTGAGGTAGAGAGAGGTAGAGAGAGGTAGAGAGAGGTAGAGAGAGGTAGAGAGAGGTAGAGAGAGAGAATATTTGACAATTTTTGAGAGGACTGTAGTGGTAGACTTGTGAAACCTGATTACTGAGCCTATTTCACCCTCTGTCTGAGTCTGTGGAAAACAATCGTTGAGGACGTGGATCCTTAAATAAACAGGCACTGGGGGAAAATCAATTACTTCCATTTGCTGCTGTTGAGCCACCCAGTAATGCGGAGAGTGTTGATGCACCCACCTGTGATCTGTGCCCTCTATTGATCCGACTGAGATTCACACAGTTAGAGTTCATTCTAAAGCGATCAGCAAGTTTAGACAGGTTTGGGGGGATAAAAAGGATGGATTTCATATGCCTCACTGGATGTTTTGGAAGAGATGTGGATTGCATTAGTTAATCAGTCCAGTAAATGGGTAACGTGTGTGTGGAAGAAGGAACATACGGGGCGCACACGCACACACGCACAGCAGTCTGACCCAAGCTTCAGTGACTGCTTTCATTTAGTTTATTTTGTGTTACCATAAAAGCAGTCTGACGTGGGGTATTGCACTGCATTTGAGGATGAGATATACAGTGGGGAGAAGAAGTATTTGATACACTGCAGGTTTTCCTACTTACAAAGCATGTAGAAGTCTGTAATTTTTATCATAGGTACACTTCAACTGTGAGAGACGGAATCTAAAACAAAAATCCAGAAAATCACATTGTATGATTTTTAAATAATTAATAATTAATTTGCATTTTATTGCATGACATAAGTATTTGATCACCTACCAACCAGTAAGAATTCCGACTCTCACAGACCTGTTAGTTTTTCTTTAAGAAGCCCTCCTGTTCTCCACTCATTACCTGTATTAACTGCACCTGTTTGAACACGTTACCGGTATAAAAAACTCCTGTCCAAACACTCAATCAAACGGACTAGACACACTCAATCAAACTGTAGACCTGCACAAGGCTGGGATGGGCTACAGGACAATTATTAGAAAATGGAAGAAGTTCAAGATGACGGTCAATCTCCCTTGGTCTGGGGCACCATGCAAGATCTCACCTCGTGGGGCATCAATGATCATGAGGAAGGTGAGGGATCAGCCCAGAACTACACGGCAGGACCTGGTCAATGACCTGAAGAGAGCTGGGACCACAGTCTCAAAGAAAACCATTAGTAACACACTGCGCCGTCATGGATTAAAATCCTGCAGCGCACGCAAGGTCACCCTGCTCAAGCCAGCGCATGTCCAGGCCCGTCTGAAGTTTGCCAATGACCATCTGGATGATCCAGAGGAGGAATGGGAGAAGGTCATGTGGTCTGATGAGACAAAAATAGAGCTTTTTGGTCTAAACTCCACTCGCCGTGTTTGGAGAAGAAGAAGGATGAGTACAACCCCAAGAACACCATCCCAACCGTGAAGCATGGAGGTGGAAACATCATTCTTTGGGGATGCTTTTCTGCAAAGGGGACAGGACGACTGCACCGTATTGAGGGGAGGATGGATGGGGCCATTTATCGTGAGATCTTGGCCAACAACCTCCTTCCCTCAGTAAGAGCATTGAAGATGGGTCGTGGCTGGGTCTTCCAGCATGACAACGACCCGAAACACACAGCCAGGGCAACTAAGGAGTGGCTCCGTAAGAAGCATCTCAAGGTCCTGGAGTGGCCTAGCCAGTCTCCAGACCTGAACCCAATAGAAAATCTTTGGAGGGAGCTGAAAGTCCGTATTGCCCAGCGACAGCCCCGAAACCTGAAGGATCTGGATGGAGGAGTGGGCCAAAATCCCTGCTGCAGTGTGTGCAAACCTGGTCAAGAACTACAGGAAACGTATGATCTCTGTAATTGCAAACAAAGGTTTCTCTACCAAATATTAAGTTCTGCTTTTCTGATGTATCAAATACTTATGTCATGCAATAAAATGCATATTAATTACTTAAAAATCATACAATGTGATTTTCTGGATTTTTGTTTTAGATTCCATCACTCACAGTTGAAGAGTACCTATGATAAAAATTACAGACCTCTACATGCTTTGTAAGTAGGAAAACCTGCAAAATCAGCAGTGTATCAAATACTTGTTCTCCCCACTGTATATACAGCGGGTGAAATAAGTATTGAACACGTCACCATTTTTCTCAGTAAATATATTTCCAAAGGTGCTATTGACATGAAATTTTCACCAGATGTTGGTAACAACCTTAAATCCCATTGAAAATCTATGGAAAGAACTGAAGATCAAGATTCATAGAAGAGGCCCACGGAACCTTCAAGATTTGAAGACCGTTTGTGTGGAAGAATGGGCCAAAATCACACCAGAGCAATGCATGCGACTAGTTTCTCCATACAGGAGGCGTCTTGAAGCTGTCATTACCAACAAAGGCTTTTGTACAAAGTATTAAATAAATATCAGTAAGTGTGTTCAATACTTTTTCCCTGTGCCATTTCACATTATTACACACAACTTAATTTCTGAACTTATTTGTTTTGGTTTCTTTGTATGTATGGATTACTTGGGTTGTTACCAACATCTGGTGAATATTTCATGTCAATAGCACCTTTGGAAATATATTTACTGAGAAAGATGGTGACGTGTTCAATACTTATTTCACCCGCTGTATATATAAAATAAAAAAATCTAAAGGACAATTAATAAAGAAGCCATAGACTCAAAGAAAGCCAACATGCAATTCAACCAACTTGGACCAGAAACTGAGGTATGACTTTAAATATAGTCTGCCTGACTTTATGCCCAGCAAGTTGCAATGTTCTCTGTTCATCTCGACGTCGTTGTTCACCATAGATCAGTGGAAATGCCTAGTTGAGATTGGACCGTCTACTGCTTGTGCTCATGAGTATGCATGAGAGTCTCTGTTTGAAGAGCCAGCAATTACACTCTATTAGGGCTCCAGTGTACAAGGGGAAAATGATGACTGCTTAACGATGATAGTAATTTAAGTAAACAGAATCGTAAAATGTAGTCTTTAGTGTTGCGTGGGGCATTGCTCCCTGTTTTTAAAGCATGTTGACTTGTGTTTGTTTGTTTTCACTTATGTTGTTTTGCAGTCTTTTGTTTGCCACTTTGCAAATTGGCAAATCCATTTAAAGCTCATCAAGGATGTGGTTCAACCATGTCTTATGATTGTTCCTCAACCTTTTATGGTAATGCATTTCCAGGAGAATAGGCAATGACACACTATCATTCTTGAACATAAGATGCTATCATCAATTCACCATATAGAGCAGGCCCGGGCACATTAGAATATATTTTTGACATCGCGGGCCAGAATTATATTACAGGATTATACATCATGCGTGTGACTGTGTTGACAGATATACAGTTGAAGTCGGAAGATTACATACACTTAGGTTGAAGTCATTAAAACTCCACAGATTTCATGTTAACAAACTATAGTTTTGGCAAGTCGGTTAGGACATCTACTTCGTGCAGGACACAAGTAATTCTTCCAACAATTGTTTACAGACAGATTAATTCACTTATAATTCACTTATAACACTATATTACAATTCCAGTGGGTCAGAAGTTTACATACACTAAGTTGACTTTGCCTTTAAACAGCTTGGAAAATTCCTGAAAATTATGTAATGGCTTTAGATAGATAGATAGATAGATAGATAGATAGATGTTATTTTACAGGTAAATGACAGGAAGAGATACTTAAATAGCTAAATGTGTGTATGATATAATTTAGGATAATAATAGTTATTCCCTTAAAATACAGTCCTTAGTGCGCAGGGTTTAATTACAGATAATTGCACGTATTGCACATTCGATATACTAAAAGCTATGAAAAAAGATACAACTGACAGGATACTAATATATATGCATTCCTGAGTGAATGACTACGTAAGTTCAGTCCAAGAATTACTTACAATATTGCTTGTGATATGATATGATATAACAACTGTACATGAGTATGTATATACCGACCTGAATGAATAAATAAATAAGTCCTGAGTGAATGAGTGATTACGGACCAGAGTTACTCACGGATGGATGCATAATTGTTAAACTAGGTCCTAACACCCCAACAGTTCCAAGTCTATCTTGCCGACGGCACAGCACCCCGGTGAGGCATTAAATAGTCTAATAGCCGCCGGCAGGAAGGACCTCATGTAGCGCTCTCTGGCACACTGTGGTGTGATCAGTCTGTGACTGAAGGTGCTCCTCTGCGTCATAACCATGGCATACAGAGGGTGGGTGACGTTGTCCATGATGGCCAGCAGTTTGGCCAGAAGCTTCTGATAGGCTAATTGACATCATTTGAGTCAATTGGAGGTGTACCTGTGGATGTATGTCTAGGTTACCTTCAAACTCAGTGCCTCTTTGCTCGACATCATGGGAAAATCAAAAGAAATCAGCCAAGACCTCCGGAAAAAAAATTGTAGACCTCCACAAGTCTGGTTCATTCTTGGGAGCAATTTCCAAACGCCTGAAGGTACCACGTTCATCTGTACAAACAATAGTACGCAAGTATAAACACCATGTGACCACGCAGTCGTCACACCACTCAGGAAGGAGACACATTCTGTCTCCTAGAGATGAACGTACTTTGGTGAGAAAAGTCAAATCAAATCAACAACAGCAAAGGACCTTGTGAAGATGCTGTAGGAGACAGGTACAAAAGTATCTATATCCACAGTAAACGAGTCCTATATGGACATAACCTGAATGATCGCTCAGCAAGGAAGAAGCCACTGCTCCAAAACTGCCATAAAAATGCCAGACTTCCGT
Organism: Thymallus thymallus; assembly: GCA_023634145.1. Lineage (NCBI taxonomy): Eukaryota > Metazoa > Chordata > Actinopteri > Salmoniformes > Salmonidae > Thymallus > Thymallus thymallus. Next base: position 24,256,209 of record CM042389.1, on the reverse strand, counting down.
TTGCAACTGCACATGGGGACAGTTGCAGATCGTACTTTTTGGAGAAATGTCCTCTGGTCTGATGAAACAAAAATAGACCATTCGTTATGTTTGGAGGAAAAAGGGGGAGGCTTGCAAGCCGAAGAGCACCATCCCAACCGTGAAGCACTGTAGAGGCAGCATCATGTTGTGGGGGTTCTTTGCTGTAGGAGGGACTGTTGCACTTCACAAAATAGATGGCATCATGAGGAAGGAAAATTATGTGGATATATTGAAGCAACATCTCAAGACATCAGTCAGGAAGTTAAAGCTTGGTCGCAAATGGGTCTTCCAAATGGACAATGACCCCAAGCATACTTCTAAAGTTGTGGCAAAATGGCTTAAGGACAACAAAGTCAAGGTATTGGTGTGGCCAAAGCTCTAAATCCTATAGAAAATTTGTGGGCAGAACTGACAAGGCGTGTGCGAGCAAGGAGGCCTACAAACCTGACTCAGTTACACCAGTTCTGTCATGAGGAATGGGCCAAAATTCACCCAAACTTATTGTGGGAAGCTTGTTGAACCCAAGTTTGAACGTTTGACCCAAGTTAAACAATTTAAAGGCAATGCTACCAAATACTAATTGAGTGTATGTAAACTTCTGACCCACTGGGAATGTGATGAAAGGAATAAAAGCTGAAATAAATAATTATCTTATTCTATTATTCTGACATTTCACATTCTTAAAATAAAGTGGTGATCCTAACTGACCTAAGACAGGGAATTTTTACTAGGATTAAATGTCAGGAATTGTGATAAACTGAGTTTAAATGTATTTGGCTAAGGTGCATGTAAACTTCCGACTTCAACTGTATCTACTGTAAATCACGTCCAGATATGCTACTTATTTTACCTTTTCAACATGCAATGAACTACACGGAGGGAAAAGTATACTGTGCATTTTGGGCTGCAGGTAGCCTAGCGGTTAGAGCGTTGTGCCAGTTTCTGAAAGGTCGCTGGTTTGAATACCCGAGCCGACAAGGTAAAAAAAACCTGTCTGTGTCCTTGAGCAAGACACTTAACCCTAATTTGCTCAAGGGGTGCTGTACTACTATGGCTGACCCTGTAGGTAACAAGAATTTGTTCTTAATTGACCTGCCTTGTTAATGGGTATGCACAAAAACACAAGAATGAGAGAGAGCTCAGCTTAACTCAACATCAACATAACTACTCAATCAGTATGAGGAGGGAATTCTCTGATGAGCGTTGACTAAAGCAGTGAAGTCAGGTATAGTTTCTGGCGTCGCTATGTGCAGGATTGCTGAGAGGTGAGAATCAGTAAGAGATGATCTGTGCCTTGACTTGTTATATTTCATCACTGAAAATGTCTATTCACGTACAGTGGGGAGAACAAGTATTTGATACACTGCCGATTTTGCAGGTTTTCCTACTTACAAAGCATGTAGAGGTCTGTAATTTTTATCATAGGTACACTTCAGCTGTGAGAGACGGAATCTAAAACAAAAATCCAGAAAATCACAGTGTATGATTTTTAAATAATTAATTTGCATTTTATTGCATGACATAAGTATTTGATCACCTACCAACCAGTAAGAATTCCGGCTCTCACAGACCTGTTAGTTTTTCTTTAAGAAGCCCTCCTGTTCTCCACTCATTACCTGTATTAACTGCACCTGTTTGAACTCGTTACCTGTATAAAAGACACCTGTCCACACACTCAATCAAACAGACTCCAACCTCTCCACAATGGCCAAGACCAGAGAGCTGTGTAAGGACATCAGGGATAAATTGTAGACCTGCACAAGGCTGGGATGGGCTACAGGACAATAGGCAAGCAGCTTGGTGAGAAGGCAACAACTGTTGGCGCAATTATTAGAAAATGGAAGAAGTTCAAGATGACGGTCAATCTCCCTCGGTCTGGGGCACCATGCAAGATCTCACCTCGTGAGGAAAGTGAGGGATCAGCCCAGAACTACACGGCAGGACCTGGTCAATGACCTGAAGAGAGCTGGGACCACAGTCTCAAAGAAAACCATTAGTAACACACTACGCCGTCATGGATTAAAATCCTGCAGCGCACGCAAGGTCCCCCTGCTCAAGCCAGCACATGTCCAGGCCCGTCTGAAGTTTGCCAATGACCATCTGGATGATCCAGAGGAGGAATGGAAGGTCATGTGGTCTGATGAGACAAAAATAGAGCTTTTTGGTCTAAACTCCACTCGCCGTGTTTGGAGGAAGAAGAAGGATGAGTACAACCCCAAGAACACCATCCCAACCGTGAAGCATGGAGGTGGAAACATCATTCTTTGGGGATGCTTTTCTGCAAAGGGGACAGGACGACTGCACCGTATTGAGGGGAGGATGGATGGGGCCATGTTTCGCGAGATCTTGGCCAACAACCTCCTTCCCTCAGTAAGAGCATTGAAGATGGGTCGTGGCTGGGACTTCCAGCATGACAACGACCCGAAACGCACAGCCAGGGCAACTAAGGAGTGGCTCCGTAAGAAGCATCTCAAGGTCCTGGAGTGGCCTAGCCAGTCTCCAGACCTGAACCCAATAGAAAATCTTTGGAGGGAGCTGAAAGTCCGTATTGCCCAGCGACAGCCCCGAAACCTGAAGGATCTGGAGAAGGTCTGTATGGAGGAGTGGGCCAAAATCCCTGCTGCAGTTTGTGCAAACCTGGTCAAGAACTACAGGAAACGTATGATCTCTGTAATTGCAAACAAAGGTTTCTGTACCAAATATATTAAGTTCTGCTTTTCTGATGTATCAAATACTTATGTCATGCAATAAAATGCAAATGAATTACTTAAAAATCATACAATGTGATTTTCTGGATTTTTGTTTTAGATTCCGTCACTCACAGTTGAAGAGTACCTATGATACAAATTACAGACGTCTACATGCTTTGTAAGTGGGAAAACCTGCAAAATCGGCAGTGTATCAAATACTTGTTCTCCCCACTGTACATAGGTTGACCCAAACAGTACAAACATCTTCTGAGCATGACTCCTAATCTTTGCAAAGTTTTGTTAATCGAGAGATTCATAGAACCTCGTCAGCGACATTGTTTTGAATAGTTCTCCAATCACTGCATCAGACTGAAGATCGATAAGCTCAAGTTGCAGGTCAGTGGGAGCGTTATCCACATTGAAGGGGAAAGGAGAAGAAACCAACAGCATGTCATTGTCCAACACTTTTAATTCCTCAAAACGACAAGAGAACTCACCGTTCAAAGCACGCAGCAGCGATGTATACTTCTCCCGCTGGTCATCTGATAGGGAACTGACTAGTAGTGTCGGAAGGTGGGTGAGATTGTTGGCTTCTACTTGGCGGGTCAGGAGGAGTCATTTTCCCTTGAAGGCTTTAATAAGGCTGTACATCTAATGTGCAAAAAGGCCCTTCCCTTGTAGTTTGGAATTCAGTTCACTCATGAGGGCCATGATGTCCACAGTGAAGGCAACATCAGCCAACCATTCTTTATCTTGCAGTTGAGGGAAATCCACATTTTCCTTTCATTTGCTAAAACTTAGCAATCTCCGACTTCAGGTCCCACCATCTCACATTTGTGTGGTAGGGGAGATCTGCATGACCCAACTCTGTCTCTTCCAACAGTGAGACAAACGTTTTAAAGATTTTGCTCTTATGAAGTTTACCACTTTAGTGACTGTATCCACAACATGGCTCATTTTCAGAACACATTTACAGAGCACCTCCTGATGAATATATTTTGATCTGGGTTCAGCTCAGCTACTTGATGTTGTATCCTTTTCAAATGCCAACATTTTTTCCTGTCAAGTTTGGGCACCCATCAGTGATCACACTGGATAACGTTTCAAAACAGTCCCAGCTTTGCCACACACTTATTAACCTCCTCTAATAAATCTTCCCCTTTGGTTGTGCTCTTCATTGACTGCACTGAAGTTCCTCTAATTTCAAAGACTTCGCCGTGTCACTGTTCGTCTTGACAGGGAAACATTTTCAAACAGCTGTTTCTTGTAGGGGCAAAGTATTTCTACAGTCAATTAAACATTATTTAATGAATTCGCCCTCAGCGAATGGCTTGCTATGTTTAGCAATTTTGTGGGACAGTACATAGCTAGCTCTCGCAATTCCGTCGTTTGCTGAATGCATTTTTGTGAAAAGTCCTTGCTGCTTTTGCAACTGAGAAAGCAACACTTTCAATGCCCTCTGCTCAGAATACATATTCCTATATTTCTCTGTATGCTTCAACTGGAAGTGTTGGGACCAGTTGTAGTCTCAAGACAGCGATGCTCTCTTTGCACACTAAGCACACAGCTTTTCCTGATACCTCAATAAAGAAATATTTTCGATATCACTCTTGCTGGAACACCCTACATTCATTGTCTACTTTCCTTTTCTTTAAAATCTTTAAAAACACATTTTTGCACCATTTCTAGCTAGCTACTATTAGTAACTGTGACGTGTGTGTCAGCCTGTCAGTCACTGTCCGTCCTCTTGCAGTTGTTATTGATACGTGCCTTCAAAATAAATGGGAGTTAAATTGTTACACAAAGAGTATTTCTTGGGCTTTTAATTTGAGTAACAAATACGTTTTTCAAAACTGATTTTGACTCCGCGGGCCTTATTGAATCAGATCGCGGGCCGCATTCGTCCCCGGGCCGGCCTTTGCCTAGGCCTGATGTAGAGGGTAGACTAATGCATGTGTCTGGTACAGAAATTGAGAATTGCTGCCCATCCTGCTGCCATAAACAAGAGTTCAAAAGAACATGTGAGTCTACTCTCTTTTTTTTCTCCTCTAGCTCCCAATAAGAGGTCGATAAATAAAGATCAAAGCCGAGCCAAGGCCTGCCTCGAGATGAGTTTGGCTTTACAAGTTGCGCTCCCACATTGAGCTCTCATGAAAAATTAAGAACGCCACTAGCCACTAGCAAATCTGTCACAGATCCAGTCTGAACATGCTTGTCTCCCGCATCCTGCTTTAGTTGGCCTGGTTTGGGTGTTCGTCATCAAAGACTCTGTCTCTGTGTTATGAGTAGTTCTTATCCTACTAAAGCCTGTGCAGCGTGTGTGTTCTCCAACTATGAAATATTCAGTAATCATATGGGAAATAGTGATGGTCTCTTAACCAGAGTTTTTATAGGTCAGCCTTGACAGCGATATGATACTATGATCATGTGGTGGGTCTCATGTGTTCATGCAGAGAAAAACACAGGGTGATTGATAATGGGAGATTTTGTGGTCCAGCTCCAATCAATCTGTGCCAGCTCATTTCAATAGTGCACACAGGACTTTTCACTCACTGCAAGATCTGATTACTCATTCACTTTAGGAAATATACTGAACAAAAAGATAAATGCAACATGCAACAATTTCTAAGATTTACTGAGTTTCAGTTCATATAAGGAAATCAGTGAATTTAAATAAATTCATTAGGCTCTAATCTATGGATTTCACATGACTGGGAATACAGATATGCATCTGTTGGTCACAGATACCTCATGCAGCGCGACACGTCTCCTTTGCATAGAGTTGATTAGGCTGTTGATTGTGGCTGGAATGTTGTCCCACTCCTCTTCAATGGCTGTGCAAAGTTCCTGTATATTGTCAGGAACTGGAACACGCTGTCATACATGTCGATCCAGAGCTTCCCAAACATGCTCAATGGGTGACATGTCGGGTGAATATGTAGGCCATGGAAGAACTGGGACATTTTTAGCTTCCAGGAATTGTGTACAGATTGCGCTGAAACATGAGGTAATGGCGGCGAATGAATGGCACGACAAAGGGCCTCAGGATCTCGTCACAGTATCACTGTGGCAACAACTCTGGTGTACAGTTCTGCATTCAGCATGCCAACGCTCCTTCAAAACTTAAGACATCTGTTGCGTTGCAAATTTTAGATTGGCCTTTATTGTCCCCAGCACAAGGTGCACCTGTTTAATCAGCTTCTTGATATGCCACACCTGTCAGATAGATGTATTATCTTGACAAAGGATAAATGCTCACACAGGGATGTAAACACATTTGTGCACAAATTTTGAGAGAAATAATTTTTTTGTGCTCATGGAAAACTTCTGGGATCTTTTATTTCAGCTCATGAAACATGGGACCAACACTTTACATGTTGCATTTATAATTTTGTTCAGTGTATATTCTGTGAATGTCAGAGTCTGGAGTTTGATATTCAGAGTTTTCAAAGGCTATTAGTTTCTCCTTTCATCCATCTAAGTTTTTTTTTCTTCTTTCATTTGCAAGCATTTAATGTTGGGCCGCTTACCAGCAGAGAATATTGGGCCTCTTAATTGCGTCAATTCACCTTCCAACTGCAAGGGGTCACCCCCTGGAAGGCTCGAAGACGCTTATTTAAATGAACATTTATTCATTTAACAGACCATATCCACAGCAACATCAAAATTAAAGGTTAAAGAAATAGTGGAGGACTGAATTACCAAAACAAGAAAGGGTGAAATAGGGATCTTTTTATGCATGGTTGAAAAAGATGGTAAGTCTAAGATTAGTTTACATAAGAAATAAATTACTGTTACAAGATACCATATACATTTTAGTGGCATTTCTCTACTCTCAGAAAGTATTTACTTACACTGCATTCGGGAAGTATTCAAACCCCTTTACTTTTTCCACATTTTGTTATGTTACAGCCTTTTTTTCCCTCATCAATCTACACACAATACCTCATAATCATGAAGCGAAAACAGAAGTACCTTATTTACATAAGGATTCAGACCGTTTGCTCTGAGACTCAAAATTGAGCTCATGTGCCTCCTGTTTCCATTGATCATGGAAGTACAGATCTGGAGAAGGGTACCAAACATTTTAAGCAGCATTAAAGATCATTAAGGGGCGTCAGGTAGCCCAGTGGTTAGAGTGTTAGGCCCGTAATTGGAAGGTTGCAGGATCGAATCCCCGAGCTGACAAGGTAAAAATCTGTTGTTCTGCCCCTGAACAAGGCAGTTAACCCACTGTTCCTAGGACGTCATTGTAAATAAGAATTTGTTCTTAACTGACTTGCCTAGTAAAATAAAGGTTAAATAAAATAAAAATCCCCAAGAACACAGAGGCCTCCGTAATTCTTTAATGGAAGAAGTTGGGGACCATCAAGACTCTTCCTAGAGCTGGCCACCTGGCCAAACTGAGCAATCGGGGAGAAGAGCTTTGGTCAGGGAAGTGACCAAGAACCCCATGGTCACTCTGACAGAGCTCCAGAGTTCCTCTGTGGAGTTGGGAGAACCTTCCAGAAGGACAACCATCTCTGCAGCACTCTACCAATCAGGCCTTAATGGTAGAGTTGCCAGACTGAAGCCACTTCCCAGTTAAAGGCACATGACAGCACACTTGGAGTTTGCCAAAAGACACCTAAAGTCTCTGACTATGAGAAAAAATATTCTCTAGTCTGATGAAACCAAGATTGAACTCTTTGGCCTGAATGTCAAGTGTCACGTTGGAAGAAACCTAGCACCATTCCTACGGTGAAGCATGGTGGTGGCAGCATCATGCTGTAGGGATGTTTTTTAGTGGCAGGGACTGAGAGACTAGTCAGGATCGAGGCAAAGATGAACGGAGAAAAGTACAGAGATCCTTGATGAAAACCTGCTCTAGAACACTCAGGACCTCAGACTGGGGCAAAGGTTCACCTTCCAACAGGACAACGACCATAAGCACACAGCCAAGACAACACAGGAGTTGAATGTTCTTGAGTGGCCCAGCCAGAGCCCGGACTTGAACCTGATCTCTTGAGAGACCTGAAAATATCTCTGCAGCGACGCTCCCCATCCAACCTGACAAATTTTGTGGGGAGAAGAATGGGAGAAACTCTTGTAGTGTCATACCCAAGAAGACTCAAGGCTGTAATTCGCTACCAAAGATGCTTCAACAAAGTGCTGAGTAAAGGGTCTGAATACTTTTTATACATTTGCAAGAATTTCTAAAAAACAGTTTTTGTTTTGTCATTGAGGTATTGTGTGTAGATTGACGATGATGGGAGGGGGGGAACAATACATTTTAGAATAAGGCTGTAACGTAACAAAATGTGGAAAAAGTCAAGGGGTCTGAATACTTTCCTGAATGCCGTGTAGATACTAGACCTTTTTTTATTTTATTTAACCAGGTAGGTCAGTTGAGAACAAGTTCTCATTTGCAACTGCGACCTGGCCAAGACAAAGCAAGGCAGTGCGACAAAAAACAACACAGAGTTACACATGGGAAATAAACAAACGTACAGTCAATAACACAATAGAAAATCTATATACAGAGTGCAAATGTAGTGCAAAATGCAGTAAGGTTAGGAAGACAATAAATAGGCCATAGTGGCAAAATAAATTACAGATTAGCATAATCACTGGAATGATGGAATGAGCAAATGATGATGTGCAAATAGAGATACTGGAGTGCAAAATTGAGCAGAAGTTAAAAAAATAAATAAATATGGGATGAGGTAGTAGGATGGGCTATTTACAGAAGGGCTATATACAGGTGCAGTGATCGATAAGCAGCTTTGACAGCTGATGCTTAAAGTTAGTGAGGGAGATAGGAGCCTCTAGCTTCAAGGATTTTTTGCAATTCGTTCCAGTCATTGGCAGCAGAGAACTGGAAGGAATGGCGGCCAAAGGAGGTGTTGGCTTTGGGGGTGGCCAGTGAAATATACCTGCTGGAGCGCATGCTACGGGTAGGTGTTGCTATGGTGACAGGTGAGCTGAGATAAGGCGGGGATTTACCTAATAAAGACTTATAGATGACCTGGAGCCAGTGGGTTTGGCGACGAATATGTAGTGAGGGCCAGCCGACGAGAGAATACAGGTCGCAGTGGTGGGTAGTATATGGGGCTAAAGATCCATACAGTAGGCTTACCATTTCTCTCTCTGTGGGTTCAGTTGTAGCTTCTGGATAAATGTGCTCCACAGACATTGAGGGTGTCGTTGCCTTCTCCCTAGGCAAGCAGTCCTGTTTCTACTACTTGAAAACGTCCGATACATGGTCAATAGTACCTTCATTTCGAAATACCTTTGGGGACCCCTGGGTAATTTTAAGAGGCCAGTCAGGCCACATACTGTAGCATGGGGTGTCTTTGGTGTCTTATGATTTACAAAGAAATGCATCATGCTCGTCACCAAGTCTCTTTGTGGTTTTTCCTTCAACTCAGTTGAGGGCCTCTTAAGCCCTGTCTGAAGGAACTGTTGTGGCGACAGGTGACGTCTTTTTCTTCCAATGATATTCGGTTTATTTGATACTGATTTGTGAAAGTAATAATTCAATTAAAACATGTATAGGTATTAACATTAAGCATTTATAGGTAAAGTTGAAGTCAGAAGTTTACTTACACCGTAGACAAAAATATTTAAACTCAGTTTTTCACAATTCCTGACATTTAATCATAGTCAATTCCCTGTCTTAGGTCAGTTAGGATCACCACTTTATTTTAAGAATGTGAAATGTCAGAATAATAGTAGAGAGAAAAATTTCTTTCAGCTTTTATTTCTTTCATCAAATTCCCAGTGAGTCAGAAGTTTACATGCACTCAATTAGTATTTGGTCGCATTGCCTTTAAATTGTTTAACTTGGGTCAAACGTTTCAGGTAGCCTTCAACAAGCTACCCACAATAACTTGGGCGAATTTTGGCCCATTCCTCCTGCAGAACTGGTGTAACTGAGTCAGGTTTGTAGGCCTCCTTGCTCGCACACACTTTTTCAGTTCTGCCCACAAATGTTCTATAGGGTTGAGGTCAGGGCTTTGTGATGGCCACTCCAATACCTTGACTTTGTTGTCCTTAAGCCATTTTGCCACAACTTTGGAAGTATGCTTGGGGTCATTGTCCATTTGGAAGACCCATTTGCGACCAAGCTTTAACTTCCTGACTGATGTCTTGAGATGTTGCTTCAATATATCCACATAATTTTCCTTCCTCATGATGCAATCTATTTTGTGAAGTGCAACAGTCCCTCCTGCAGCAAAGCACCCCCACAACATGATGCTGCCACCCCCTGTGCTTCACGGTTGGGATGGTGTTCTTCGGCTTGCATGCCTCCCCCTTTTTCCTCCAAACATAACGATGGTCATTATGGCCAAACAGTTCTATTTTTATTTCATCAGACCAGAGGACATTTCTCCAAAAAGTGCAATCTTTGTTCCCATGTGCAGTTGCAAACCGTAGTCTGGCTTTTTTATAGCAGTTTTGGAGCAGTGGCTTCTTCCTTGCTGAGCGGCCTTTTCAGGTAATGTCAATATAGCATGCTCCAGCATCTTCACAAGGTCCTTTGCAGTTGTTCTGGGATTGATTTGCACTTTCGCACCAAAGTACGTTCATCTCTAGGAGACAGAATGCGTCTCTTTCCTGAGTGGTATGACAGCTGCGTAGTCCCATGGTGTTTATACTTGCGTACTATTGTTTGTACAGATGAACGTGGTACCTTCAGGCGTTTGGAAATTGCTCCCAAGGATGAACCAGACTTGTGGAGGTCTACAAATTTTTTTTTGGAGGTCTTTGCTGATTTCTTTTGATTTTTCCATGATGTCGCGCAAAGAGGCACTGGGTTTGAAGGAAGGCCTTGAAATACATCCACAGGTACACCTCCAATTGACTCAAATGATGTCAATTAGCCTATCAGAAGCTTTTAACATTTTCGTAGTTGTTTAAAGGCACAGTCAACTTAGTTTGTCTGACCAACTGGAATTTTGATATAGTGATTTACAAGTTAAATAATCTGTCTGTAAACAATCATTGGAAGAATTTCTTGAGTGGTTGAAAAATGAGTTTTAAGGACTTCAACCTAAGTGTATGTAAACTTCTGACTTCCTGTCCTTATGTCCATTTAAGGGCTTTGACAATGTTTTTTTGACCCACCCACAATTCAAGAGCATCCGTCATTGTAAATAAGAATTTGTTCTTAACTGACTTGCCTAGTTAAATAAAGGTTAAATAAATAAAAATATATATGAGATGAGTGCGTGTTGGAGTTGAGTGAAGACTTGCGAGCTACAGTATTTTGCTGTCACCCTAGGCACTTCTTGTTTCATCACTTGAGCCAGAGTTGCTCAGGGTGTTGTGCTCCCAGTCCCAGAACAGCTACTGTCCTTTGTCAGAACAAGCCAGAGGGAGGGTGAGATCCGCCCCCTTTCCTCAACCCACCATTTATATCCCCCATGAGGCCTGCAGTTGAGCTGTCTCTCAAAGCCTTATCTTTTTACACTAAGATGCCTCTGCATAGCAGCCATCAAATCTTGCTATTTGTCAAACTGACATGGTGCCATGCACAGTGAGTGGAATGCAGTATGAGAAAGGCTGATGAAAAGATTCATCTTGATATTCACAATCTGGCTTATCTGGTATCTGATGTTAAATGCCTTATTTGCAGTCCTGTTGTGTCATGTCAAATCTTACAAACAGGCTGCAGTATATGTCATGAAGGATAGCCAAGTGTAATAGAGGGCTCTCTATTGGCACCTACTCTGTGGGCTCTGGGCCAACATCTGCACGCCAACCAATCACCCAGAGAGAAGCCCATCACACAAGGGACCCTGCTCAGCACTTCCTCCTGGTGGGTCCGCAATCAGCCTCTTATTGTGGATGTCACCATGCTAGCAGATCTCTAACTTTGGAAGCTCAAATTCATCTGCACCACACATGCCAATCTCAGTGTCTGCATGAAGGGCAAAACCCACAACCTAATGCAGCACTCACAGAAACCTGAGGCAGGAAAGGGGAGGAGATTCACACTTGTTATATTAATCAGTTGTTGAGTGTTACTATTGGATATTAGAGTGGGGGTAACTCACCAGAACCACCATCATTACGACTAGGAATATGACTTCCCTGGAGCAGATCCTTTGTTCTCTCTCCCCAGAGCAATTTAACTTATTCCAGTAGCCTACCCAAAACATCATCTGGCAGAGGAGAGGCACTAGAGGCAGCCTACTGGTTCGACTTAGGAGGCGCGCACACCACCCACCGCTTCTGAGTATATTAATTGCCAATGTTCAGTCTTTGGATAACAAAAACTCAGGGCAAGGATTAATTTCCAGAGAGACATCAGGGCCTGTAATATTCTTTATTTCACAGAAACATGGCTCTCTCGGGATACTCTGTCGTAGTCGGTGCAGCCAGTAGGATTCTCAGTCCATCACGCAGACAGGAATACATTTCTCTCCGCGAAGTGGAGGGGTGTGTTTCATGATTAACGACTCATGGTGTAATTGTAGTAACATACAGGAACTCAAGTCCTTTTGTTCACCCGATCTAGAATACCTCACAATCAAATGCTGACCGAATTTTCTCCCAAGAGAATTCTCCTCCATCATTGCCACAGCTGTTTATACCCCCCCTCAAGCTGATTCTAAAACAGCCCTCAAAGAACTTCTCTGGACTTTATGCAAACTGGAAACCACATAAGCCCTCCCACGACCTCTATTCGGCAAATCCGACCACGACTCCATCTTGCTCCTCCCTTCCTATAGGCAGAAACTCAAAGAGGAAGTACCCGTGCTAAGGACTATTCAACGCTGGTCTGACCAATCAAAATCCACGATTCAGGATAGTTTTGATCATTTGGACTGGGATATGTTCCGGGTAGCTTGCAAAAATGATCTAGACGCATACACGGATACGGTGATTGAGTTTATAAGGAAGTGTATAGGAGATGTAGTACCTACTGTGACTTTTAAATCCTACCCTAACCAGAAAACCGTGGATAGATGGTAGCATTCGTGCGAAACTGAAAGCGCAAACCACCACATTTAACCATGGCAAGGCGACTGGGAATATTGAAGAATATAAACAGTGTAATTATTCACTCCGCAAGGCAATAAAGCAAGCTAAACGTCAGTATAGGGACAAGGTGGAGTCGCAATTCAACGGCTCAGACACGAGACGTATGTGGCAGGGACTACAGACAATCATGGATTATAAAAGGAAAACCAACCACGTTGCCGAGACCGACGTCTTGCTTCCGGTCAGGCTAAACACCTTCTTTGCCTGCTTTGAGGATAACAGAGTGCCACCGACGCGGCCCGCTACCAAGGACTGTAGGCTCTCCTTCTCCGTGGCCGACGTGAATAAAACATTTAAATGTATTAACCCTTGTAATGCTACCGGCCCAGACAGCATCCCTAGCCGTTTCCTCAGAGCATGCCCAGACCAGCTTGCTGGTGTGTTTACAGGCATATTCAATCTATCCCTATCCCAATCTGCTGTCCCCACATGATTCAAGATGGCCACCATTGTTCCTGTACCCAAGAAGGCAAAGGTAACTGATCTTAACACTCACCTCTGTCATCATCAAGTGCTTTGAGAGGCTAGTCAAGGATCATATCACCTCTACCCTACCTGCCACCCTAGACCCACTTCAATTTGCTTACCGCCCCAGTAGATCCACAGATTATGCAATTGCCATCACTCTGCACTCTGTCCTATCCCATCTGGACAAGAGGAATACCTATGTAAGAATGCTGTTTATTGACTATAGCTCAGCATTCAACACCATGGTACCCTCCAAGCTCATCATTTAAGCTCGAGGCCCTGGGTATGAAGCCCGCCCTGTGCAACTGGGTCCTGGACTTCCTGATGGGCCCAGGTGGTGAAGGTAGGAAACAACACCTCCACTTCGCTGATCCTCAACACTGGGGCCCCACAAGGGTGCATGCTCAGGCCCCTCCTGTACTCCCTGTAAACCCATGACTGCATGGCCAAGCGCACCTCCAACTCAATCATCAACTCTGCAGACAACACAACAGTAGTAGGCTTGATTATCAACGATGACGAGACTCTGGAAGTGTGGTGTCAGGAAAACAACCTCTCACTCCATGTCAACAAAACAAAGGAGGTAATCGTGGACCACAAATGTTTGTGCACCCCCCTATCCAACTGAACTGCCCACAACCGCAAGGCTCTCCAGAGGGTGGTGCGGTCTGCCCAACGCATTACCGGGGGCAAACTACCCGCCCTCCAGGACACCTACAGCACCCGATGTCACAAAACATCAACAAAAAGATCACCATGGACATCAACCTCCCGAGCCACTGCCTGTTCACTCTGCTATCATCCAGAAGGTGAGGTCAGTACAGGTGCATCAAAACTGGGACCGAGAGACTGAAAAACAGCTACCTCAAGGCCATCAGACAGTTAAACAGCCATCACTAGCACATTAGAGGCTGTTGCCTAAAGGCACAGACTAGAATTCACTGGACACTTTAAGAAATGGAACACTAGTCACTTTAATATTTATATATCTGCCATTACTCATCTCATATGTATATACTGTAGTCTATACTATTGTACGGTATCTTAGTCCCTGCCACTCCATATATGTATATAGTTCTAATTCATTCCTTACTAGATTTGTGTGTTGGGTATATGTTGTGTTATTGTTAGATATTACTTGTTAGATATTATTGCACAGTCGGAGCTAGAAGCACAAGCATTTTGCTACACCCGCATTTAACATCTGCTAAACACGTGTCTGTGACCAATACATTTTAATTTGATTTGACTCTTTGTCAAATGTGCAAGAAATCGAAGTCCAAGGACACTCATTGTGAAAAGGAAGAATTTAGAAGCAAACACATTATTGAAGTTGTGGTATAATGCCAAGGTTAGGTAGAGTTGACAATTGAAAAAAACGACTACAGTAAAACTGAACGAGGCAGGATCTGCTTCCACACTGCCATTTAGCACTAACATGTTTTGGGTAAAAATAAGGTGAAATATGTTTAACTGGACTGAATTACAATTACACATTACCGAATCCCAGCGGGAGCGGTGTGTTAGTCACGAGTCACCGTCAGCTAAAGAGTATTTGCGTAATGAAGCAGGCTTAATCCATGTCTGTGAGCCGCAGGTCTGCAACATAAAAGCACGGCACTGCCTTCCCCATAATCAAGCTCTCAGCAGGACTGTGAGCTAGCAAGGCATGTGGAGAGACTAGGGCCTCTGACAATAAATGGATGGCTACAGGAAGCAGCGTGTCCTTTCTAATTGCCCTCGGCATGAAACTGGGCCTGGGGCCATGTTTATATGATTACTATATTATTACTACCTTGGAAGGAAATTCCTTAAAGCAAGTCAAGACGTACAAATATCTGAGAGTTTGGGTGGATGAGAAGCTGAGCTTCTCTAATTATTTAAAGAACCTTGTCAAAAATATTAAGTTGAGAATAGGTTTTTATTACCGGCATTATGCTTGTTTTTCTTTGGAGGCCAGAAAAGAGCTGGTACTATCTTCCAAGTCACAAGCAAGTTCCAATTCGCAAGGTCAGAGTCTCAAGTCTAGTCCCCAGTAGAATGGGTCAAGACTTGAGTCAAGTCCAAGTTGTGCATTCATGTCAAATATATACATTTACCAAATATACAATATCCCAAAATAAATATTCTCTTTATCAGGCTTAACCTGTCCTATCTGAACGGACACCAGTAGAGGGTGAGGCTGTACAGCCTCCCCTTGAGAAACCAAATTGACTCTTGTCTAACAGGAGCTCAAACAGGTAGGCCTACATAATATAAGCACTTGACCACAAGAACTCCCCCAGGACCATACAATTACCCAATTGGCAATTACAACCAATAAACTGGTTCTACAATGTAAAAGGCAATTTCCACATCCGTTGTTACATTGGTACGTTGTTACATTAATCAGACTTAATTATCATGAATGATATTTCAACACCATGCAAACATGGAACAATAAGTTTCTCTTATTCAACGTTTTGTCTCCAAAACAGCCCACGTAGCCTATTTCTATGCACACTCCTATTATGCACAACAAAAATGACTGAGACATAGGACACAGACACATGGAACTCCTACATAACCCGGGAAATATGAACAAAGGAAACAATGCATAGAATTAAATAAACAGAACTTCTGAGTCTTGCGAATGTAAACATCGAGTCCACTCCGAGCAGGGTAAGAAATTATTGGCTTAATGAAAATGTATCGTAGGCCTGTCAAACATGAAACAAAAATGTCTACATGTTGCAATAAACGGTACAAGGATAGAATGATGAAACGCTAGCAATCATTGTAGTATTAGATGGAATATAAATATACCACATGCATGAAAACGTGTGAAAGCATCAGCAAATGTTAAAAAAAAATAATTAAAAAAAAATAAACACTGGCGAGAGCTGGAAAGTGCAAGTGAAGAGCTGTGGCTATGGTGCGTCTTCGCCATAGTAATAATTCATTTTAATAAAAAATTCCAAATGGAATCTTCAAAAGGCCAGTAGGCCTATGCTAGTCATTTTTGCCTCATTGCTGGTGAGCTTGCAAAGCAAACAGTTAATATATATTTTTTAGTTATTACAATTCTTTGTTGTTATAATTTACATTTTTTTGGAGACATTCAGTTGGAGGAAGCAGTTCTCACACCATGACACAAAGTCATCTACCACAGGCCCGTGCTCAGGCTCTCCATCCTGTAGTAGACTGACGATGAGTCATCAGCAAACATGATGATGTGCCTGTTTTTCAAATTCGCTACAGTGTCTATTATGTATAGGAGAGGAAAGATTAACCAACCTTGTGGGTATCCGGTGGAGGAGCAGAGCTGCTTTGACATGACGCCATTTACACGCACTTGTTGGGACCGGTCGGTAAGGAAGTCCACTATCCAGCCCACAATGCTCACGTCCAGCTTGATGTGGGAGAGGAGCTTCTCTGCTAGTATGTGAGGCTGGATAGTATTAAAGGCCGACAACAAGTCGAGCCCTCCAGGTGCTTGTAGAGGAAGTTGAGTAGGGTTAGAGTGGCATCGTCCACCTCCCGCATGGCCCTGTAAGCAAACTGCAGGCGGTCCAGGGAATTCTCAATCTGACGCAGTACATCCTTCTTGATTAGCTTCTCAAATGATTTAATCACCAAAGATGTCAGTGCCACTGGCATAAAGTCATTTAGCACCTTGGGGGGTTTGCTTTTTGCCACAGGAACAACGGTAGCATTCTTTCAGAGTTTAGGCATTTTCTGCAGCTCGAGTGACTGCATGAAAATGTGATGGAAAATGCCACTCAGTTGTTCTGCACATTACTTAAGTACCTGTCTACCAATTATGTCTGGTCCTGGGCTTTTCAAAAACTTTGGTCTGTCTGAATTGGCTGGTGACACTGGATGCTAAATTCCATCTTGGGAGGTGCAATTGTCCTCATACGCATCTCAGTCGTTTCTCCACTAAAGTTCTGATTTGTCAAATCAGAGATAAAACCATTTAGCTCAGCAGCAAGTCCCTTGTTTGAGATAAAACTATCAACCTGTATAATATTGTTTCCCTTGTCTTGTAGCCCAACCATTGTTGCTACTGACTTCACCCACAATCGTTTCTTTTGTCCTTTTTTTCTGATCTCACCTCAATTATAGATTCCTTTTTAGCAGTTACATTGCACTCATAGAAAGCCATATTCTTTTTACATAATACGCCCTTCAATGACTTGGTAACCCAAGGCTTGTTGTTGGGATAAAGTTATTTTTATGCCTATTAAGAATGCAAAATAAAACATTTTTTAAAATGTTTCTTCTCTCTTCTCACTAGCGGCAAATGATTGCATCTTGTTATTATACACTGAACAAAAATAAAAATGCAACATGTAAAGTGTTGGTCCAATGTTTCATGAGCTGATGTGGACAAGAGCATGTGCAAACCAGCTGGCTGGTGTCTGACCCTGCGGCCTTGTGAATGTTGAACTGTTCAAAGGTCTTACTCACATCGGCTACTGAGAGCGTGATCACAGTCATCCGGAACAGCTGATTCTCTCATGCATGTTTCAGTGTTAATTGCCTCGAAGCGAGCATAGAAGTAATTTAGCCCGTCTTGTAGGCTTGTGTCACTGGGCAGTCCCGGCTGTGCTTCCCGTTGTAGTCTGTAATAGTTTGCAAGCCCTGACACATCCGACGGGGTCAAAGCCGGTGTAGTACAATTCAAAATTAGTCCTGTATTGATGCTTTGCCTGTTTGATGGTTCGTCTGAGGTCATAGCGGGATTTCTTATAAGCTTCCTGGTTAGAGTCCCGCTGCTGGAAAGCGGCAGAGCTACCCTTTAGCTCAGTGCGGATGTTGCCTATAATCCATGGGTTCTGGTTGGGGTATGTACGTGCGGCACTTATTTATGAAGCCAGTTACTGATGTGGTGTACTCCTAGAAAAACAGTCCTGTAGCTTAGAATCTGCTTCATTTTACCACTTTCATATTGACCGAGTAATTGGTGCTTCCTGCTTTAGTTTTCGCTTGTTAGCAGGAATCAGGAATTATTGTCAGATTTGCCAAATTGAGGGCGAGGGAGAGCTTAGTACGCATCTCTGTGTGTGGAGTAAAGGTGGTCTAGAGTTTTTTCCCATCTGGTTGCACATTTAACATGCTGATATAAATTATGTAGAACGGATTTGAGTTTTCCTGCATTAAAGTCCCCGGCCACTAGGAGCGCCGCCTCTGGATGAGCATTTTCCTATTTGCTTATGGCCGTATACAACTCATTTTAGTGCCAGCATGTATTCAATAGAGACAAGAAATATACAATAATTTGTGTGTTATTAGTTTAAGCTCACTGTGTTTGTCTATTGTTGTGACCTAGATGAACATCAGATCAAATTGTATGAGCAATTTATGCTGAAATCCAGGTAATTCCAAAGGGTTCACATACTTTTTTGTTCCACTGTAATAGCACACATAGTAGCACAATTGTGATCCGATTCAGGAAACTAGGTATATGTCGCAAAACACGACTTCACAGGAGAGCCGTTTCAACGTAAAATATATGTTTTTATCAAAATACGTTTTTGGGCAGAAATGCCTTCTCGAACATGTGAACTTTCATGTGCCCATAATACCAAACTTGTATGCCATCTGTAGCTGCTAACCATGATAGTGGGCTAGACATGCCGAGAGATGAGTTTCAGATTGCTCTGCGGTGTATCATCTAGTGTCTATAAGATACTCCTTTCTACTACCGTTTTTTTCGAAAGATATAACGTTAGCCATGGAGAACAGCAAATATGTTGCTAGTGCGCTCAATAACATTGCTGCCGTGAATACTGGCTGACGCTCAGGGGCTTAGGCAGGGGCAGTTATGTATGTTTCCCATCTTACAATTATTCACTCTTTCTAAGGAAGATCCAGATTGATGTGATGAGCTGGAAAGGTTGAGGTGGCATAATGCATTATGCTGTATATTTTCACCTCTGGACCTCCCATTATTCACAGCATTTTGTCAGCCTCAGTGTATGACAGGCAATCTCAACACACAGACTTCTTGTAGCCTAGTGAATGTTCTTCTATATAAATCCAACTCAGTGTGGGTAGGATGTTTGTTTTTCCCTGTAGGCTATCTGAGACTTGAAGCTGGATTGAATCAAATCTGTCATAGTGCTTCCTGTTAATGCTTCATCTTTGTTTACACAAATATTGCTCTTGAACCCACTTCACAGAGTCCCAAACTATTCTGCAACATTATTTGACCCAGGATAAAAAACATGTTGTTTAAATGCTGCAATGTAGGTTGATTCCTGTATGACAACAACATGGATTTGGTCCTGTCTGTTGACGTTTCTGTGCACCTATCCATTTCAATCATCAACTTACACTACAAGTACAGTCACAGTGTTTCCCCCATCTTCTCCACTGTTCCCCAATGTTCTTCTGCTGTGGTCAAAACCCTGCCATATTAAAGGATTAGCTATGTACAAAATGTTGAACCGGAAGAATCCACGGAGGATTAGCTCGTCTTCCAGAGCAAGACCTGAAAACCCAGGCCTGATGCCTTTTGTGTGGCGCCTCTGCAGTGCCCTCTCAGTCACGGCCCGTGTGCTAAGGTCTGATCTAGTAGATGGCATAGCGTGGAATAAGTTAGTAAGAAGGCGTCTGCCCAGGGAAGCTCCCGCCTGGCACACACACACGCCACAGGGTGAGGCCAGCGGAGGCCCTCATGACACCCACACGACACGCACTCCGACAGGGCAGCAGAAGCTCCCTCCTCTTGCCCCCCTTGGTCCTTACCCATCATGACATGCAGGTTGACTATTAATGTAATGAGTCTTATCCTGGAGGCAGAACTGAGCGATTTCCCCTTAGAGAGGCCAGCTCCACAGTCAAAATTGGCGATATTGTAAAACATTTATGAAAACTAAAATGAGGTTTTTGGTCTTTAATTTAAGGTAAAATCTAGGCATTAGGGTTAGCAGTGTGCTTAGGGTTAGGTTTAAATTCAGATTGTATTACTTTGTGGCTGTGCTAGATAGTGACCACTCTGCATAGCTGCCTCCAGAACAAGATTCATACCAAAAAACGCTAACCTGCTGCTCATGACATTCCAGTCAGATACACTAATTGCAAATTAGTGGTTTTCAGCTACACTTTGTTTCTTTTCAATCGTCAACGACGCAGCGGCATTATCTTTTTATTACGGATGCTCTGCAATAGAGATGATACCCTATAATCACTTGTGAGCTTTGCCAAATGATCCACATTCACAATTTACATTACCAGTGTTACAAAAAACCCTCATTATTTCATAGTAGTGGATTATGTTCTACTGTTTCTACTGTGTAATAGCATACTATGAGATCATAAAAGGCTCAAGCCCATCTTTAGAAATAGAGCTTATTGTCTTTAGATTTTACGGTAATAATAACCTGTAATAGCCTTTTCCCTGTTACTGCACTGCTGTCCCAAGTTATTCTTAAATTGTCGTCAAAATGTTTGATGCTACTACTGTATGACACCAACAAAGCAACTTATCGGCACCTTTTTGCCTGTCCGATCTGTGTCACTGATGGATTTATTTTCTTTGTTTTCACAGTAACCTTTGACCACTTCCAGATTCTCCGGGCCATTGGGAAGGGGAGCTTCGGAAAGGTAATGTAGTCGGAGCTCTGACTGCTCTCTATCTGCATTGTATGTGCGACTGTGTGCGTATGGGATTTCAGCGCCGACAGAAAATTGTATTTGGATACCATAATTTTGGATTTGTATTAGGATATTGAATTCTAATTAAATATATTTTAATCTGAAATGCACAATTTAATTTCATGATTTGAAACTGAATTGAATGAATATTGCATTCAGTTTGAAAATTCAATTTCAATGTAATTGAATATTCAAATTAAATATTTATATATTCAGTTTCAATATGGTAGATAGAATGGGGTCACAATTGTCTGTGTATCAAGTTGACTATATCAAGTTGACTTCATATACTCAACTTCTCAGATGCATTCAGATTCAATTTTTAAATGCTATTCTCTAAATTCTGATTAAAAACTAGAGACAACATCCTCGTACTTTGCCAGCCAGGAAAGGTAAAGGAGAACAGATGTGGTAAACAGTAGCTTCTTGTAGTTTCTGAAACCAGTGTAGCATGTTGAATTAATATTCTTCCTATGAATTTGGCTCTAGCGTTTGAACCGTTTCGGGTATAAACTATTATAACCCCATTCCTGAAAGCTAAGACTCATGGACGTGCTTTCTGTTCCCCTGGGGGAAAAGTGTGTCGTCCTTTACATAAACTTCCTGAACTCCTCCCCGTAGGCTTTAGCTAAGTGGGCTAACACAATCTTGTGACTTGCAGGAGACCTGGTTCGAACCCAGTCAGTCACCAGAGCAAGATTAAACAGGGAGTGGAAAGGCTACCCTTAGAAGGGCTATGACAGGACTATTCAACTGTATTCTTAGAAGGGCCATGACAGGGATATTCAACTGTATTCTTAGAAGGGCTATGACAGAGCTATTCAACTGTATTCTTATAAGGGCTATGACAGGGCTATTCAACTGTATTCTTAGAAGGGCTTTGACAGGGCTATTCAACTGTATACTTAGAAGGGCTATGACAGGGCTATTCAACTGTATTCTTAGAATGGCTATGACAGGGCTATTCAACTGTATTCTTAGAAGGGCTATTCAACTGTATTCTTGGAAGGGCTATGACAGGGCTATTCAACTGTATTCTTAGAAGGGCTATGACAGGACTATTCAACTGTATTCTTAGAAGGGCCATGACAGGACTATTCAACTGTATTCTTAGAAGGGCTATGACAGGGCTATTCAACTGTATTATTAGAAGGGCTATGACAGAGCTATTAAACTGTATTCTTAGAAGGGCTTTGACAGGGCTATTCAACTGTATTCTTAGAAGGGCTTTGACAGGGCTATTCAACTGTATACTTAGAAGGGCTATGACAGGGCTATTCAACTGTATTCTTGGAAGGGCTATGACAGGGCTATTCAACTGTATTCTTAGAAGGGCTATGACAGGGCTATTCAACTGTATTCTTAGAAGGGCTATGACAGGACTATTCAACTGTATTCTTAGAAGGGCTTTGACAGGGCTATTCAACTGTATTCTTAGAAGGGCTTTGACAGGGCTATTAAACTGTATTCTTAGAAGGGCTTTGACAGGGCTATTCAACTGTATTCTTAGAAGGGCCATGACAGGACTATTCAACTGTATTCTTAGAAGGGCTATGACAGAGCCTGTGATCATCATAGAGAGTAACAGAAGGCATGACCATGTTCCAGAGCGTCTTAGCTTTCATAAAGGCTTATAGCCAAAACGAATCAAACGCTTGAGCCAAATTCATAGGAAGAAAATGTATTCAGTATGCCACAGTAGCTATATTTCCATGAACTTGTCCAGCGATTTTAATTTTTTTTGTCAACATTTAGAAAGTTTGCATAGAAAATTGATATGACAATTGCCTGCTAGGGTGCGTTTACATTTAACTATCTTATGTCGACAAAAACAGCTGGACGTAATGTCACACATACATTTTTTTTTTCCAATAAACTAGTGGTTGAAGGCAAAATGTGCATTAATAAATACACTTATCTGTTTCACGTCTCATGTAGCCCGCAAAAGCCAGCATGGATAGAATGCTATAATTTACAAATATTTGCCATATTCTTAATAATTCTCATGTGCCAAAGTATCTCCATGGTCCGTGCCGTGGTGAAACTCAGGCATTCTTGAAAGTCAGGACAATCTTTTTTTTTTGCAAGACAGAGGCTTTTACATGATACACGAACAATATCTACCATATTCAAACTGAATATATAAATATTGAATGTGTAGATTCAATAAAATTCAAATTGAATTTTAAAACGTAATGCAATATTAATTAAATTCAGTTTCAAATCATCAAATACAAATTCAATTCATAAATTCAATTATTAAATTTGTGCACTACAAATTCAAAATTAGTATGACAATACAAATAAAAAATTATGGAATTCAAAGGACCCTGGGTAATTCTGTGGCATTAATTACCCTTCACACTCATTATTCTCAACAAGGAATCTGAGACGGTCTGGTGAAGTGGGCCTGAAATAATTACATTTGAATTCTGATTAATCTTAAACGTAGTGGTTAATTAATTCAACTGCAGCTGCATTTTGTTTCTTTAAATGTAATATCGTGTCAGCTGGGATGTAAGTAGATTTGATCCTCTGTCTTACATCTAATTACAGATAAGGCAAAATAGCTCAGATCGTCATTTTGCTTAATGCTTATCTTGTGTAATAAAATGCCAATTGGGAAAGTGTGTGTGTGTGTGTGTGTGTGAGGGTTTTGAAACTTAATACCTCAACTATTTAAATCCTCTGAAATATCCTGACTAATATATGTTCATTATACTTGCTGTCTATGCAAGGCTTTTTGCAGGCTTTCCTCTTTATTCTTTTCAAAAATGGAATGTTTTGCTAAATAAGTGTCTGTTTTACACAGCAAGTTAGCCCCGGCTGCAGAATACATTACCATTTGAATTGATGTTAATTTTACTTCTTGCTTTTTTCCCCCAAGCTGCTGTCCCTTCCCTTGTGATGTTAGAGGGAGTATCTGCAGTAAGCCATGAAATTCACAGCACCCAGCCAGGGCTTTAAAGGCTGAGCCATTAGACACATCTGGCCGTAGACTAGTGTCCAAAAAGATATTACAGAAAGAGACGCGTACGTTCACTGGATATGAAAACCCTGAGGTTGAGCAGCTCTGATGGTTGTCTCATGCACACACACACACACACACACACACACACACACACACACACACACACACACACACACACACACACACACACACACACACACACACACACACACACACACACTTTTACAAGCATTTAACACATACCGTGCCTTCAGAAAGTATTCAGACCCCTTGACCCCTTTTTCCACATTTTGTTACGTTACAGTCTTATTTTAAAATGGATTAAATATTTTTTTAAATCCTCAGCAATCTACACACACTACCCCATAATGACAAAGCAAAAACAGGTTTTTAGAATTATTTTAACATTTATTAACAATAAAAAACAGAAATACCTTATTTACATAAGTATTCAGACCCTTTGCTATTAGACTCAAAATTCAGCTCAGGTGCATCCCGTTTCCATGGATCATCTTTGAGATGTTTCTACACCTTGATTGGAGTCCACGTGTGGTAAATCCAATTGATTGGACATGATTTGGAAAGGCACAGACCTGTCTATTTAAGGTCCCACAGTTGGCAGTGCATGTCAGAGCAAAAACCAAGCCATGAGGTCTAAGGAATGGTCCGTAGAGCTACGAGACAGGATTGTGTCGAGGCACAGATCTGGGGAAGGGTACCAAAACATTTCTGCAGCATTGAAGGTCCCCAAGAACACAGTGGCCTCCATCATTCTTAAATGGGAGAAGTTTGGAACCACCAAGACTCTTCCTAGAGCTGGCCGCCCGGCCAAACTGAACAATCGGGGGAGAAGGGCCTTGGTCAGGGAGGTGACCAAGAACCCGATGGTCACTCTGACAGAGCTCCAGAGTTCCTCTGTGGAGATGGGAGAACCTTCTAGAAGGACAACCATCTCTGCAGCACTCTACCAATCAGGCCTTTATGGTAGCGTGACCAGATGTAAGCCACTCATCAGTAAAAGGCACAACAGCACACTTGGAGTTTGCCAAAAGGCACCTAAAGACTCTCAGAGCATGAGAAACAAGATTCTCTGGTCTGTTGAAACCAAGATTGAACTCCTTGGCCTGAATGCCAAGCGTCATGTCTAGAGGAAACCTTGCACCATCCCCACGGTGAAGCATGGTGGTGGCATTATCATCCTGTGGGTATGTTTTTCAGTTGCAGGGACTGGGAGACTAGTCAGGATCGAGGGTAAGATGAAGTACAGAGAGATCCTTGATGAAAACCTGCTCCAGAGCGGTCAGGACCTCAGACTTGGGCAAAGGTTCACCTTCCAACAGGACAACAACCCTAAGCACACAGCCTAGACAACGCAGGAGTGGCTTCGGGACAAGTCTCTGAATGGCCCAACCAGAGCCCGGACTTGAACCCGATCTAACATCTCTGGAGAGACCTGAAAATAGCTGTGCAGCGACGCTCCCCATTCAACCTGACAGAGCTTGAGAGGATTTGCCGAGAAGAATAAAGATTGTACCAAGCTTGTAGCGTCCCACCCAAGAAGACTTGAGGCTGTAATCGCTGCCAAAGGTGCTTCAACAAAGTACTAATTAAAGGGTCTGAATACTAATGTAAATGTGATATTTCCGTGTTCTTTTTTTTTGCAAAAATGTCTAAAAACCTGTTTTGCTTTCTCATCATGGGGTATTGTTTGTAGATTGAGGACATTTCAAAATAAATGATAATAATTTTAGAATAAAGGCTGTAACATAACAAAATGTGGAAAAGGTCAAGGGGTCTAAATACTTTCCGAAGGCACATCAAATGCATCTCAGTGCTAGAGTAGTCACTACAGACCCTGGTTCGATCCCGGGCTGTATCACAACTGGCCGTGATAGGTAGTCCCATAGGGCGGCGCACAATTGGCCCAGCGTCGTCCGGCTTAGGGGAGGCCGGGATAGGCCGTCATTGTAAATAAGAATTTGTTCGGAACTGACTTGCCTAGTTAAATAAAAGTTAAATAAATAACAATAAAAGATGTGAGCAACAAATTGGTCTTCAGGTAACCTTGCTTGTAAACTCTATAACGTGTCTGATAAATTGGCCTAGCCTTCAAAAACCTGGTTGCCTACTACCAGGAGGCGGACACTTGGCCACAAGTGGACAATAGTCCCAAGCACTAATAAAAACATAAATGCTTTATTGACCAAAAAATCTACATTTTTCAAAGGCCATCTCAGTCTCTGGACTTGAGCCCCATTGAAAACCTGTGGTTTGAATTGAAAAGGGCTGTCCATTAGAGCAGACAAAGGATATCAAGGATCTGGAAAGGTTCTGTATGGAGGAATGGCTTAAGATCCATCCCAACTTCTTCTCCGATCTCATAAAATATTTGAGTAAAAAGGCTGTGTCGTTATCCTCGCCAGGGGAGGGTACTAGAGTCCTCAAAACAGGGGTGCCAATAATTTTGATGCATATCTTTTAAGATTTTTGTTCATTACTTGTTAAACAAAATGTATTTTTCTGAGCAATTGTATTTAGTATAAAATAATATTATTTACTCATTCTTTTTAGCATACAATATAGCTCAGTATTTGTATTATTTATTTTATACAGTCTTTTTTTTCTCATCTTTATCAATGGTGCCAATAATTATGGACCTGACTGTATTTGAAACCAGGTCTGCTCTGTAGTAAACTTTGCTGTTGAGTAGTTTACCCAGACACCATTTTATTCCTGTACCTGTTGTTTGCCTGCCATTTTGTCATTGATCCTCTTTCATCTGACACCATGTCTCTGCTTATGCCATATTTTGAGTGTGAGTGTGCTGTATTCTATGTATTCTCGTTACTTGGAATGCAGGCTAAGATGTAGCTGCACTTGGTATGCATGTTGTTACAGAGCAGTATGGTCTTCCTACCAAAAGTCACACGGGATGCTGGGCTGATCGTTTGTTTCTGTGTGTGTTTGTGCTTCATGAGTTGTTTGTGTTTAGCAGCATGCATAGGTCATTGCCTCGATGTGTTATGCGAAAATGTCCCTGGCGTTTTTGTGTATGTGTGTGTATTTGTGCGAGCCAGGCATGGGTGGGGAGCCTTTTTTCCTACGGGGGGGGGGGCAGTGCGCCAGGCGGTGCTGGGAGCGGGAGCTTGCCGGCAGGAAATTAAAAGAGGCTCTCAGCGGGAGAGCTGTTTGGAGTTGCGGACCCCTGCTGAGATCACCTCTCCACCGGCTTTCTAAAAGACGTCCTCCTCAGGTGCTGATACAGGCTCTTGTGCCCGTCCGCTCCGGCTGTCTTCTCCACACGCAGGCATGCACACACATGAAGTGTGTTTATTTTCCCCGGTCGCGATGGAGACTGACATCCCCTCCTTGGCTAAGGGGGAATAGCCACGGATTAATTGCCACTCCCCCTGTATAATATAAAATCACTTGACTTTGAGTTGGAGCCTCAAGACTCGACTTTGACTTGAGACTGATGACTTGAAGTTATCTGGACAGGTTTTGTTACATTTTGTCACAAGGTTTGTGGCACAGAGTCTCCGTGGATAACTCTACATTCAGCCGGAGACAGAAGCCGCAGCATCGCACTTGCAAAAAAATCGTGCAACAGATTGCCTAGGGAAACGCACACTCAGCCCTCTGATTGGACCAGAAATCTGTCAATCAACACAGGTTGGGTGAGCTAGCGAACAGATTGCTGATTTCCTGTACAGCTCTAGGACTGGGTGCGGCGCAAATGTCAAATTGTATAGCGAGAGGATTACCATAAATAAATATTCAGCTCCAAAAATTGTTTGTTTTATCAAGAATATTAACTGTTTACTTTGCAAGCTCGCCAACAATGGGGCATCAAGCAACAATTACCAGCATAGACCTAATGGTCTTTTGATAAATTGAAATTATGAAACTATTTCCAAATATCCCAGCTAAAGCGTGCATCTGTTGTGTGAGACGAAATGTATAATTTATTGACTGCAGGCAGGATGTTGTGGGGACCTCCATACAGTCACAGGATAGTGTGAAGAAACTAGTAAGATGACAAAGCTCTTTCATCTTTCCCCAGCACTAGGAGGGCGACATTTCCTGTAAAGCTCTACTATCTCACTTTGAGGCCAAGCTCAAACAGTCAAATGGAGGCCAGTCTCTCTGTGTTGTTATTAATGACAATAGCAGCCTTAATAGCGTGTCGTGTAGCTCTGAAAATGGCTGCCCAAGCTCAGTAAACATTTTAATTTCCTCCTAATGACATAAGGGAAGACAGCGGCGAGGGGAATTAATTTAATAAAGGGGTTTATTTCTTCTTCTTCTCACTGTGGCTGACAAGTTCATCAGAGCCTGAAAACACATTTGCCTTGCTCGTCACTGCCTCCAATCTGAGATGTTGATTGATATGAGCACTTTCCCCAGAAAAAGGAACACTTAGTTTAATAGTCAGTTTGGTGACTATGAGGAAATGATTCTCTTTCATCTCTTAAGACAGATGCCTGATGCTGTTCACGTTGTTCATGTTTCCCCATGTGCGCTAAAAAAGTCACTTGGCACTTAGCTGACCTAGAAAAATAAATCCTATGCTTCCTGACTACACTAAATGTAATAGCCAACCCTTTTTCCTTCACCACGACAAGGGCTCCCTGGAGTTCTGGGCTGTGACAACAATTGATAGGGCTTCTAACTATAGCGGAACCAAGGGGATAGGGGTTCTTTTAAAAGGTAAACATCCCGAGCCGACCTTGGAGATCCACTTTTCATTAACACACTTTGAAGGCCAAGTGCGACATGAAAGAGCATTTTTTTTTTAAAAGTGATACTTCAGCTAATACGCATTTTAATAAGTGCATGCGCTAGTAGCTGCTAACATGTTAATGAGCCAGAGGGGGGCTGGAAGAAATGAATTCAGGCTGCTGAGGAATGGGATGGGTAGCCGGGTACACGCAGAGACCCATATCAGTCATTTTATATAATTTAACAACAAATAGCCTCATCTGTGCAATTCACCTGAAAGACCGTTAGCCTAAGCCCTTAAGCAGCAGAAAATGTCTGCTTTTCAGGTAACGTGTTGCCTGGTGTCCAAGACCCATGTACATGAACGTTATTTAAGGGATTGTTATGATTTCATATCAGATTATATGCGTGTTGGTAAGGGGTTAGTTTGAGCTGTCTATCGTCTTCTCCTCTCTCTCTTCTTCTTTGAGCAACCTCATAAATGTCAGTACAAAGCTCTATTGTAGGGTATAAACTATTCATTGGTCCATAAAACAGGTATTTGAGATGGTCATCTTTTAAATTTTGTTGATAGTAAAAACTGAGGCCGCAGTGTGCTTCTCTGACAGACTGGAATCCTTGCTTGTTTTTGGTCGCGGGCTCCAGTAGTTCTTAGTGCCGAAAAAATGTCAAAATCAAAGAAAAAATCTGTCTACAGTAAGTTAGTAATGCAGAGATGGGTCAAATCAAATTGTATTGGTCACATACACATGTTTAGCAGATGTTAATGCGGGTGTCGCTTAATGCTTGTGCTTCAGTTTTTCTCAGTTCCTGACATTTAATCCTAGTAAAAATTCCCTGTCTTAGGTCAGTTATTTTAAGAATGTTAAATGTCAGAATAATAGTGTAGAGAGTGATTTATTTAAGCTTTTATTTCTTTCATCACATTCCCAGTGGGTCAGAAGTTTACATACTGTCAGGCTCTGGCCATAGAGAAGCTTATTGCTTCTCTATATAGCCATGAGTCTGACAGGTCTATAATTTTTGTTTCTAATTGGGGGTTTTGTGTTGAATCCCTAATTAGAGGCAGCTGCAGTGCATTGTCTCTAATTAGGGATCCTACATATGTTTGTATGTCCCACACCTGGCCCGTCTGGCCCGTCTGGAAGTCCAGGACCCAGTTGCACAGGGCGGGGTTCAGACCCAGGTCCCCGAGCTTAATGATGAGCTTGGAGGGTACTATGGTGTTGAATGCTGAGCTGTAGTCAATAAACAGTATTCTTACATAGGTATTCCTCTTGTCCAGATGGGAAAGGGCAGAGTGATGGCGATTGCATCATCTGTGGATCTATTTGGGCGGTAAGCATACTGAAGTGGGTCTAGGGTGGCAGGTAAGGTAGAGGTGATATGATCCTTGACTAGTCTCTCAAAGCACTTCACTTATGACTTATGACTTATGTGACTTGTGGGTTTTTGCTCTTTTGAATACTATTCTGATACTGTTTTGATGCACAGTACAGTATAGACCTTCTATTCTGAAAACCAGTTTTCTTAAATAAATGTCTGATTTTGGCCATGATTAATCATTTTGAGTTTGTGATACAGTGGGGAGAACAAGTATTTGATACACTGACGATTTTGCAGGTTTTCCTACTTACAAAGCATGTAGAGGTCTGTAATTGTTATTATAATATTGTTATTACACTTCAACTGTGAGAGACGGATTTTTTGTATGATTTTTAAATAATTAATTTGCATTTTATTGCGTGACATAAGTATTTGATCACCTACCAACCAGTAAGAATTCCGGCTCTCACAGACCTGTTAGTTTTTCTTTAAGAAGCCCTCCTGTTCTCCACTCATTACCTGTATTAACTTCACCTGTATGAACTCGTTACCTGTATAAAAGACACCTGTCCACACACTCAATCAAACAGACTCCAACCTCTCCACAATGGCCAAGACCAGAGAGCTGTGTAAGGACATCAGGGATAAAATTGTAGACGTGCACAAGGCTGGGATGGGCTACAGGACAATAGGCAAGCAGCTTGGTGAGAAGGCAACAACTGTTGGCGAAATTATTAGAAAATGGAAGAAGTTCAAGATGACGGTCAATCTCCCTCGGTCTGGGGCACCATGCAAAATCTCACCTCGTGGGGCATCAATGATCATGAGGAAGATGAGGGATCAGCCCAGAACTACACGGCAGGACCTGGTCAATGACCTGAAGAGAGCTGGGACCACAGTCTCAAAGACCATTAGTAACACACTATGCCGTTATGGATTAAAATCCTGCAGCGCACGCAAGGTCCCCCTGCTCAAGCCAGCGCATGTCCAGGCCCATCTGAAGTTTGCCAATGACCATCTGGATGATCCAGAGGAGGAATGGGAGAAGGTCATGTGGTCTGATGAGACAAAAATAGAGCTTTTTGGTCTAAACTCCACTCGCCGTGTTTGGAGGAAGAAGAAGGACGAGTACAACCCCAAGAACACCATCCCAACCGTGAAGCATGGAGGTGGAAACATCATTCTTTGGGGATGCTTTTCTGCAAAGGGGACAGGACGACTGCACCGTATTGAGGGGAGGATGGATGGGGCCATGTATTGCGAGATCTTTGCCAACAACCTCCTTCCCTCAGTAAGAGCATTGAAGATGGGTCGTGGCTGGGTCTTCCAGCATGACAACGACCCGAAACACACAGCCAGGGCAACTAAGGAGTGGCTCCGTAAGAAGCATCTCAAGGTCCTGGAGTGGCCTAGCCAGTCTCCAGACCTGAACCCAATAGAAAATATTTGGAGGGACCTGAAAGTCCGTTTTGCCCAGCGACAGCCCCGAAACCTGAAGGATCTGGAGAAGGTCTGTATGGAGGAGTGGGCCAAAATCCCTGCTGCAGTGTGTGCAAACCTGGTCAAGAACTACAGGAAACGTATGATCTCTGTAATTGCAAACAAAGGTTTCTGTACCAAATATTAAGTTCTGCTTTTCTGATGTATCAAATACTTATGTCATGCAATAAAATGCAAATTAATTACTTAAAAATCATACAATGTGATTATCTGGATTTTTGTTATAGATTCCGTCTCTCACAGTTGAAGAGTACCTATGATAAAAATTACAGACATCTACATGCTTTGTAAGTAGGAAAACTTGCAAAATCGGCAGTGTATCAAATACTAGTTCTCCCCACTGTATGTAGTTATTCATGCCAATAGGCTGTATCAAATCTTTGCCTGCCTTTTTCAGTGACAGGCTCTACTTCGTTGTTGGATAAACCCCTTATTATAAATTTTGCGGCGTACACTTGGCTGTAGCAGATTCCCTTTGAATTGTCAGTCATACGCTGCATCTGTCACCTTTTCAGGTCCAATTAAGAATTTATACTCCATTAGAGTTTCAGAGAGATTCCAAATACCCTGACAGGGAGAGAGTTAGTCAGAGGAACGAGATGATTACTCTCGCAACAACTAGCGAATGCTTTGAGATTACATAAACTTGATGCTCCCATCACAATCCTGACTAGCCCACAAACATTATTTTGTATTTGCTGGCGAGAATCTCCTCATTTAAGCATAAGCCTACTCAAAGCTCTAAGGCATACTCTGGAGGGCCACATTGAAAATTTGATAGATTTCCTCACTGTCCAAATTAGCAAAACATTGTGCTCTATCCATCATTTCCCAAAGTGCCTTTAGAAAGTACACAGTCACTGGCCTGCACACAGTGCTTGGTCACTGGCCTGCACACAATATGTTTTTCAAAATGTTTACAAATTAACATAAAATGAAAAGCTGAAATGTCTTCAGTCAATAAGTATTCAACCCCCTTTGTTATGGCAAGCCTAAATAGGTTCAGGAGTGAAAATATGCTGAACAATTCATATAAAAGTTGCATGAAGTCTGTGTGCAATAATAGTGGTTAAGAGGATTTTTTAATGACTAACCCACACATTCAACCACACAGGCCCGGGAGGTTTTCCAATGCCTTGCAAAGAAGGCCCCCTATTGGTAGATGGGTAAAAAATGTAAAAGCAAACATTACATATCACTTTGAGCATGTTGAAGTTATTAATAACACTTTGGAAGGTGTATCAATACATCCAGTCACTGCAAAGATACTTCCTTCCTAACTCAGTTGCAGGAGAGGAAGGAAACCGCTCAGGAGGCCAATGGTGACTTTAAAACAGTTACAAAGTGTGATAGGAGAAAACTGAGGATGGATCAACAACATTGTAGTTTCTCCACAATACTAACCTCATTGACAGAGTGAAAAGAAGGAAGCCTGTACAGAATACAAATATTCCAAAACATGCATCCTGTTTGCAACAAGTCACTAAAGTAAGACTGCTAAAATTATGGCAAGCAATTTAACTTTTTATACTCAATACAAAGTGTTATGTTTGGGGAAAATCCAATACAACACATTACTGAGTACCAATCTCCATATTTTCAAGCATAGTGGTGGCTGCATCATGTTATGGGTATGGTCGTAATCGTTATGGACTGAGGATTTTTTAAGGATAAAAAATAAACTAAATGGACAGCCAGAATCCTAGAGGAAAACCTACAGTGGCAGGAAAAAGTATGTGAACCCCTAGGCTAATGACTTCTCCAAAAGCTAGTTGGAGTCAGGAGTCCAATCAATGAAACGAGATTGGAGATGTTTAGAGCTGCCCTGCCCTATAAAAAACACTCACAAAATTTGAGTTTGCTAATCACAAGATACATTGCCTGATGTGAACCATGCCTCGTACAAAAGAGATCTCAGACATAAGATTAAGAATTGTTGACTTGCATAAATCTGGAAAGGGTTACAAAAGTGTCTCTAAAAGCCTTGATGTTCATCAATCCATGGTAAGACAAATTGTCTATAAATGGAGAAAGTTCAGCACTGTTGCTACTCTCCCTAGGAGTGGCCGTCCTGCAAAGATGACTGCAAGAGCACTGTGCAGAATGTTCATTGAGGTTAAGAAGAACCCTAGAGTGTCATAGCAAAGGGTCTGAATACTTATGTAAATATTGTATGTAATGTATGTATGAAGGCATGCATGTATACATGTATGTACGTCAACAGTGAAGAGGTGACTCCGGGATGCTGGCCTTCTAGACATTGCAAAGATAAAGCCATATCTCAGAATGCCAAATAAAAAGAAAAGTTTAAGATGGGCAAAAGAGCACAGACACTGGACAGGGGAAGATCTAGACACTCTAATGTACTTGTCCTCTTGCTCAGTTGTGCACCGGGGCCTCCCACTCCTCTTTCTATTCTGGTTAGAGCCAGTTTGTGCTGTTCTGTGAAGGGAGTAGTGCACAGCGTTGTACGAGATCTTCAGTTTCTTGGCAATATCTCGCATGGAATAGCCTTCATTTCTCAGAACAAGAATAGACTGACGAGTTTCAGAAGAAAGTGCTTTGTTTCTGGCCATTTTGAGACTAATCGAACCCACAAATGCTGATGCTCCAGATACTCAACTAGTCTAAAGAAGGCCAGTTTTATTGCTTCTTTAATCAGCACAACAGTTTTCAGCTGTGCTAACATAATTGCAAAATGGTTTTATAATGATCAATTAGCCTTTTAAAATGATAAACTTAGATTAGCTAACACAACGTGCCATGGGAACACAGGAGTGATGGTTGCTGATAATGGGCCTCTGTATGCCTATGCACATATTCCATTCCAGCTACAATAGTAATTTACAACATTAACAATGTCTACACTGTATTTCTGATCAATTTGATATTTGAATGGACAAAACATTTTGCTTTTCTTTCAAAACATGTCAGTGACCCCAATTTCTAAGTGACCCCAAACTTTGCATATGCAGGCCGGATCAGGCCTGCAACCTGTATGTTTGACAGCCCTGCTTTAAGGAGTTAATCGATAATTATGTTGAAGTTGTGATAGCCTCTTTTGTCTCGATTCAGAATGGACTTTGTTTAATGTCTGTTCAGTCATTCATACTGACCTTTTGAGTAGAACTTCAGGAGAGTGCCTGCAAGTCTTTAGTTTGCTCATTATTGCACTGAACAAAAATATAAACGCAACATGCAACAATTGTTTATATTTTTGTTCAGTATATTATTTGCTTTCTGGTCACAGAACCCTGATTGTGTGAAGAGAAAAAAAGTTACAAACTTCAAAGTTGAAAACCAATTCAAGTTTTTCATTTGAGCCTCAAAACAAGTTTTTTTTGTGTGGTTCTATGAGGTGTGGATCTCTTTTAGGGCAGGTCTTTTTTTTATCTTCAGCCTCCCTCCTTCCTAGCATCCTCCTTTCCTTTGACTCTTTCCACATCAATCAGCTGCTGCACACTCCCTACTCCCCAAGACTTTGTATGGAGGAAGTCAATATCAAACCTGACCAATGGATGGGCAGGCCTTCCCTTTAAAGGCCTCTTTAGGGGCAAGATAAGAAGGTGTGCTGTGCAGCTGGTGGTCAGAGATGACAACCGTTCAGCCAACATTGTCACTACATCTGGTGCCTCACTTCCAGGCAATGCTGGCCATGGCGCCTCTCCTGGAAGCAGGCAACACACAGTCTGTTCCTGTGATTGTGCCAGTTTATCCTCAGGGCTGGGCCCAAAGTAAATACTCCCAGTTTCCAAAAGCGTTGACCTTCTACTGTGCTCATTTTTTTACTCTGAAATTAGCCTAAATAGCAGGTGTTTATAATGAATATTTAACAATGAAATATAGCCAGCGGGACCATAATGCTTTGGACTGCACCAACCATTAGCATTTTAGAGATGGCACTTTGGAATGAATTATACTCACTTTGTTGTCTATTACCGTGAGAAACGCTCATACCCAGAAGCCATCGCTCTGATTGTCACCACCATGCTAATCTGTCTGTCCTCGCCCATCTCCAATGAAAGTAAAGTATAGACCTTTTTAACATCTTTTTTAGGAGGAGCGGAAGTGAACCCTAGAACCCCAAAGAACTTCCGGTGCGTTTGTAAACAGCTAGCTAAGCTAACTTAGTCTAGTTGTTTTCTCAAGGTGAACATTAACATTTTTGACCATAGTATTCGCGGTTGGGATGGTCCTTACGTCCTGAGAACGTTTAGAGCTAGATTTCTCAAAGAAGCATCGCAGCACTAGTTGAGAGAATGTCAAGAGTGCAAAGCTGCCATCAAGGCAAAGGGTGACTACTTTGAAGAATCTCAAATATAAAATATATACCTTTTGGGTTACTACATGATTCCATATGTGTTATTTCATAGTTTTGATGTCTTCACTATTATTCTAGAAAATGTAGAAAATAGTAAAAATAAAGAAAAACCCTGGAATGAGTAGGTGTGTCCAAACCTTTGACTGGTACTATATATATATACAGTGGGGAGAACAAGTATTTGATACACTGCCGATTTTGCAGGTTTTCCCACTTACAACTGTGAGTGACGGAATCTAAAACAAAAATCCAGAAAATCACATTTTATGATTTTTAAGTAATTAATTTGCATTTTATTGCATGACATAAGTATTTGATACATCAGAAAAGCAGAACTTAATATTTGGTACAGAAACCTTTGTTTGCAATTACAGAGATCATACGTTTCCTGTAGTTCTTGACCAGGTTTGCACACACTGCAGCAGGGATTTTGGCCCACTCCTCCATACAGACCTTCTCCAGATCCTTCAGGTTTCGGGGCTGTCGCTGGGCAATACGGACTTTCAGCTCCCTCCAAAGATGTTCTATTGGGTTCAGGTCTGGAGACTGGCTAGGCCACTCCAGGACCTTGAGATGCTTCTTAAGGAGCCACTCCTTAGTTGCCCTGGCTGTGTGTTTCGGGTCGTTGTCATGCTGGAAGACCCAGCCACGACCCATCTTCAATGCTCTTACTGAGGGAAGGCAAGATCTCGCGATACATGGCCCCATCCATCCTCCCCTCAATAAGGTGCAGTCGTCCTGTCCCCTTTGCAGAAAAGCATCCCCAAAGAATGATGTTTCCACCTCCATGCTTCACGGTTGGGATGGTGTTCTTGGGGTTGTACTCATCCTTCTTCTTCCTCCAAACACGGCGAGTGGAGTTTAGACCAAAAAGCTCTATTTTTGTCTCATCAGACCACATGACCTTCTCCCATTCCTCCTCTGGATCATCCAGATGGTCATTGGCAAACTTCAGACGGGCCTGGACATGCGCTGGCTTGAGCAGGGGGACCTTGCGTGCGCTGTAGGATTTTAATCCATAACGGCGCAGTGTGTTACTAATGGTTTTCTTTGAGACTGTGGTCCCAGCACTCTTCAGGTCATTGACCAGGTCCTGCCGTGTAGTTCTGGGCTGATCCCTCACCTTCCTCATGATCATTGATGCCCCACAAGGTGAGATCTTGCATGGTGCCCCAGACCAAGGGAGATTGACCGTCATCTTGAACTTCTTCCATTTTCTAATAATTGCGCCAACAGTTGTTGCCTTCTCACCAAGCTGCTTGCCTATTGTCCTGTAGCCCATCCCAGCCTTGTGCAGGTCTACAATTTTATCCCTGATGTCCTTACACAGCTCTCTGGTCTTGGCCATTGTGGAGAGGTTGGAGTCTGTTTGATTGAGTGTGTGGAGAGGTGTCTTTTATACAGGAAATGATTTCAAACAGGTGCAGTTAATACAGGTAATGAGTGGAGAACAGGAGGGCTTCTTAAAGAAAAACTAACAGGTCTGTGAGAGCCGGAATTATTACTGGTTGGTAGGTGATCAAATACTTATGTCATGCAATAAAATGCAAATGAATTATTTAAAAATCATACAATGTGATTTTCTGGATTTTTGTTTTAGATTCCGTCTCTCACAGTTGAAGTGTACCTATGATATAAATTACAGACCTCTACATGCTTTGTAAGTAGGAAAACCTGCAAAATTGGCAGTGTATCAAATACTTGTTCTCCCCACTGTATATATATATATATTTTATATATATACAGGAGGCGTGCGTCGCCACGCAGTCATGGGTGAACAGAGAATACAGGAGGGAGCTGAGCATTCACCCTTGTGGGGGCCCTGTGTTGAGCATCAGTGTAGTGGAGGTGTTGTTTCCTACCTTCACCACCTGGGGGCGGCCCGTCAGGAAGTCCAGGACCCAGTTGCACAGGGCGGGGTTCAGACCCAAGGCCCCAAGCTCAATGATGAACTTGGAGGGTACTATGGTATTGAATGCTGACCTATAGTCAATGAACAGCATTCTTACATAGGTGTTCCTCTTGTCCAGATGGGATAGGGCAGTGTACAGAGCGATTGTTTGTGGATCTATTAGGGCGGTATGCAAATTGAAGTGGGTCTAGGGTGGCAGGTAAGGTGGAGGTGATATGATCCTTAACTAGCCTTTCAAAGCACTTCATAATGACAGAGGTGAGTGCTACGGGGCGATTAGTCATTTAGTTCAGTTACCTTTGCTTTAATGGGTACAGGAACGATGGTGGACATCTTGAAGCAAGTATGGACAGCAGACTGGGATAGGGAGAGATTGAATATGTCCATAAACACTCCAGCCAGCTGGTCTGTGCATGCTCTGAGGACGCGGCTAATATGTTAAATCAGTTTTGATTTTAGAATGGCCCGTTATCAAATGGGCAGGAACCGGGGCAGGGGGGAAAAAAATGTCATCCGCTTATGTACTCAAATAGGGAATGGAAGCAGCTTTCCTGCCTGTTCGTTCGGATAGGCTACTCTGGTTATTTCACACCATGCATCAACCACTGTTTGAGGAGCAAGCAGCCTCTCAGGTGATATTCCTCCTAAACTCTGTATGCCATGGGCTCCCCAACCCTGTTCCGGCAGCTACCAAGTGCTTAATTTGGGAAACAATGTGAAATCTGTTTTGGAACATCACAAGGAAACCTATTTTAATTAAACTGTTGACAGCTCCTCTCTCTGCGTGCTTAAGAAAGTAATGAAGGAGAGGAGGAGATGAAAACTCACGGTGGTCAGATATTCTGTAGGTAGAGGTAGCCTAATGTGTCACCTTATTAATTGTGAAATTATAAACATATTCCATATTACTAGGCTATTCAAAATTAAATACAAATTCACTTTTGAAGCTCCATGCACAATCAATGAACCAACAGCATCTCCTAGGTCTATACATTCTCTCCCAGACTCATGGATAGAAACTTTGGAGCGTAGCATAAGCTAACCAGTCCATCCAGTATGCATAATAATACAGTCCACATTCCAAGGCATTTACTAGAATTTGTTTAATTTTGGAATATATGCTAGTTTAATTAAATCAGTTTTTTTGATTTTCTGCAATGTATAATATGCGGTAGGATATGTATTGTATAAGGAACGGCACATTAACGGCTCATATAAAGGCCTATGCGTATGTAAAAGCTCCAATATGTGTATGGGTGTTTGGATCAATCATCACCTTGGAAAGCGTTGCCCATTTTGTTGTGTTAGGCTTTGAAACAACATCCATAACGACCATGTTTTCCACTCAGTTTAAGCTGTTGTTGAACTTCTTTCTTTAAATTGATCATCACAGTGAGGTGAGTTTTAAAAGCACAATACTGTTTTGATGATAAGTGTTTTTTGATTTTCGATTGCATACTACCAAAGCATGTCCTGAGTGCATAAGAGGAGATTACTGTGACTTAACAGTCATGTGGAATTTTACTGCGGTCATGACTCAGGCTCCCGAGTGGCGCAGCGGTCTAAGGCAC
This sequence comes from Thymallus thymallus, assembly GCA_023634145.1. Classification (NCBI taxonomy): domain Eukaryota; kingdom Metazoa; phylum Chordata; class Actinopteri; order Salmoniformes; family Salmonidae; genus Thymallus; species Thymallus thymallus. The sequence goes on along the minus strand of CM042389.1, from coordinate 24,217,031 downwards.
TGCATCTCAGTGCTAAGGCGTCACTACAGACACCCTGGTTTGATCCCGTGCTGAATCACAACCGGCCGTGATCGGGAGTCCCGTAGGGCGGCGTACAACTGGCCCAGCGTCGTCCGTGTTAGGGGAGGCCGTGGTAGGCCGTCGTTGTAAATAAGAATTTGTTCTTAATTGACTTGCCTAGTTAAATAAAGGTTCAATAAAAACTCATGGCTGTTGTGGCGGTAATATTGTCACCGCAACAGCCATACCCCTGTCCACAACAGCACTACATACCCACAAAGCAGCATCCATTATCATACCAAAAACATGATCTTAGTTGGGCTATGATAACAGTACTTTAGGTCTCAGGGCGGGTGACATCACCACACGATGGCTACTAGGGCTTTGTCTCACTTTGTCTTTCCTTGATTACTCGCATCGTATCTCCTAACCTGTATTGTATTTCAACTGTATTGGAGGAGAATGTAAAAGGTCCCTACCCTCTGACCTTCTTCTCCAATGGGTTTTATGAAGGAGATGAGGAGAGGAATCGAGGAAGAATGAATTGAGAAAGAGCATAGCACTCACCTGTCAACTAGCTCACATGTGCCACACACTCACCCCTCTGCTACACTCACTGACCTCCTTCTCCTCATCAATCTCAGCAGCCAGCAGGGCAGACTCTGTGAACTGAGTCAATCTAGCACCCACAGAATTTAATTCTGCTACATTGGCTCAGATCACACAGTCGGCGGCTGAGTTATACTGTCGGTGGCGTAGGAGGAGGTGAAAGGGGCGGGACTGTAGCAGAGGAGAGCCGCAGGTTAGTTCTAGTAGCCACTGTGATGTGATGTCATCCCCCTGAGACTTGAAGTAGTGTCTCTTCCTGTCCTATCATGAAGGTATCTACTGTACATTTTAATACTGTAAGCATCTCGGCTGCGGGAGGATCTCCTCCTGCGATTTTGCACCGATTTGCTTCATGCTACACTCACTGTTCTCCTTCAGTGATTGGCATGCTAGCTACACGTGTCATTTGATTAGGGTTTGCGTCTTGGCCCAGTCAGCCATACAGGGATGGAACTCATACATTACATAGCTACTTTGTAGCCCATGTAAAAGTGACCCTTGACTGTGGTCACTCTCCAGTGTATTTTTCTCTTGCCTCCACTATCCGTGCTCTACACTTTTGGTTACAGTGGATGTGAGATTATTTACGGCATGCATGCCCAATGCAGACATGATGGGATTAGTATTGGCCTCGTGGGCATGTCCAATGCACTTGTACATGTGGCTTGTCATTTCTATACTGAAACAGGATTAGCAAATCTTGCTGAGATGTTTTCTCCATTTGAAATTATTCTGTTAGAAATAGGAAAAGTACTCACATCTGAGAACTTATGTGTTAATCATTTGCTAATAACTTGAAAGAAAAAAAAAGGCTGATTGATACTGTCAAGTTTTCATTATGCAATTAATGAGGCTAACCATGCTGAAGGATACCAGATTTGACTTCTACAGCTACTGCACACGCAGTCATGAAATGGATTAGTGCAAGCCCTACCCTTGTAATGAAGGTTGGCCTTAAGGATGACATGCACAGGAGGGAGACGTTATTAGCAAATATTACTATCATGACGTTGTGCAGAAAGGAATACTTTTAAGGTTCATTTGATTTCATTTAAAAATACATGTTGCTTGAAATTAGGTTTAAATGTGTTTGCTTGGTGTTATGTATCATTCTAGTGTAATTTGTATTATAGTCTAGTTTTACTACTGTACATGTAAACAAACCACTAGCTAGGGATCCTAAGGGGAGGTCAATAATACATGCCTAGCACAGGCTAGCGGGTCATTAAAACTACAGTATGTTTCTTAATTGAAACTATGTGCATATAGAGCATGTTTTGACAGTTGAAAAGGTCTTTACTGTACCCTATAATCATAAGCTAATATTTCAGATTCAGACTTTCAGCTGAAATTTTTATTCCGATTTTCCATACCTTGGCCTCTGATCTATTGACTTGCTAATATTCTCTATGAATATATGAATAAACTCATTTTTGGGGAGATAAAAAATCATAAACACAAATACACACCCGATACACACCACAACATGCCCAGACCTGTCCATGAACGTACAAAAACACACAGTAGCCTCCCTTTTTAATAAACATATACATAGTTCAGCCCTCCAGTTCGTTATTGGCGGTGAGTATGATGCTTTCCAATGGATAGCTATAAAAAAAATTATTAAGCAATTCCACCTAAGCTGGATGGATATAAATTCCTAGACACAATGATATGATAGCACAGACATTATCCCAAATGGTGTCAGTCTGTTCCAGGACCAGTGGCGATTATAGCATGTAAATCTTGGTTGGGCAAACTTTCCCCAAAATTGTTTTATACAATAGCTATTTATACAATAGCTCAATTCAGGAAAAAAGTACCAGACCAACTTTTTTAAGACAGCCACCAAATATGCCCAATCTAACGCTTTTTCGGCATCAGATGATACTGCCACTTTTGGAACGTTCATGTTCCTGATATGATGGATAATATAGACAAATCGGTGGAGATTGTCTGAAGACATCCTATGAACACTGTTTGATCTAAGTGAATCAACTTTAGTATTAATATTTCTATGCGAAAAGCCAATATCTCACCAATGATTTTATAATCCACATTCAGAAGAGATATTGGCGTGGAAGGATCTGCATAACAAATAATTATTATCTATTTTTTTAAGTACGGTGATTGTAGCCCAAACTATTGATTGGGGGAGTTCATTTTTCTCTAGAGCTGCTGTGAGCCTACATATCATAGGCTTTAGTAATTTGGGATGAAAATTCCACTGGGAATCCATCCTTACCAGGAGATTTCCCATTTTGTAGACTATTAATGCCCTCCACCAGCTCACCTAGGAAAAATGTTCTATCCATATTCATTGTCTCTGGTTCTTTCTTTGAACTTTTGTTTTCGGATTGACACAATTTTTCATCAAATGTTTTAAAGACAGTTACTGTAATTCTGGAAAAATCCATTTTTATGCTGTTTATTATGTTATATTAATGTTTCAAAGGTGTTCAACTGCCTGGACATGCGCTGGCTTGAGCAGGGGGACCTTGCGTGCGCTGCAGGATTTTAATCCATGACGGCGTAGTGTGTTACTAATGGTTTTCTTTGAGACTGTGGTCCCAGCTCTCTTCAGGTCATTGACCAGGTCATGCCGTGTAGTTCTGGGCTGATCCCTCACCTTCCTCATGATCATTGATGCCCCAACTTCTTCCATTTTCTAATAATTGCGCCAACAGTTGTTGCCTTCTCACCAAGCTGCTTGCCTATTATTGTCCTGTAGCCCATCCCAGCCTTGTGCAGGTCTACAATTTTATCCCTGATGTCCTTACACAGCTCTCTGGTCTTGGCCATTGTGGAGAGGTTGGAGTCTGTTTGATTGAGTGCGTGGACAGGTGTCTTTTATACAGGTAACGAGTTCAAACAGGTGCAGTTAATACAGGTAATGAGTGGAGAACAGGAGGGCTTCTTAAAGAAAAACTAACAGGTCTGTGAGAGCCGGAATTCTTACTGGTTGGTAGGTGATCAAATACTTATGTCACGCAATAAAATGCAAATTAATTATTTAAAAATCATACAATGTGATTTTCTGGATTTTTGTTTTAGATTCCGTCTCTCACAGTTGAAGTGTACCTATGATAAAAATTACAGACCTCTACATGCTTTGTAAGTAGGAAAACCTGCAAAATCGGCAGTGTATCAAATACTTGTTCTCCCCACTGTATGTGCTATAAGAGCTTCCCAGACATTCTTGAATATGAGTTATGGACATAAGAGTAATAGGAGTATTGATAACTAAAATCCCCCCCCCCCCCCCCTCCAGTTACATTGAGATCATTTTTGTATAAGGTCATTAATTTACTTTGGGTCATCTTCATTTGGGAAAAAGCTATTCAGTAAAGTGACTTTTTCTTGCGCCATCATAAAACACCCATTTGAGTATGTAGTAATTTCTGTAGACTTAAATGGGGCTTTTTTATCATTGATCATTTATACTCCTCTGGATCTTGAGTAGTAGGTGGAGGCAGTGGTGGAAAAAGTACTCAAATGTCTTACTTGGTTAAAAGATACCTTAATAGAAAATGACTCAAGTAAAAGTGAAAAACTCATCCAGTAAAATATTACTTGAGTAAAAGTCTAACAGTATCTGGTTTTAAATGTACTTACAGTTGAAGTCGGAAGTTTACATACATCTTAGCCAAATACATTTAAACTCAGTTTTTCACAATTCCTGACATTTAATCCTAGTAAAAAATGCCCTGTTTTAGGTCAGTTAGGATCACCACTTTATTTTAAGAATGTGAAATGTCAGAATAATAGTAGAGATAATTATTTATTTCAGCTTTTATTTCTTTCATCACATTCCCAGTGGGTCAGAAGTTTACATACACTCAATTAGTATTTAGTAGCATTGCCTTTAAATTGTTTAACTTGGGTCAAACGTTTCGGGTAGCCTTCCACAAGGTTCCCACAATAAGTTGGGTGAATTTTGGCCCATTCCTCCTGACAGAACTGGTTTAACTGAGTCAGGTTTGTAGGCCTCCTTGCTCACACACGCTTTTTCAGTTCTGCCCACAAATGTTATATAGGATTGAGGTCAGGGCTTTGTCATGGCCACTCCAATATCTTGACTTTGTTGTCCTTAAGCCATTTTGCCACAACTTTGGAAGTATGCTTGGGGTCATTGTCCATTTGGAAGACCCATTTGCGACCAAGCTTTAACATCCCGACTGATGTCTTGAGATGCTGCTTCAATATATCCACATAATTTTCCTTCCTCATGATGCCATCTATTTTGTGAAGTGGACCAGTCCCTCCTGCAGCAAAGCACCCCCACAACATGATGCTGCCCCCCCGTGCTTCAAGGTTGGGATTGTGTTCTTTGGCTTGCAAGCCTCCACCTTTTTCCTCCAAACATAATGATGTTCATTATGGCCGAACAGTTCTATTTTTGTTTCATCAGACCAGAGGACATTTCTCCAAAAAGTACTATCTTTGTCCCCATGTGCAGTTGCAAACCGTAGTCTGACTTTTTTATGGCGGTTTTGGAGCAGTGGCTTATTCCTTGATGAGTGGCCTTTCGATATAGGACTTGTTTTACTGTGTATATAGATACTTTTGTACCTGTTTCCTCCAGCATCTTCACAAGGTCCTTTGCTGCTGTTCTGGGATTGATTTGCACTTTTCGCACCAAAGTACGTTCATCTCTAGGATACAGAATGCGTCTCCTTCCTGAGTGGTATGACGGCTGCGTGGTCCCATGGTGTTTTATACTTGTTTGTACAGATGAACGTGGTACCTTCAGGCGTTTGGAAATTGCTCCCAAGGATGAACCAGAATTGTGGAGGTTTACCATTTTTTTTCTGAGGTCTTGGCTGATTTATTTTGATTTTCCCATGATGCTAAGCAAAGAGACACTGAGTTTGAAGGTAGGCCTGGAAAACATCCACAGGTACACCTCCAATTGACTAAACTTATGCCAATTAGCCTATCAGAAGCTTCTAAAGCCATGACATAATTTTCTGGAATTTTCCAAGCTGTTTAAAGGCACAGTCAACTTAGTGTATGTTAACTTCTGACCCACTGGAATTGTGATATAGTGAATTATAAGTGAAATAATCTGTCTGTAAACAATTATTGGAAGAATTACTTGTGTCATGCACAAAGTACATATCCTAACCCACTATAGTTTGTTAACATGAAATCTGTGGAGTGGTTGAAAAATGAGTTTTAATGACAACCTAAGTGTATGTAAACTTCCGACTTCAACTGTAGGTACAGTGGTGTAAAAGCAAATTATATCAAATTCCTTATATTAAGCAAACCAGACAGATCGACTAGATCAGAGGCAGTAGGGATGACTACGCGTTATATTGATAGGTGAGTGAATTGGACCATATTGCTGTCCTGCCAGAGCATTCGAAATGTAACGAGTACTTTTGAGTTTCAGGGAAAATCTATGGGAGTAAAAAGTACATATTATTTTTAGGAATATAGTAAAGTAAAAGTTGTCAAAAATATAAATAGTAAAGTACAGATATCCCCCCAAAACTACTTAAGTAGTACTTCAAAGTATGTTTACTTAAGTACTTTACACCACTGGGTGGAGGAGAATACCCACCCATCCCACGCTCGCCCAAACCTTTCACTTTATATTGCTGATAGGTGAGTTTCTTGTTAAAAATAAAATACCTTAATTATTTTGGCTGGCTGCACAATTCCATTAACATTCCATGTCACACATGTTCATGTATTCATATCTTAAGTATTATCCACAACACGTGATATTGAGATGGGTCTTTACATATATTTTGTCTCATATTGACTCCATACATTATGTATGCTGTTGATAAATTACATAAACAGCTATAATAAAAAACAGTGTTGATCAATCCTCAATCTTCTTAGTGGGCGTGTATTCACAAGACATGAATAAATGAATAAACACATAACAAATCGTAATTCTGGCTGGTGGTCGGTCATACAAACAGGGGCCAGAGATGGGGTATTTGACTGATGATTTGATAGGTCCTCGGTGCAGTAGATGGTTTAGTTTAACTGCAAAGAGAGTGTAAAACGCTTTGCTCTGGGGCTGAAATCACAGGCCGTCGCCAGCTCTCCGTGCTTTACAGCGACAAAGGGAATCATAAGGGAAGCTAACAGCCTGAGAAGGACGAGGTAAAAGCTTTAGACGCGTGGTTAGCTATTGCAGTGTTTAATCTCGTCCATCGTCTCGCTCAGTGCAGATGACTGGCTGGCCTCTGTGTGCAAGGGAGGAAGAAGGAAAATAGAAAGGGGTCATGAACCGCAGTGTCACAATGAGAGGGCAAAATGATTTTTTATTTATTTATTAAAGACTACTTTCATCCCCTGAATTGTCCATTTTTCCAATTGGCTTCCGTGACGGGGAAACCAGAGCCTGGTTTTACTCTACAAGCTTCTCCTCTTCGACCACAAATCTGTCCTCTGTCATCTACCTGACGTCTCTTCCCACACCCTTTCTCCTTACTCACATAGATCCATAAGGAGGGGAAATGGTATTAGTTCATATTATACTGTAATGAGCCTATGACAAAGACTGAGAGGGAGAAAAACCTGAGTAGGAAAGAAGAGCGGGAAGGAGCGCAAGATGGAGAGCAGCTCTTATTTGTCCTCCTGCTAGAAGGGAGGCGGCCAATTAGATTGTGTTTTCGAGGATAATAGATTTCCTCCTGTCATTTCTTCCTCTAATGCAGTAAAACAGCCATCTGCCCAGCTGTAACGAGGAGACATGGGCCTTTGGACAATTCAATTCAGTTACACCCTTCTGCTGTATGGCGCTGGATATCTGGAGCAGCACAGGGTTGTTACGTTTTACTGCTGTGTGTGTGTGCGCCCGCGCGCTAAACCACATCACTGCCTCTGGCACCGCAGTAACCTGATAATACCTGAGACGTGACAGCTAGGGTGGGCTGTATCATCCTGGTACTAAGGATGGAAATGAGTAATCCAGTATTCAGACAGACGTCAAAACTCAACCTTTTAACCAGAGACCACATTTGGCTCAAATACTGTAAAACTATGTCGTGTAACGTGCTTCGTTGCTTGTCCCCCACAAAAAAAAAAAGTGTTTGTTTGTTTTGAAGACGACGCTAATTTGCTTTGACTCTAGTGTTCCATTTGTAGACCTACATTTGCATTTGCGGGGCACAACAACAAAAAAATCAAACATCGCACAGTTCTTCTCCCTAAATCCCCTTTCCCCTCTGTGTCACACTCACTCAATTGCGTTCCGACCGCTCCCTCTACACACACAGTTCTCGTACAAGATCCAGTTAGGCATACAGAAATAAATACCTTAAAAACGTTGGGACAGTTTGCATAAAAATGCCTCTGTTCAAAATGGACTGGATTGAAATAGGGAAATATGCGTTCCAACAACGTGCTGCAGCTTTGTACTAATTGCTACCCATCTATATTCGCTTAGGCTACTTTGCGAACTGGTGGTGCCATTTTAGAATTGGTTAGCCTATGTTATAACCCCCTAAACATAGACAAAGAGGGTATTTTCATCAGAACCTACTGACCAAACAGATGTTGTGGCTGTAATTCATCACCATGCAGTGTTCAACGTGGAACTGTTAATCCATTTAGAACAGGCAGAATAAACTACATTGAACGTCTGTAGGCCTATGTCAAAAAGAAAGATGTTGGTTTGTAACCCTGAAAAAATGTGCCAAACTAAGCCCCATTTTCACTCTTTGAGAATAACTATATTCCAGAAGAGCAAGATGCACATCACATCACTGGCAACGTTTTTCATTTGTAAAAATATGATGTTTTATTCTGTTATATTACATCATGTTCTTTGCTATAAAATGTTCCACTGCTGAGATTACTGCCTTTTTGACGATTGTGTTCCACGATATAATATAATCAGTTGATATTACGGTTTCAATAAATGAATCTTAAATGGAAATAGTTTTTTTATTGACTGAATATATGAGACAATTTAGCTATTAGGATTTGTTATCTGTGATGGTTATGATAAATTAGGCATTGTTGTGCACTGTTTGCATATACACTGCCGTTCAAAAGTTTGGGGTCACTTAGAAATGTCCTTGTTTTTTAAAGAAAATCAAATTTTTTTGGCCATTAAAATAACATCAAATTGATCAGAAATACAGTATAGACATTGTTAATGTTCTATATTACTCTTGTAGCTGGAAACAGCTGATTTTTTAAATGGAATATCTACATAGGGCGTACAGAGGCCCATTATCAGCAGCCATCACTTCTGTGTTCCAATGGCATGTTGTGTTAGCTAATCCAAGTTTAATTAGAAAACCCTTTTGCAATTAAACCCTTTTGCAAAACCCTTTTGCAATTACCCTTTTGCAATTATTATTTTAGCACAGCTGAAAACTGTTGTGCTGATTAAAGAAGCAATAAAACTGGCCTTTACACTTGTTGAGTATCTGGAGCATCAGCATTTGTGGGTTCGATTACAGGCTCAAAATTGCCAGAAACAAAGAACTTTCATCTGAATCTCGTCAGTCTATTCTTGTTCTGAGAAATGAAGGCTATTCCATGCGAGAAATTGCCAAGAAACTGAATATCTTGTACAACGCTGTGTACTACTCTCTTCACAGAACAACACAAACTGTCTCTAACCAGAATAGAAGAGGAGTGGGAGGCCCCAGTGCACAACTGAGGAAGAAGTACATTAGTGTCTAGTTTGAGAAACAGATACCTCACAAGTCCTCAACTGGCAGCTTCATTAAATAGTACCCGCAAAACACCAGTCTCAACGTCAACAGTGAAGAGGCGACTCCGGGATGCTGGCCTCTAGGCAGAGTTGCAAAGAAAAAGGCATATCTCAGATTGGCCAATAAAAATAAAAGATTAATATGGGCAAAAGAACAGAGGAAGATTGGAAAAAACGTTATAGACAGGCGAATCTAAGTTTAAAGTGTTCAGATCACAAAGAAGAACATTCGTGAGACGCAGACCAAATGAAAAGATGCTGGAGGAGTATTTGACGCCATCTGTCAAGCATGGTGGAGGCAATGTGATGGTCTAGGGGTGCTTTGGTGGTGGTAAAGTGGGAGATTTGTACAGGGTAAAAGGGATCTTGAAGAAGGAAGGCTATCACTATATTTTGCAACACCATGCCATACCTTGTGGACGGTGCTTAATTGGGGCCAATTTCCTCCTACAACTGGACAATGACCCAAAGCACAGCTCCAAACTATGCAAAAACTATTTAGGGAAGAAGCAGTCAGCTGGTATTCTGTCTATAATGGAGTGGCCACCACAGTCACCGGATCTCAACCCTATTGAGCTGTTGTGGGAGCAGCTTGACCGGATGGTATGTAAGAAGTGCCCATCAAGCCAATCCAATTTATGGGAGATGCTTCAGGAAGCATAGGGTGACATCTCTTCAGATTACCTCAACCAATTGACAACTAGAATGCCAAAGGTCTGCAAGGCTGGAATTTCTGCAAATGGAGGATTCTTTGACGAAAGCAAAGTTTTGAAGGACACAATTATTATTTCAATTAAAAATCATTATTTATAACCTTGTCAATGTCTTGACTATATTTCCTATTCATTTTGCAACTAATTTCATGTATGTTTTCATGGAAAACAAGGACATTTCTAAGTGACCCCAAACTTTTGAATGGTAGTGTAGATAAATGCGTAAATATTCTTTCCCAGTGGGCCTTGCCTTGTGTTCTAAAAAATAGTTTTTACCGCCTTATTCTGAGTACTAATAATGCGAGTACTGGAACAGTCCAAAAATGTCAAATGCCCATCCCTACCTGATACTTTGCCGGTCAAACTGTTAAATGGTTTGAGGTGACTTTTTCACGTAAGAAAAGTTATGTGAGGGTCTTCCGGTAATTCGATTTAGGAAATTGCTGGCCGATTTGTCGTACTGCACATCGGTTGGGTATTTTCCTCATAAAGTATTCTCTGAGTATTATAGTAACTTAATCTAAAAGGGGAAAGCAGGAAAAGGTAGTGGAGCTACAACGATAGTCCGCAAGTAGGAGAAGCTAAAATCGTTGACGAAGCAGAGATGACTAATGCTAACACAAACAAGTTAGCAGCAGCAAAATAACCCTCATTCCGTGAGTTGATAAAGGAGGAATTGCGTGAGGCGCTCGCTGGCTTTCGAAAGGAACTTCGAGAAGATGTATGAAAATAACTGAAATGAGTTCAAGAGGGTCATTAACCAGAAACTCGAAGAAAACATAGAGGAACTTCACCGCACATCTACAAAAATTGGAGGGATGAAGAACAGCGCATTGGGGAAACGTATACGTGGAACACTGCGGTCAAGGAAACACTTGTGCTGTCTTTGAAAAGCCAGCATGCACTACAGGCAAAAGTGGTAGAACTCTTCAGGCCAGGTAGTCCTGACGCGTGGTCCCAGGGCTCAGGTCCTCTGGGAGGGGAGGGAGAGATAGAGAATTAGAGAATTAGCGTTTCAACAAAAAGAGAAATGGTCAAGGACACACTTGTACAGTCTTTGAAAAGCCAGCACGCACTACAAGCAAAAGTGGTAGAACTCATTTGTTCAAGTCATAGTAACATAAGACTTTATTCCGTGGCCGAAGGCACAGAAAAAGACTCAATGCCCAATTTCGTGGAGGGTCTATTCAAGGATATAGTAGAAGATGACACTGACTTGGGAATCAATAGAACACACTGAGCTCTGGCCTCAACCCCCCCCCCCCCCCCCCAGCGTCACCCCACCAAGATCCATAGTTTTATGGTTCCTACCATTCTCAGTCCTCCGCACAGCCTGGGAAACGCCTGTTAACTTCCAAGGTCAACGAGTGTTATTTGATCATGACTACGCAGGTAAGATACTCCCATACGAGCATGCGGACGAGGTGGCTGAGGACCTGAAGTCAAAGGGCATCCCAGTGGAGTATACCGCCAGGAGACGGGTGACTTTACCAGCGGAAAGACTCGAGCAGGTCCTCCCATGGCCCGTGGTGGGCGAGCAGAGTTGCGGAGAAAGAGGGAGTTCACCTCGGCAAGAGGACATTCACATTCGAGAGAGACTCAGGAATTTCCAACAAGAGTATAAGTTACTGAAGCGGATGTAACAGCCTTAAATTACCGCAAGCTGTTAGACATATCGGTCCGTTATGGTTGACTTTGCAAGAGATAAAACAGCTCCCCTATTTTTCCCCACTGCTGTGTAAGGGTGAGTAGTCTAAAGTATGTGGCCTGTACTGACACCTTAGGTATGGTCACGTTAATAGCAGATCTATTAGCTAATGATGAATGACACTGACAACGTGACAGAAGGCCATAACATGGGGAGGATTTAATGAATGGATTGCATATGGTTGATGGCTTATATTAACACATAGTAGGCCATTATAGGCTATAAGATGCAGACCAATCAATCACATTTATTTATAAAGCCCTTTTTACATCAGCAGATGTCACAAAGTGCTATACAGAAACCCAGCCTAAAACCAGGCTCAGTCCTCATCTGGCTGTGCCGGGTGGAGATTATAAGAGTACATGGCCATTAAGGCCAGATTGTTCTTCAAGATGACCAGCAGGGTCAAATAATAATCACAGGGGTTGCCTCGAGTCAGTTGGCTTTTCATAGCCAAGCATTCAGAGTTCGAGACAGAAGGTGCTATAGAGAGAGTAAAAAGGAACTTCCTAGAGCTGGCCACCCGGCCAAACTGAGCAATCGGGGGAGAAGGGCCTTGGTCAGAGAGGTGACCAAGAACCCCATGGTCACTCTGACAGAGCTCCAAAGTTCCTCTGTGGAGATGGGAGAATCTTCCAGAAGGACAACCGTCTCTGCACCACTCCACCAATCAGGCCTTTATGGTAGAGTGGCCAGACGGAAGCCACTCCTCAGTAAAAGGCACATGACAGCCCGCTTGGAGTTTTCCGAAAGGCACCTAAAGGACTCAGACCATTAGAAACAAGATTCTCTGGTCTGATGAAACCAAGATAGAACTCTTTGGCTTGAATGCCAAGCGCCATGTCTGGAGGAAACCTGGCACCGTCCCTACGTTGAAGCATTGTGGTGGCAGAATCATGCTGTGGGGATGTTTTTCAGCGACTGGGAGACTAGTCAGGAACGAGGGAAAGATGAACGGAGCAAAGTACAGCGAGATCCTTGACGAAAACCTTCTCCAGAGCGCTTCCAACAGGACAACAACCCTAAGCACACAACCAAGACAACGCAGGAGTAGCTTCGGGATAAGTCTCAATGAGTGGCCCAGCCAGAGCCCGGACTTGAACCCGATCAAACATCTCTGGAGAGACGTGAAAATAGCTGTGCAGTGACGCTCCCCATCCAACCTGACAGAGCTTGAGAGGATGTGCAGAGAAGAATGGGAGAAACTCCCCAAATAAAGATGTGCCAAGCTTGTAGCGTCATACCCAGGAAGACTGTAATCGCTGCCTAAGGTGTTTCAACAAAGTACTGAGTAAATGGTCAGAACACTTATGCCATATTTCAGTTTTTTAATTTGTTATAAATTAGTAAAACAAATCTAAACCGGTTTTTGCTTTCTCATTATGAGGTATTATGTGTAGATTGATGAGGGGAAAAAACTATTTAATACATTTTAGAATAAGGCTGTAACGTAACAAAATGTGGAAAATGTCAAGGGGTCTGAATACTTTCCATTTGCACTGTAAACATTATTAAAGTTAACAATCTAATGGCCTTTTTTCAGTCTCTCGTTCCCAGCTTTTAATGCACCTGTACTGACCTCGCTTTCTGAACAGTCCGTGGCTCGGGTGGTTGATGGCCTTGATTAAATTTGCCTTCCTGTGACATCAGGTGCTGTAGGTGTCCTGGAGGGCAGCCTGTGTGCCCCCGGTGATGTGTTGGGTAGACCGCACCACTCTGCGGTTGCGGGCAGTGCAGTTGCCGTACTAGGCAGTGAAACAGCCCGACAGAATGCTTTCAATTGTGCATCTTTAATGGTTTGTGGGTCTTAGGGGCCAAGCCAAATTTCTTCAGCCTCCTGAGGTTGAAGAGGCGCTGTTGTGCCTTCTTCACCACACTGTCTGTGTGGGTGGACCATTTCAGATTGTCAGTGATGTGTATTCACCTTCTCCATTGCGATTCCGTTCTTGTGGATAGGGGCATGCTCCCTAAGCTGTCTCCTGAAATCCACCATCAGCTCCTTCATTTTGTTGACGTTGAGGGAGAGGTTATTTTCCTGGCACCACTCCTCCAGGGCCCTCAACTCCTCCCTGTAGGCTGTCTAGCCATTGTTGGTAATCATGCCTACTACTGTTGTGTCGTCTGCAAACTTGATGATTGAGTTGGAGGCGTGCGTGGCCACGCAGTCATGGGTGAGCAGGGAATACAGGAGGGAGCGGGGTAGGGCCTTGCAGCCATCCCGGAAGGGGGAGTAACAATGGTCGCAAGTACTACAGGCAATTTGTTGATAGAACTTTGGTAGCATTTTCCTCAAATATGCTTTGTTAAAATTGCCAATTACAATAAATGCGGCCTCAGGCTATGTGGTTTCCAGTTTGCACAAAGTCAGGTGTAGTTCCTTGAGGGTCATTGTGTTATCGGCTTGAAGGGGAATATCCGCAGCTGTGACTATAAACGAAGAGAATTCTCTAGGGAGGTCATACGGTTGTGAGGTATTCCAGGTTGGGTGAAAAACCATGAGTAGTTAATCATGAAGCATACACCACCACCTTTCTTATTCTCAGAGTTCTTTATTCCTGTCTACGCAATGTACAGAGTACCCAACTGGCTGTATGGACGGGGACAGTATATCCGGAGAGAGCCATGATTCCATGAAACAGAGTATGTTACAGTCCCCATGGACTGAACATTAGCGAGTAGTATACTTGGATGTAGTGGATGGTGTGCAGGCCTCCTGAGTCGGACTATATGTCCACTCGGAATACCTCTTCTCCGCCGGTGGCGTCTTGGAGCAGCCTCTGGGATAAGTTAAATTGCCCTGGGCGGTACGAACAAAGGATCCAATTCGGGAAAGTCGTGTTTCTGGGCGTTATGCTGGTGAGTTATCGCCGCTCTGATATCCAATAGTTATTTCCGGCTGTATGTAATAACACAAAAAAACGTTCTGGCCTAATAATGTAAGAAATAACACACACAAAAACGAAATACTGCAAAGTTGGAGGCTGAGACAGGGGGGGTCGGGGGACACTGTGGCCTCGTCTGACGATATCCCCGGACAAGTCCTACACTACCAGGCAGGATATAACCCCACCCACTTTGCCAAAGCACAGCCCCCACACCACTAGAGGGATATAAACAGCACCAACTTTCTACCATGAGACAAGGCTGAGTATAACGCACAAAGATCTTGTCCACCGCACGACCCTGAGGGGGGAAGCAAAACCAGAGTTTTTGTTCCTTTATTTATCCCCTGAATCATTATACTCACCCCCTTTGGCACGCACGACCTATACACCTTTATCTTGTAATTAACCGATGTGTGTAGGCAACGAAAAGACCGCCCTTTTTAAATTTTTGGAACCAATACGTTTTGGTTGTGACTGCGTCACGCATTTTGATACTTGAGCAAGGGGCCCCTCCAGCGGTCAGGCTCATCCCTACACACTCCAGAGGCAAGAGACAGTCCTCTGGCATGGGAGGACTGTCTCTTGTCTTTTATATTTTTTATTGTTCTTTTTTATTGTTCCCCCAAAACATATTGGTCGACCTAGAGTCTTCTGTTCTATTGACCAATCGATTGGTCTAAATTTTAAAATGTATTTTTCCCTATTTAGACACACCCTATGTGTTTTAATAAAATATATGTAGGCTACTGAGCTTGTCTGATGCTTTAAGCACACTGTGATTAAATAATTAAGACACAGAAATAACTCAAGGGAGCCAGATATTAACTCAAGGGAGCCCAACCCTTCCTCCTGCTGCTGCTGGCCTTCGTAGATTCTGCTGTTACGTTTCTACTGTTACTCTCCTAATAGGATAAACCAGGGGTCGGCAACCTTTTCCATTTGGAGTGTGTTGTATCTTCTTGTCTAAGAAATACTAAAGAAAACCACTGTTCTTTAAATCAAAAGTTCTTATTTATTCAAGTTAACAGGAGCCGTACAAGCATCGTGTATTGAGCTGCGATCTCCTGCTCTCCCACTCCTCTGCCTGGCATAATGTATCGTCACCTCCGATACATTATGCCACATCCCCCTTATCAAGATAGGCCTTTTCCCTTATAAAATAACAATTACAATAACAATTCTCTATAAATTCTGGTTACACTTCTTTGCATAGTGGACACTGCATTTCAATAACACATTTCTACTTCCTCAATCAGCCTCTGAGGTGCTTTTACTTCTCTACCTGGCCGTCTCATTTCAACAGGCTGCTCTTGTGGGTCTGACAGAGGAGTGTCTGGGCTTGACGTTATCTGATCCTCTGGTGGGTCTGACAGAGGAGTGTCTGGGCTTGATGTTATCTGACCCCCTTTGTGTGTCTGACAGAGGAGTGTCTGGGCTTGACGTTATCTGACCCTCTGGTGGGTCTGACAGAGGAGTGTCTGGGCTTGATGTTATCTGACCCCCTTTGTGTGTCTGACAGAGGAGTGTCTGGGCTTTACGTTATCTGACCCTCTGGTGGGTCTGACACAGGAGTGTCTGGGCTTTACGTTATCTGACCCCCTGGTGGGTCTGACGTTATCTGACCCCGTGGTGGGTCTGATGTTATCTGACACCCTGGTGGGTCTGACAGAGGAGTGTCTGGGCTTGATGTTATCTGACCCCCTGGTGTGTCTGACAGAGGAGTGTCTGGGCTTGATGTTATCTGACCCTCTGGTGGGTCTGACAGAGGAGTGTCTGGGCTTGATGTTATCTGACCCCCTTTGTGTGTCTGACAGAGGAGTGTCTGGGCTTTACGTTATCTGACCCTCTGGTGGGTCTGACACAGGAGTGTCTGGGCTTTACGTTATCTGACCCCCTGGTGGGTCTGACGTTATCTGACCCCGTGGTGGGTCTGATGTTATCTGACACCCTGGTGGGTCTGACAGAGGAGTGTCTGGGCTTGATGTTATCTGACCCCCTGGTGTGTCTGACAGAGGAGTGTCTGGGCTTGATGTTATCTGACCCTCTGGTGGGTCTGACACAGGAGTGTCTGGGCTTTACGTTATCTGACCCCCTGGTGGGTCTGACGTTATCTGACCCCCTGGTGGGTCTGACGTTATCTGACCCCTTGGTGGGTCTGATGTTATCTGACCCCCGGTGGGTCTGACACAGGAGTGTCTGGGCTTTACGTTATCTGACCCCCTGGTGGGTCTGACGTTATCTGACCCCCTGGTGGGTCTGACACAGGAGTGTCTGGACTTTACGTTATCTGACCCCCTGGTGGGTCTGATGTTATCTGACCCCTGGTGGGTCTGACACAGGAGTGTCTGGGCTTTACGTTATCTGACCCCCTAGTGGGTCTGACGTTATCTGACCCCTGGTGGGTCTGACACAGGAGTGTCTGGACTTGACGTTATCTGACCCCTTGGTGGGTCTGATGTTATCTGACCCCCAGTGGGTCTGACACAGGAGTGTCTGGGCTTTACGTTATCTGACCCCCTGGTGGGTCTCACGTTATCTGACCCCTTGGTGGGTCTGACACAGGAGTGTCTGGACTTGACGTTGTCTGACCTGTAATGTCACTCTTGCCTGTCTGTTTGCTCACACTCAGGGACATGTAACAAGTGTCTCCTATTTCTCCTGTGTGTTACTCCCTCAGGTGTCATTACATCAAATGGTTGCTACTGTTTTCAACACATGGGCCTCAGCGCTCCAAGTTTTACCATCATTAATTTTCACCCTATCATTGGACTGAGTGCACTGAGCACCTCGGACCCTTTGTCATGGTACCTTCTCTCTTCACTCCGTTTGTTTAGAATGAGCTTGTCATCTTTCTCTGTTTCTAGGAGTACTGGCAACCCAGTTTTGAGTTTCCTGTTGAACAACAGCTCTGCAGGAGACAGACCATGTTTTTGTGGAATAGCCCTGTAGTTTAACAAAGCCAGATATGGATCTGTCTGAGTCGAGAGCTTTCTTAAGCAGTAGTTTCACTGTTTTGACAGCGCTCTCAACTACCCATTAGACTGTGGCTACCAGCGGAGGCTGCTGAGGGGAGGACGGCTCATAATAATGTCTGGAATGGAGTAAATGGAATGGCATCAAACACATGGAAAACATGTATTTGATAGCATTCCACTGACTACGGTCTAGTCATTACCACAAGCCTGTCCTCCCCAATTAAAGTACCACCAACCTCCTGTGGTGGGTACAGTGGGATGGATGTGACATGTTTGAACCTGTACAGTTTAGCAAACTCACTGAAAGCTGAAAAGCTTAACTGTGAGGCGTTGTCCGTACGGACTACAAAGAATGACTTAATGTGAGTTATCACCTGAACAGCAATAGTGTAGTTCAGCAAAGCCATCTCTGGCTTTCCTTCCCTAGATGGCCCTTGTGTATTTTGATCAGCATGTTTTTCTGTATCACACTTGGTCCAACAATTTCTTTGAACCCTTAAACAGAATTCCATCAAGTACAGATAGCTCATCCCTGTATTGACCATAAGGGTATGGTATAGCTTGTACAGACCAACCGCATGTTAGGGCTTGAATCAACTTCTTCTGCAGTGCACTATAAATAACTGTCCACATTTCATCTGGGACTGGGCAACTCTTTCTGATAAGGTCTTGTCCTGCTCATACTGTATATCTGGTTTGGTTCTGAGCTGTCAAAAGCTCTGGACAATGTGTCTGCCACTAACAATTCTTTCCCTGGCCTGTACACGAGTTGCAAATAATATTTCTGAAGTTTTAGAAACATTCTCTGTACCCTTGGTGGTGTGTATGTTAGACACTTCTTTGCAATAATAACCAAAGGTTTCTGATATCTTTTGGCCCACACTGTTTTACCATTGATAAACACATGGAATTTCTCACATGCATATGACCGTGCCAATGCCTCTTTCTCAATCTGAGCATAGCTACACTCAGAAGTTGTAAGAGCCCTGGAGGCATTGTGTGACTGAGCGCCATCTAGTGCCATACTGCTTTAACAACACTGCACCTAAACCTGCTTTAGAGGCTGAGATTTTGTTTTTGTGCTTTTCATCATAGAACCTCAGTACTGGAGCATGCATACTGGAGCATGCCTTGAGCTCCTCAAATTATTTCTGGTGATTACTGTTCCGAAACCACTCTGTAGTTTTACACAGTAGACTTCTCATCTGCGTGAGTTGCCACATAATTAACCATACCTGAGAACCTGTGTAAACCCTCTTGATCGGTAGGCGGTGGCATGTTATTGATGGCTGTCTCTTTGCTCTGGTCTGAACTCCTTCACAGTTTTTCACCCAGTAAGGTTATTTCTGTCTTTCTGAATTCACATTGTCTGCGTTTAGCTTTAGCCCATTAGCTGTGGCTAGATCAAGTGCTGCTTTCAACATGGTGTTGTGCTCTTCAAGAGTCTAGCCTCATATTAGCACATCATCACTGGACACTGTGGTGCCTGGCACACTCTCAAACATCTGTTGGACTATCCTATGAAATACTTCTGGTGCTGAAGTGAGACCAAACGGGAGCCTTTTAAATGAGTACCTACCAAAAGGAGCCGGAGGAGGCGTCTAGCTTTGAGAAGTATTTAGCCCCTGCTACTGTATGTCCCTGAATATCTCTCCACTGGTAGACAGCTGAAAGGGTTCCCTTTTTACGTACTTGTTTTTCTCTGTTGGATCTATACGCAGTCTGAGCGAGCCGTCTTTCTTCTCAACTATTACTAGTGAGTGGAGCCATTCAGTAGGCTCTTCTACTTTGTCTAGGATATCTAAGGACTCTAGCCTCAGTAGCTCTGCATTTAGCTTGTCTCTTAGTGATAATGGTACCTTGAATGGATCACTGGTCTATTTAGCTGCTCTAACTTGATTATGTGCTGCACCTTGAGTTTTCCTGTTCCCTGAAAAACATCAGCATATGCATCCTCAATATTAGTCATTTCACCATTCATTGTATGAACCCTTTTCACTAGACCCAGTAAGTTACATGACTTTAACCCAAGGATTGGTGTTTTTTCTCTCTTTTTACTAAGACAAACTGAACCTTGTGAGATTTATCATCTACATTTGATGTTGGAAGTTCACATACACTTAGGTTGAAGTCATTAAAACTAATTTTTCAACCACTCCACAGATTTTATGTTAACAAACTATAGTTTTGGCAAGTCGGTTAGGACATCTACTTTGTGCATGACACAAGTCATTCTTCCAACAATTGTTTACAGACAGATTATTTCACTTATAATTCACTATATCACAATTCCAGTGGGTCAGAAGTTTACATACACGACTGTGCCTTTAAACAGCTTGGAAAATTCCAGAAAATGATGTCATGGCTTTAGAAGCTTCTGATAGGCTAATTTACATCATTTACATCAGGAAACAGGTACAAAAGTATCTATATCCACAGTAAAACGAGTCCTATAACAACATAACCTGAAAGGCTGCTCAGCAAGGAAGAAGCCACTGCTCCAAAACCGCCATAAAATGCCAGACTTGGCCATAATGACCATCGTTATGTTTGGAGGAAAAAGGTGGAGGCTTGCAAGCCGAAGAACACCATCTCAACCGTGAAGCACAGGGGTGGCAGCATCATGTTGTGGGAGTGCTTTGCTGCAGGAGGGACTGGTGCACTTCACAAAATAGATGGCATCATGAGGAAGGACAATTATGTGGCTAAATTGAAGCAACATTTCAAGACATCAGTCAAGAAGTTAAAGCTTAGTCACAAATGGGTCTTCCAAATGGACAATGACCCCAAACACACTTTCAAAGTTGTGGCAAAATGGCTTAAGGACAACAAAGTCAAAGCCCTGACCTCAATCCTATAGAACATTTGTGGGCCGAACTGAAAAAGCGTGTGCGAGCAAGGAGGCCTACAAACCTGACTCAGTTACTCCAGTTCTGTCATGAGGAATGGGCCAAAATTCACCCAATTTATTGTGGGAAGCTTGTGGAAGGCTACCCGAAACGTTTGACCCAAGTTAAACAATTTAAAGGCAATGCTACCAAATACTACTTTAGTGTATGAAAACGTCTGACCCACTGGGAATGTGATGAAAGAAATAAAAGCCGATATGACCAAAATCTCATATCTCGATATAGGTAATTTCATATCCCGATAACGATACATATCACGATATAGCAAATTTTCTGTAAATTCAAAGTTTATATAAAATGACCACATGTAAAGGCCTATTTCTTATTACATTTTGAATAAAAGGTACTTACTCATATTTGATTATTCCTCCTTTTATTTAGAACCTGTGCACATTTTCAATTAAGCATGTAACAAAATATGAAATAATGTATAAAATCTAAAACAAATTATCAAAACCAAACATATAATAACTGTTTGAATTGTAGCAGCAAACAAATGAATACAGGCCTGACAAATATTGGTATATAAAACACCAAATGTAAACATGGGAAACTTTCAAGTTTAAACTATAGCAGCAAAATAAGGCTCACAAATAAATATATAAAGTAAAACAAGTAAACACTCCATGTTTGAATTATAACATTATATAACAACCAAAGTGCCACAAACAAAAGAGATATTTGGCAACAAAGCCTCTTCCAACGTCTGAGTCAGGGGTTTGTTTTGAACACTCAACTGTACTTTTTGGGGTCTCATCTGTAGACTCTCTGTACTGTTTCACACGATTCTTCCATAGGTGGTAAAATGCTGGAGGACGGTTTTCTGGTCGGTGTCAGACTTTTCATACCCAAACCACGTCCATGCGACCGAAGTAGCCCCTCTTTTAGGTACGAGCTCCGTGTCTCCGTGCGCTGTGTCACGGCCACTCTCCTCCATGTTTGTTTGTGTTCCGGAAGAACGCATAGCGTTGTCCAATTGACAAAAGATATTGCCGTAAAGAGTGTGATTTGCGACACAACTAAATAAACGATAGAGCATAATATGAAACGATAGACGTTTTTCTATCGTCACACGATATATATCGTCATATCGCCCAGCCCTACCTGTGCTCCAGTGTCAAGTTTGAACACAATGTCAGTTCCATTAGTCTTGTACAGTAGGAAGCAGTACAGTCCTCGTCTGGTCCTGCAAGTGCGACTGTTCCCACAAAGAGGTCACCCCAAGACCCCTCACTGTACTCGTTGTCACTGCTGTTGGCCTGGTCCTCGTTGACACAGTGTACTGTGTAGCTCTTTCTAGTCTCAATTCATTCTCACAAATTAACTTCTCTCTCAGCCTCTTGTCTCTCACCCCCATGACAATTCTATCTCGTATCAGCGAGTCTGCAATTTGACCGAAATGACACGACTGACATTTCAGTTTCAAGTCTATAATAAATTGCTCAGCAATCTCAGTTTCATTCTGACATCTACTGTTGAAAACATACCTCTCCAATATCTTGTTTATTCTGGGAGTACAAAAATATAGAAATTTAGCTAATACCAGTTCATAATCTGTTTGCTCTTCGTTAGCTGAAAGCTGTTGTAGACACTGCTACTGTGAGAAATAGTGCGACCTTCTGTGCATCGTCTTTTCAGCCGCTCCTATCGCCGCCAGATAGAGGGTGAAACGCTGCTTGAACCGCTTCCATTGCTCTTCAACGTTGCTATTAAGTTTCAGTTATTTTGGAGGCTTTAGCTGCTCTTCGTCGTTAGCTAGCTACATGCACTGCACGCTCCGTTAGCTCCGGCGTGGTCTCATTAGCCCAGTGGCTAGTTAGCTAATGTTAGCTAAAGTTAGCTAGTTGATGTGAAGCCTCTTAGCGCCGTTCAGCATTTTCGACCAAAACTCGATGATGGATGAGTCAAAGGCGAGTTCTGTCACTCCTAGTACCATGTTCTATCTTCTTGTCTAAGAAATACTAAAGAAAAAAAACTGTTCTTTAAAAAATAAGTCAGGTTGCTAAAAATATCAATAGGATATTACAAGATTTAGGACTGATTGATGTATGGCGCGACTTACACATGTCAGAAAGGGAATATACTTTTTACTCAGCCTACCACACTGAATTCTCCAGGCTAGACTAGTTTTTAATGCACAGTGCAGATAGGTACAGGTTTAAGGATTGTAGGATCGGCCAGAGGGACCTAACATGCTGACCACACATAATGCGAATCATTGCACCCACACTGGCGCGTCTGCGTGGCCAGGCGGTAGAATAGAACTTGGTTGACATGCTGCAAGTCCCGCCACTCCCATCTCCTCATTGGTTTTTAGGAGCATATACCCACCTGGGTGATTTGAATGATGAGATCCACACTCCAGTCCAGTTTGTAGTGATAATGCACCTTAAAGTTGGTTGCCAACCGCCATATAAAGTCCAAAGAAGAAGAATCCATTACTAGAAACAAACTCTGTTTACACTTTTATCTGTGGATTAATTGTTGGAGTAGAGGGTCTTGTTCATTTCAGGTAAAATAACAACCCAATGTTTGTATCCCAGGACAAATTAGCTAGCAACAGCAAGCTAGCTAGCAACAGCAAGCTAGCTAGCAACAGCATAAATGTTTAATGCTTTTCGACCTGTCCCCAAATTAGTAGTTGGTTCAGAGTTCATTTTCATATTTCTAGTCAGCATGTGACTCTGCACCTTGATAGCAAACAACATTTTTTTTTATTTGTATTATAATTTTTTTAACTCTGCATCGTTGGGAAGGGCTCGTAAGCAGATTAATATAATAGTTGCATTAAAACGTTTACATGCTTTGCCAGAAGAACAATTTCCCTAATAATCATGTTTACATGGACACATCTGAAATCAGGCTACCTGATGGCACTCTGATAAATGCAGAAAATCGCCAATCAAAATTCAAGTTCTACCACAGCGACCATGTTATTTTATTTTTCTGAGCTCTGGCATATACCGTTTGTATGTGAAAACTATTTCTAAGACGCATACATTCAGTTGTTTCTAACTCACGGGTGCTAGCACATATACAACATTACAATTACAGAAACATAGGGGGAGTATGGCCTTACCAAGACTCAAATATTATTTTGGGATCCATACTTGGAAGTTGTCTAATTTGAAAGATGATGTTACTTTAACTAATCTGCCTGTTTTGCATTTTTGTGTTTTGTGTGTTCTTTAATCAAAATAAAATATATAAAGATAAGTTATGTGAAATTGTTCCAAACTTGCATGAATTGTTTTATTACTCCACTTGAGTGTGGGATAGGTATAAACAGTGTTAACACAATATTGGATCACTATTGGATCAATCATTTACTACGTACAGTTGGTTTTCTATAGTAACGCCAGAATTTGGCGTTCTTCATTGGAGATTAGTTCTTTGTAGAAGTGAGTTTTCTTTCGAAAACCATTGTTGGTTTTTTGCGGTGACTGTTTGCGTAACGGTAGCTGAGGTCATAGCTTCCTAATGACTGGATGTTACAGTAATGAGGCTGCCCTCCCATAAACCCTGGACTGCTCTTGACATTTCACATTGACATTTCTCCACTCTACGAAACATCAACTTTTAATGAGCACATGATGAGGTCGGAGACTGTTTGTGTGTTTTTACAATTGTACTTCTCCTCATGTTTTCCAAGCCCAATTGTAAATATTCTAATGGAGTGCAGTAATATCAGCCATTATGAAAAGCCAATTCGGTTGCATGCCCTGGTGTACTGTATATCATTGTATACTAAGGTGTGTGTGTGTGTGCGTCTGTGTGCCTGCGCAAGCGTGTGGTCTGTCTTTACTTGCTTTATGTGAGTCTGGTTCCAGTCCTAAGTGGATTACTCACTCTCTGTTCTTCTATCCTTGTCTCCCCTGCAGGTGTGCATCGTGCAGAAGAGGGACACAGAGAAGATGTATGCCATGAAGTACATGAACAAACAGCAGTGCATAGAGAGAGACGAGGTCCGAAACGTCTTTAGAGAGCTAGAGATCCTACAGGAAATTGAACATGTTTTTTTAGTAAACCTCTGGTGATTATCCTGTGTTTTTTTTTCATTTTGTATACCGTGGGTACATTCTGCATGCCACTGCTGGTATTGTGTGTGTGCGGGCATGTGTGAATGCGAGCCCATTGCACCCCACATTTCTTAATTGTTGTACTGTAAAGTCAGATGACCCCATATTTCCCTCCCAGGAGTATGATATTTTGGTGAAGTAGGGAACCAGTTTCATTATTTAACCATCTGCTTGTCTCTGCAGCACGTATTCATTTATTGAACCATCTGCTTGTCTCTGCAGCACATATTCATTTATTTAACCATCTGCTTGTCTCTGCAGCACGTATTCATTTATTTAACCATCTACTTGTCACCAAAGCACTTTACTCCTGTGTAATTGGTAGAACGATATTGCACACAGTGTATCTCCTCTGAGTAATTGCTATAGGGAGCATCAATAAATTCATACACACCCTTTATTAGGTAAAGAATTTGAACAGACACATACACCAAGACAAAACTGCCGATTATTACTGTAAGTCTTTTATGCATGTTTATTTTTCTCCCAAAGTTGCCGATGATTAAAGTTTTAACACCGAAAAAATAAAAAAATAGTCTCCAAGAGAAGCATCCTCCCAACTAAAATAAGCCAAGGTTTTTTTTAATGAGGGGCTAGTAACAGTGGGGCCAGTATATTTTTTGTGTGTGTTAATTCCCTCAAGTGGTGTGCTGTATATCTGCCAGCCCCATCCTAGTTCTAGTTTCCCTGATTTTCTCTGCTTGGCTCTGAATTTGTTCATCTATGGCACATAAAACCCAATTCGCGACAAAGAGCAGACCGCAGCGTTATGGATAGGCAGAAATTATTGCGCTCCTTAGATCGCACCTTGTCTTCCTGCTATTCAAGTCCACTTCAGAGGGAAATTGTGAAAGTGGTCAGCCCATCTCAAATGACACTGGAACAAAACAAGAAAGCACTCGTAGTCTCGTACAGCCTCCCGAACAATACCCAAGACACTCCTGTGTGCCGTGGAGTTGGTTCCATCACTCTCATTTAGCATACGCTTTGGACGGTTCATAGAACGTTTGTTTGAATTATTCTGTATCCCTTTGCTGGTGAATATCTTGTTTGGATAATGTTTGGATAATTTCTCCTTTGTTTTGGTCGCCTTTGCTTAAAGCATACGTGGGCTGTCAAATCTGCATTACAAAGTGCATCAACGTATGGGGAGGGGATAGAGAGGCACGTCCGTATTGAGCAACAAAAGGGAGAAATCTGGCACTAACCACATTGCGACGGCCTGCCTGACAGGCCCACAGCACAGGAGGCTGCTGAGGGGAGGACGGCTCATAATAATGTCCGGAACAGAGTAAATGGAATGGCATCAAACACCTAGAAACTATATGTTTGATGTATTTGATACCATTCCACCTATTCTGCTCCAGTCATTACCACGAGCCCATTCTCCCCAATTAAGGTGCCACCAGAAAACGAACAGCAAAGAGTTTCTAAAAGAACTTTACAGAGTGTATCAATCACGCTAGCCTCATTGTGTATCTTTCCTGCAGAGGCAGGCACTCACTGGCCAGCCTCCTTTTTTCGGTTGCTTTGGCTCTCCTGTGGCAGTGTTGGACTGTTAAAGGCTCTGCATGGTCTTCTGCAGTGGCCGTACAGCGTTTACTGCAAAAAAAGTGAGAGCGTTCATACTTCTTGTGCTTCAGGGAGCTGTCGTATGCATCCAATAAATTGGTATGCACTGCACCACTCATAGTGATTCAGAGCTAACCTCTATAGCCATCCAGCTAATTACAAGCAACTGGCTTAACAAAAAGACAAGACCTTACCTCTTCTGAGATGTTGGAGTCCTTTTCTCAGTGCTTGACATAGGAGATCAGCCAAGATAGCAGGAAGCAAAATGGCTGCACTGTTTCCCTACCTACATCTCCATCCCGAATCTCCCCATTACCGCTCAGCAAAATTAGCAAACATCTAGGCTATTGTTTATGTGTATTTCACACTATGTTGAGGTAAAAATCGGAGTCTAATGCTTGTATGGGTGTCAAACCCAATATATGTTCATGTCACAGTTATCAATCCACTGCATTACATTTTAAATGACTTTGACTACCACCACCGATTTCTGTATGCTAACTATGCTACCAGCTTATACGAATGGGAGTTAGAGTTTAGAAGTCAACTTTTAAATGTTATGCAGTGAGAACAGCCAAATATATCCAAATCGGATTTTAGTAACCACATTGTGTGCCTGTTAGAATAAATACGTCAATCGTGACGGATTTGACAAATATCCACTTTGATAGATCAGATTTGTTGAATGTGCGCCAGTCCAGCGTCCTTTTATCCCCCACGGTCAGTATTCCATTGACCTCTTTTAATGCGTCTATCCCCATTACCTCCCCGAGTTCCAGGAGTTCAAACTCATTTTCGTGTCTTTTGAAATCCCTACACGAGGTATCATAAAGATGTTTTGTTGTCAAGGAAGTGAGTTTGTGTTTCTACAGGATGTTCTGTCCCCCCAACTACCGTCAACCAATCATGACAAGGCGGAGCTATACGGAGCCCTCTGCATTGTTACAACATTTGGGAGGCGCACGGCGATGCGGTACGGAGCTCGATTCAACCTCTGCGAGCCTCTGGAGGCTTCGCAATCGTGTCACACCCTCTGTACGGAGCTTCCGGACCACATGGCCGGACCATGCATAAATTGGCATTTACTAGGCATGTCTGAAGGTGACATCTGATGTCCTGCTGAGCCTATCGTGCTTGCTCTGTGAAAAATCTATTTTCTCCGGAAGCCAGAGAAAGAGAGCTCAGCACAGAGCCGTGAAGCGATTCATAGTTTATTTTGCTTTGGGAATGGTTGTTTTTGTATACAGGTCTACATAAATGCTTTCCCCATTCACAGTAACTATTACTGTATTTCTTTGTGCATAATAACATAACTTCCTGTTTAAACAGGACACGCTCTTTCATACATTTTTACTTTCAGTCAATCAGGTCATGAGGACTTCCTAATATGGATGCTGTACATGAGAACGATGTTGAGCTATATTTGGTGATCTACTCAACTCCAATCTACACAGTGTAATGATTTGGAGTTGAATTAGTACTGTGTGTGGGTACGCTGCTGCACATCTCTGACTTGCAGAATATTGGCAGTATCCATTGGCATGTCAAGGCTTGAGTTTGGGCAATGACGTGTTCCATTATTGATGGACTGAAGATGGGCCAACCAGGAATTCTGCGAACTGCAGTGCTTATATTCCCCAAAGTAAATATCAGAGGATGCAACTCATGAGAACGCCAGTTTTGATTAAGATTAGTAAGGAGTTGTTTTATTGATACAATGCCACAGAAACGGAGCGAGGGAGCGTGAGAGAAACAGCCATCATGGAAAGTAATGATTCCTGAAATCACAGCGAAGGCGAGTGAGAGAGAGGAATGCAGAGAGGTTGATTACTTTTTCAAAACTGAGTTTCACCGTCTATGGGTTTGCTTTCTTCTCTCCATCTCACACACACTGTTTTGAATCCTATGTTTGCTTTCATTATGTCCTGAATTCTGCTGGTTTTCTATGACGAAGCTCCATCCATTGCTTCAGAGAAAATTCATTAGAGGGAATCTGTAAATCTAGGCACTGAATCGGCATCACTAGAACAAGACTGCTTAAGCCTGGAGGACTGTCAAGTTTGTTGCATGCAGTAATTGCCGTGACCATTCACTTGCTGTATGTAGGAGTGGGATATATTTAAATGGATTAGCCACCTTGAGAAAGTATTATCTACATGTATCTGCAGCGTGCAAAAAAATCCACCTAAATCCCATAATCCATCACAGTATAGGTAGGTTTAGATGCTATCTTTCCCCCAATCAATTTGTATTTCTAAATTGGAGGTCATATTCCCCTACCCAGACGTACAGTATTTCATGCAGTACGTGTACTCAGTGAAATTGATCCCTTGCACTTTCCAGTGCTAATCATTACCAGAGCAAGGTTTTGCCTTAAGCATTACATTGCAACAAATTACTCTCAAACACCATTGGCCAGGTTCCCCGGGGATATGGATAGAGGCACTGAAAGCTCTACCAAGTGAGACGCCCAGCAGCCATGTGAGGAAGAAGGGAAGCAAGAGGGAGTGAATGTGTCAGCGCTGAGCACTGGGATATTTGTCGTCTGTGAGCTACGGCTTTGGAGACACTTTTTAAGAGGTTTGTGAGGTCTCACAGAGGGTGAGTCATCGGTGGGATCTGCTGAGCCGCAGTCGTCTTCTGTTGAGAGAGAGAGAGAGACTGTGGTGAGAATAGATGCACACCCTGTCCTCAATGTCCATTAAGAATATTGATTCCCAGCTGAACAGAACAAAGCTCTGGGAGACTGAGACAAATGAAGCTTTACCCCAAACACAATAGTCATAACAAGTCCTCGGTGGCAGCCAGTGGCGGCCGCTGATTGGCTAAATACCTGGGGGCGAAAGATGGTTGGAGTTGAAATATGAGGCTAAGATTTCAAACTACCAGTAGTTTCTTTGAGAAGATGTATAAAGCGATCTGTGAATTTGAACAACAGCAGAAATACACTTATTTAACTTTCGCATGTCAAAAAACGAATTACCACAGCTACACATGCTGCCACTGTTTCGACAGCATGTGCAGCCAGCTCACAACGAATGAGCACACCAGGGGAGAACCCAACAAGCATCAGAAGAGAACCATCGGGCTGGTGCGTAAAACCCATGAATTCAGATAAGCAAAAAGGTGTAGTGGGTTCACACTCAAAAAGATGTTGCATAAAGCTTACTTCATTATTTTTTTTCACTGCGTCAGGGATAGTACACAGAGATTTCAGCTTTCCAGCCTTCTTTTGTGTGTAGTTAAACATGAGCAGCAGCTGCTTCTAACCAGGGTTGCCACTCACCATTAGAGATGTGTCTTTTCAGGTCTACAAATTAGTCACAAAGAAATACAGAATTCTAGGGTACGGGAGTGGGCACAAAGGGTAACTCACGAATCACCTGCCCCAGGTGTCCGCTCACCTGAATACATCATATCAATTCATGAGTTAGCCCACCACAAAGGACATCAGGCAAAGCCGTTGATAAATATGTGGGACCAACTGCTAAACGATATACTACATCTGATATGGACAGTGTTCTTGTGTAACAATACATTTGGCTTATAGGAAGGAGGTGAATTTTTGAATTCTTCATTTAAACCGTGTGGAGATACAGAGTTGAATTTATGTCTTTGGAGTAACTTGTTGTCACAATCGCCTCCTCGACGTGGTGGATTCACTTTTTCAAACCCGACGCAACGCAATTCATTAATATAATACTTTTTTTCTATAAAGTGTCTCAGAACTGGGCAAGGGGGTATCTTGACGTGTGGTAGAGGATTTATGTTCTCCGAGGCATACTTTCAAGGCGCGGGATGTTTTTCCAATATAACTCTTATTAAAAGAACACTGTAACATATAAATAACTCCTTTAGTGCAAGTTATACTTGACTTTATATCATAGGTCC
Source organism: Thymallus thymallus (assembly GCA_023634145.1). Taxonomy (NCBI): domain Eukaryota; kingdom Metazoa; phylum Chordata; class Actinopteri; order Salmoniformes; family Salmonidae; genus Thymallus; species Thymallus thymallus. Next base: position 24,186,995 of record CM042389.1, on the reverse strand, counting down.
TAGAAGTCTGAGGGCATAGTTAGAAAAAAAAATGTATGGTGCTACAAGAGGTACATTATCTACAGGGAAGCATCTTGTCTCTTTCTGACCACATCTGATTTAACCAATATATTTAATAACCCAACAAGCATGCAGATGCAGTAAGTGGAAAACACATTCTTACTAGAGATAGCTAGCTAACATAATGTCACAAAGCATGATGTGCTAGCCAGTCAACGTTCATTCTGAAGTAACTTCATATTTCCGAGTTAGTCAGATATGAGTTTGGAAAGACTTGAAATTGTCATGGGAGCTAACTAGTTAGCAAACTACCAGCTAGCAATGGCTAGCCAGCTGCTTATCAAAGGTAAAGAACTGGTTTAATGTTACCAAAATAATTTACCAAACCATTTCTCAAAATTACTCTAGCTAGCTAATTTGACCATGCTTTCTGTTAGACCAGGTTTTATGCTGTTTTAGTCCACAAAACATGTCGCCCTGTAACCTACAGTAGAACCCGATAAACAACATCAGGGGGAAACATTAAAATTGGCCGTGCTTTTTTGTCCTACTAGATCAGAGATGAGAAGGGTCTAGCTAGTGTATCCCTCTTTCCTTTGACCTTTGACTCTTGTCCGTTTATCAGGTCCCATTTATTTACAAGTTAATTACAATTAGCTTTTTGCTTTAGCCCTGTCTGTACCTGATATAGCACATCTAGTCCCTCACATGCGGAAGTAAGCCGTCTGGTTCAAGAGACTCATTGGGAGGAGGAGACTAGAACAGACCCAGTAGTTCTGACTGAACGGACTCACATTTGAGCGCTCCAGGACAGTCCATTTACTTTGTGCTATGAAATCGCAGTTCCTCTCCATAATATATATTTGTTGGGTAAATATATTTTCTTTGGGGGGGGGACCAATCACAAGTGGGGTGCCGCCCCTAACGTCCTAATTGGCGAGCCGCTGTTGATGGCTGCTTAGGTTCTGTTGATATCCATAAAACTAACTGAAGGATATTTCCTCAGAGGGCTTAGTCCTTTCCGCTTTCGTCTTCCGCTGTTACACGTGCATTTATTCTGCAGTCTGCAGTAGACACAGAGCATCACAGGAGTTAACGTCAGAGGACTCTGCAACTTTCCAAGCCACCTCCCCATTAGTGGTGTTCTGTTCTCTCTACAACTGCAACTTTCCAGAACCACCTTAACTTTTTAAGTTCCTGTAGGACGTCCGTCAGAGGTGCACCGTGTTAAATTTAGGCCAGTGGGGGTGCATTGTTAGAGGGATCCTCAGAGGAGCCAGGTATGTCTTGTGATCCAGGCCCTTGTCCAGCCTCAGCCAAGCTATCACAAGACTATCTAGGCCACAGTCTCAAAGTAGACCACATTCAGAGCCCGGTGTCCTTCTCTCTCTCATCCGTTCTCTCTTCCTCTTTCGCTCTACTACTGTCTCTCCCCATCTCATCCCCATCTCTCTTTCACCCTCTCCCCTGCATCCCTCTCTCTATCTCTCTCATCTCTCTTTCTCTCTCTCTCTCTCTCTCTCTCTCTCTCTCTCTCTTTCATTCTTTACCTCTGCTTCCCTCAGCTCATTTTTTATCATGGCCTGATTATTTCAGCCTGTTTTTCAGACTTTTTCCAGCATGGTAACCTTCCTCTGTGCTCTGCTGTCCTAGTCAGTCTGGCCTGGCTGTTCCACATGGCCCATCTTCTCCTTGGCTCTGTCACATCGCTCCCAAGGCTCAGGCCTTAGCCAGGTCCCCAATCAACAGTCTTGGGCATATTTGACCCATGACAAGTCCATTCTCAAACCGCTTCCTCTTATAACTTTTTCTTTATAGTTTTTGTCTGAACTTGAACTTCTGTAATATATTTGTCCATGGGAGAAGAGATAAAAGGAGACAGTTGAATAACTCTATTGTGTCTGGTCCCACACATTGGAATTTTCGTCTTTCACTGACTTCTGTTAGTCTCATCCATTTGTCTTAGCTGCAGTCTTGGCCTCTCCTTGGAACAGTCTTTACAGACATTGTGTTTGTGTGCTCTGATTTTGAATTCCCAAATCGTATCTAGTGAGACACATGCTGTATTTGGAAAAACATTCTGGAATGATCACTCTCACTTTCTCTCACTCTTTTTCTTTCTTGTTCTCTCTTTCTCTCTCTCTCTCTCTCTATCTCTCTATCTCTCTTTCATTATTTCCCTCTGCTTCCCTCAGCTCATTTTTCATCATGGCCTGATTATTTCAGCGTGTTTTTCAGACTTTTTCCAGCATGGTAACCTTCCTCTGTGCTCTGCTGCCCCAGTCAGTCGGGCCTGGCTGTTCTACATGGCCCATCTCCTCCTTGGCTCTATCACAGCGCTCCCAAGGCATGCTGTTTTTTGGAAAAATATTAATCTGGAATGATCACTCTCACTTTCTCTCACTACCTTTCTCTCTTGTTCTCCATTTCTCTCTGTCCTTGGTGTAACATCTGAAGGTGACAACACTATCACTCTCCATGCTTTCATATGGCTCAGATGTCAGCTCCACGTCTTGACAGCTTACTTGTCACTGAGTGAAGGAGATGCGGAAACTGCTCTAATCACAGCCATGGAGGCTCAAAAAACTGGCTCTAAAACCACTGACATCACACTGGCTGCCACAGAGAGCCTTCACCATCAGCTGGATGCTGCTCAGGATCCGGGGATGACAAGGAGGTGACAATAATAGGGACCTGTGGACAGCAAACACCATCTCAACCAATCTCAGCCTGGCCATCTGTTGATGCTGTGTGTGTTTGGAGTGGGTGACCCATCGTCTTGCACAGGTTAGGTTTGTTAGCTCGGTCTGATAATTTTCTATTGGACACGTCACCAGGCGTGTGGATCCTGCATTTGGTCTGAAGGAGATGGAAGGTCTTTGGGGGAAATCATCCAATGTCATGGTTTCAAGAGGCTGTAATTTTACCCCTAGGCTATAGATGATATCACTGACTTACAATAACCTTTATACAATGCGGATCACAGTAAGTCAAATATTGTGTTTAGCATGGATCTCTGCAAATCCCTGTCAGTTATCCATAAGAACTTCTTCTGAACCAATACTTCAGACAGAAATATTCAACAGAAATATTATGAAGAATATTCATTAAGGTAGTAATCTTTTAAAAAACCAGACCATTTTATCAATTTGATGTCAGGCAGATACACTACATGACCAAAAGTATATGGACACTTGCTCGTCGAACATCTCATTCAAAAATCATGGCCATTAATATAGAATTGGTCCCCCCATTGCTGCTATAACAGCCTCCACTCTTCTGGGAAGGCTTTTCACTAGATGTTGGAGCATTGCTGCAGGGACTTGCTTCCATTCAGCCACAAGCATTAGTGAGGTCAGGCACTGATTTTGGGCGATTAGGCCTGGCTCGCAGTCAGCGTTCCAATTCATCCCAAAGGTGTTTGATAGGGTTGAGGTCAGGGCTCTGTGCAGGCCAGTCAAGTTCTTCCACACTGATCTCGACACACCATTTCTGTATGGACCTTGCTTTGTGCACAGGGGTATTGTCATGCAGAAACAGAAAAGGCCTTCCCCAAACTGTTGCCACAAAGTTGGAAGCACAGAATCGTCTAGAATGTCGTATGCTGTAGTGTTAAGATTTCCCATCACTGGAACTAAGGGGCCCGAACCATGAAAAACAGCGCAAGATCATTATTCCTCCTCCACCAAACTTTACAGTTGGCACTATGCGTTGGGGAAGGTAGCGTTCTCCCAGATTCGTCCGTCAGACTGCCAGATGTTCTCTGGAGTGATGAATCACACTTCACCGTTTTTCCACTGCTCTAGAGTCCAAAGGCGGCGAGCTTTACACCACTCCAGCCGACGCTTTGCATTGCACATGTTGATCATGGTGTTATCATGGTGTTATTACGAAAAGTTATTGTGTTGACGTTGCTTCCAGAGGCAGTTTGGAACTCGGCAGTGAATGTTGCAGCTGAGAACAGACGATTTTTACGCCCTATATGCTTCAGCACTCGGCGGTCCCATTCTGTGAGCTTGTGTGGCCTACCACCTTGCGGCTGAGCCGTTGCTCCTAGACTTTTCCACTTCACAGGAAGCTCTATTAGGGTAGATATTTTACAAACTGACTTGTTGGAAAGGTGGCATTTTATGACGGTGCCATGTTGAAAGTCACAGAGCCATTCTACTGCCAATGTTTGTCTATAAAGATTGCATGGTTGTGTGCTCGATTTTACACACCTGTCAGCAATGGGTGTGGCTGAAATAGCCGAATCCACTAATTTGAAGGGCTGTCCACATATTTTTGTATATATAGTGTATTGTTGTGAACGGTGTTTGGCTTTGCAGAACTGATGTCCCGGTGAGATGGGATGATTTTTGCTCGCTCTGAACATGGCGCTCCATTTTTCGGATATAGAGAACAGGAAATTGCGCCTGGAGAGGGCCAATCAAAATGCCCCCTGAGTGTGTGGGGCTAAGCCTGGAGAAATGGAGCTACAGTATATCAGGAGATCTGCCAAGATGAAAAATAAATAATAATGCTGCAATTACCTACCAGGATATGAACCTGGGTTTGACAGAGGAAATCACAACGGGGTGTGTTTTCTACCTTCACGGATTTAGAGCCTCCGGAAAGCCTCTCTCCTCTCTCTCTCGCTCTCTGGCGCTTTCTTTCTCTTGCTCTCTATCTCTCTCTTTCTCATGATTTCTCATGATTACTTGAAAGATTGTGGATTTCTGATGCTTTTTGTTGTTTCTGTACTGTGTGGTTTGGATTGGATTTCTATTGTACAAGACTTGGTGTAGTGTGCCAGTAGGGCTTGGTTTTTAGCTGACACCTGTGTAGAGTAGAGTGTCACAAATCCTGGCCAGATCATTACGTGGACTTGTTTCAATGTGATGTGCTTGATTTAGTAATCCTGATTGACAAGGATCTTTAGCCATCCACCAGCCATTTTCAATTAAGAGACGTCAATCAAAGGCTGGCTCTGTTCTCGCCTTAATTTGACAGTCACTCTCCTTCATTCACTCCAGCAAGTGGCAGCTCATTCAGATCATGATCAATCTCAAAGTAATGGCTCCCACTGTGTTTGGTTTTGAGCTTACAAGTGAATGCACACTCTCAGAACAACTCCTGCGTACATGAACACATTATAGGCTATTCATCTATGCCGGCGCTATCCAACGCTGTTCCTGGAGAGCTACCCTTCTGTATATTTAAAAAAATCCAACCCCAGTTGTATATAATCTGATTCAGTTTATCAACCAGCTAATTATTCAAATAATATAGATTAGGGTTGGAACTAAAATCGACAGCACGGTAGCTCTCCGGGAGCAGGGGTTGAGATCACTGATCTATTCACGGTCGTGCACACACACTTAGTTCCATACATGCATAGCACGTTTCTGGAGTAAGATATGCTACTGTGTTTTACTGTTTTTGTGGGTAGTAGATGCTGGGTTATGCAGGATGCATGTGGTCAGCATGTTGTCTTGCGCCTGTGTGTTTCTGGGTTTTGTTCCTGTGTGTGTTTCTCAATCCTGAGTGTCTGTGTGTATGAGTCTGTGGCCTGGCCCTAGCAGGATGTTGACTGAGCCCTCTGACCCCTGCCTTGTGTCCCAGGTACTCATTCCAGGACGAGGAGGACATGTTCATGGTGGTGGATCTGCTACTGGGAGGAGACCTGCGCTACCACCTCCAACAGAACGTCCATTTCAACGAGGACGCTGTCAAACTCTACCTGTGTGAGATGACCCTGGCACTGGACTACCTGCAGAGCCAGCACATCATCCACAGGTATGGACATTATCCATAGACACAGCATCCACTGCACTGGAATGAGATACAACAGGACAAAACATTATCTTGTCCAATGTAGCTTATAATACTCAAAATTCATTGTTTTTTCTATCAAATCAATGCAAATAGCACAGGCCACACATCACAGTATGTCCTTGCTTTTGTAATATAGTTAATTCCAAATTTCAGGCTAAAAGGTTTAGACCTTTCAGTTATATGGTTCTCACCCTGACATTAATCTATGGGCCAGGAGAGACTGTAATCCACTGTTAGGATTTCTATAAACAGACACTACAAACTTCAGCTCATTTTAGCCACTGCTAACCAAAACTGGGTCTGGGTCGCCTGGCCCTCCCTTAGAGCTCAAACCCATTGTGATGGTGAACGGTTAACACTTAAACTGCCTTTCCTCGCTTTCCCCCTTACTACGCTAATGAGCAGCCATTTCGACTGCAACATTCTAACAGTCGAATAAATACATTTCATATATGCTATCGGAAAAATAATCCTTTGGTTGTGTTTATGGTGGTCTTGATAACATTAGAATCCTAGAAACAATGTATTTCCAATAACACAATAGCATTTTCATTCGTTTATGTTACTGAATGAGATCTGTAGGTGAGGCTATAAACATGCAGGAAACCATGCACCCGAAAGGAGGCTGCTTTTCTTGTTGCCGGTGATTTAAATACTGCGTCATTACATGATGCCCAACTTCCATAAACACATCTCCTTCGCCACTAGGGGCGATAAAGTCCTAGACCACTGTTACTCCACCTACAAGCAAGCATACAAGGCCCTCCCTCGTCGCCCCTTCGGCCAATCAGATCATTATTCTATACTCCTGCTTCCTGTCTACAAGCAGAAGCTCAAACAGGAAGTACCCGTTACTGGCTCCGTAGATAAATGAAGAGCTATGCTACAGGACTGCTTTGTTAGCGCTGACTGGAATATGTTCCGGGCCTCCCCAGACAGAATCGACGAGCTAACCACCTCCGTCACCGGCTTCAGTTGGAAATCTCCGATGTTGTCCCCACAGTGAAGTTTTCGCTGCTTCCCAAATCAAAAACCCTTGATTAACTCCGAGGTTGGCACTAAGATAAAGGACAGGCTTACCAAACACAGGGCTATCACTTCCAACCCCCGAGGCTACGGCTGAAGACACAAACAAGTACAAGAAGTCCTGCCTTACGACCTCTGCAGAGGCTTCAAACTAGCAAAAGAACAATAGGAATAAGGTGGAATCCTGTTACACAGCATGTGGCATTACGGACTACAAAGGAAGACCCAGCCGTGAGCTGCCCAACAATGCCTCTCTACTAGATGAACTCAATGCATTTTATGCACACTTCGACAAAAAACAACACAGAGCTGTGCATGAGGGCCCCCGCAGACACTCACAAGGCCAAGGGGCTGGACTGTATTCCAGGGAGCATTCTCAGTGTATGTGCGGAACAGCTGGCAAACATATTCATGGTCATTTTGAAACTCCCCTTGTCCCAGTCTGTGATCCCCACGTCTCAAGCTGACCACCATCATTCCTGTTCCCAAGAACTCTAAGGCTACCTGCCACAATGACTACCGGCCTGTAGCACTCACCTCATCCAACTCAGGAGGGTGAAAAGATTTGGCATGGGCCCTGAGATCCTCAAAAAGTTCTACAACTGCACCATTGAGAGCATCTTGATTGGCTGCATCACTGCTTGGTATGGCAACTGCACCACCCTTGATTGCATGACACTAGAGAGGGTGGTGCAGACAACCCCGTACATCACAGGGCCAAGCTCCCTGCCATCCAGGACCTCTATATCACCTCTATGTGTAAGGAAACCCTGGAGAATTGTTAGACTCCAACCACCCAAGTCATAGACTGTTCTCTGTTTCCGCACGACTAGCCTTTCCGGAGCAACACGTCTCGACACCAACAGGCGCCTAAACAGCTTCTATCCCCAAGCCATTAGACTGCTAAATAGCTAACAAAATTGTTACATGGACTGTCTGCATTTTTATTTAATTTTAGCACTTTCTCTATGCACATGACTTAAGCAATTGCAGAGGTATTTAAATGAATGTGCAGTCAAAATGACTACCTCGGTGCTTCTAGTGCTAAAAGCAGAGGGTGACCTTCCTATCGCTCTGACCAGAATATCAGCTGTCATTTTCTGGTGTTTTCCTGACGATTACGAAACAGTGCCAGCAACCACCATTCGCCGACACCCAGCAGGGGGATCGTTATAACACACAGCGGCCACCTGCTGCTTTTAGCTGTTTGTCTGCTTTTAGCTGTTTGTACCTCTCTGACTACTGCTATCCTGGGTGCCACGTCCGGGACTCCTGTCCCTCCCTCTTCTACTCCCTGTTTAGAGACAGACATCCCCTCACCTACATGTCCGAAAGGAGATGAATCGTCTGCGTTAAAAGGGGTGTAATGATTCATCATCATCCTTTTCTCACCTACCTGAGTGTCCTCGGACAGACTAGGGAGTCACTCTTTTCACTCTCCCAGCTCTGACACCTAATGTGTAGCCTGACGGCTACAGGAGGTACTCACCTCACTGCAGTACTGGAAAACCACCACTCTGGGTCTAATGATGTAAGCTCCAATACGTGGGCTCACTGGAAGAAAAGCCACAGCTTTGAATTCCCTAGTTTATCACTGGGCAGTGGTGTAGTTGCTTGTGTGCTTGTTAAGAATCAGAGTTTTCTCCATCGGATTCTTAAACTAAAATGGCTTTTAATAGCCTATATGTTTGTCCAACAGTCTGTTTGCTGAGCAGTATTCTTTCTATAACCACCTGGGCATTCCCTTTTTTTTTGTCATATCTGAGCATAGGCCTGGTATCTATATTGCTGTAATTGTTACAATCAATCTTCAGCTTGGTATGACTTGCAATTGTTAGCTTGAAAGTGCTGAGCACAGTGCAAAGTGTTGGTGCTGTAAATGAAAGTGTTTAGGTCCCTGTAGACCACAAACTCCACTCAAAATGTTTGAACCATTTGGCCTCAATGTTTTAACCTTTTCTCCAAAGCTCGTTTTAGCAAATTGCTCCTCTAGTTATGTGGGTGTGTGCGTAATGGTGAGCGCGTTTGTGCGTTCGTACAGAAAGTATTCACACGCCTTGACTTTTCCCACGTTGTTGTGTTACAGCCTGAATTTAAAATGGATTCGATTTCAGCCTTCACACAATACCCCATAATGTTAAAGAGGAATTATGTTTTTCTAAATGTTTACAAATTAATTAAACATGAAAAGCTGAAAAGTCTTCAACCCCTTTGTTATGTTCAGGAGTACAATTTGAAGTCACATAATAATTAGCGTGGACTCACTAATAATAGTGTTTAACATGATTTTTGAATGACTAGCTCATCTCTGTACTCCACACATATAATTATCTGTAAGGTTCCTCAGTCGAGCTGTGAATTTCAAAAACAGATTCAACCACGAAGACCAGGGAGGTTTTCCAATGCTTCACAAAGAAGGGCACCTATTGGTAGATGGGTAAAAAAAAAGCAGACGTTGACTATCCCTTTGAGCATGGTGAAGTCACCCAGTTACTACAAAGATACAGGCGTCCTTCCTAACTCAGTTGCCAGAGAGGAAGGACACCACTTAGAGATTTCACCATGAGGCCAATGGTGACTTTAAAACAGTTACAGAGTTTAATGGCTGTGATAGGAGATAACTGAGGATGGATCAACAACATTGTAGTTATTCCACAATACTAACCTAATTGACAGAGTGAAAAGAAGGAAGAAGAAAGTCTGTACATAATACAAATTTTCCAAAACGTGCATCCTGTTTGTAATAAGGCACTTAAGTAAAACTGCAAAGAATGTGACATAAAATGTACTTAATGTCATGAACACAAAGTGCTATGTTTGGGGCAAGTCCAAAACATCACTGAGTACCACTCTTCATATTTGTAAGCATCAAGCTATGGGTATGCATGTCATTGGCAAGGACTAGGGATTTTTTTAAATCATAAAAATAAACGGAATTGAGCTAAGCACAGGCAAAATCTGTCTGTCTGCTTTCCTAATAACCATCGTTTCGACAGACAAGCTGTCTTCATCTGAGCTCCTGGAGATCGCAGCTCTCCTTTTCTTTTTCAAGTGTTCCACTTCGCTGGCCAGCACCTCGCCTAAACAGGTGTGCGTTTCTTTCGTCTCTAGATCAGTCTGCTTTCCAACAGACAGTGGGAGACAAATTCACCTTTTAGCAGGACAATAACCTATAACAGGCCAAATATACACTGGAGTTGCATACCAAGACTACATTGAATGTTCCAGTTTTTACTTAAATCGGCTTGAAAATCTATGGCAAGACTCGAAAATGGCTGTCTGGCAATGATCAACAACCAACTTGACAGAGCTTGAAGAATTTTAAAAATAATCATGTGCAGATATTGTACAATTCAGATGTGCTCTTAGAGACTTACCCAGAAAGACTCACTGATGTAATCTCTGCCTGTAACATGTATTGACTCAGGGGGTTGAATACTTATCTAATCAAGATATATTAGTGTTTTATTTTTCATATAAATAATTTTGTTTTTACAAATGCTAAAATGTTTCTTCCACTTTGAGTATTTTGTGTAGAATGTTGACAAAACAAGACAACAATGTGTAAAATGTAAAAGGGTTGGAATACTTTCTGTAGTTCCAACTAGATGAAAACACACTTGTCTTTAACTCAACAGTTAATTTTTGTTTTCACCCTGTCAACTTTATAAATGTGCTTCACCATTATTTAAATACCAATTAAGTTAGTTGGAAAAAGATTTGGGGAGTTTGCCCAAGTCTAATCCAATCCCTGGGTATCTGTATCTCCTGCTCTGCAATTGGGTTCCACGCTGTGGGTTTGTGACAGGAGAATACTATTATTTTGTTGCACCAATTGGGGGAAGAAGTGTCTCCTAGCAACTGTCTGCTGCTGCCATGATGCCTGAGGAAGGTTGAGTTGGTCTAAGCGAAAAAGTCCCCAAAGAACGCAATAATGGCCTCCCGTCTTTTCTTCTTCTGCACTGTAGAAAATTTAAAAAGGTGACCATTTATTTATCTTCTATAGTGAAGGCCTTTGAGGTGGAATTCCACCTCAGACTTGTCAGTCATCTGGTGCTGGAGTTTCCATTTCATACTTAGTGTCAGGTTCTGACTGAGGCCAGGTCTCTGGCTCCCCTATTGGGAGTCGTATGGCCACAGTCAGGACCTGACAATAGTATTCAGGGAGTCTTTTTGAGTTTGGCTAATCCCCAATTTGAGGCAGCTGTCTTGAGTTGTCTCTAATTGGGGATTCTATTTATGTTCCATTGTGTTCCACCTACGTCGTGGATTATTGTGTGTGCTTGAGTGTTCTAGACACCAGTTCACAGTGCTGTTCTCGTCTTGCGTTTTATTGTTTTCTGTTTGAGTGAAATAAACCATGTCTGCACGTACCTCTCGTCCTGTGTCTCGTCCCTTACCATGCATCGTGACACTTAGGAAACCTGTTTGACTGCATTGCTTGTCACGTCAAAGAAGAAGTATGTTCGATGAGCAATGCTCTGCATGGTTTTAAACTTCAAATAACCATGGTGGTGGTACAATATGGCATAGTTGTAGAGGTTTTCATATTGGAATTTCTCCCATGGCTATAGGGCACGTGAATTTAATAAATTTCCTTTAAACCTCTTGAGAAATACACCAGTTAACATGGAGATTTACTTTTATGGTATAGTATAGCCTCCCCAATAGGCACAGACATCAATTCAACGTTTATTCCACGTTGGATCAACGTCATTTCAGGACTTGGAAACAACATTGATTCAACCAGTGTGTGCCCAGTGGGTCAGTGCTAACAGGAATGTTACTTTAGTGAAGTGTATGAGCTGTTTTTGCGTCAAATTAACACTGTGGCGGTATAGAGACTTTCATATTGGAGTTCATCCTGTACATATCCATTGAAATCTCTTGAGAAATACACCAGTTAACATAGAGACGTACTTCTTGCTATAGCATAACCTTAGTGGACACATTACTTTTTATGTTATTGTAGTGTATGAGACAGACTCTGTGGACTAAAATGGCTTGGGCTTGTGATTATATGTCCGTTAAACCTCTTAAGGAAAACACCAGCTAAAAAATACTTACTATAGCCTGATATCATGTTAGTGTACTGTATGAGACTCTCTCTGTGGACTAAATGTATTATTTACACTTGCGTGACAGGCTGCATAATTTATAAGCGGGGTGGGCTCTGTTAATTGGCTGCGGGCTTGAAGGGGGCTGTGCATGTGGGTTAACACCAAGGTGTTTGTGTTGGTGTCCACTGCATTGGTGCCCCCACATAAAAAGCATGTGTGGGGAAAACCTGGGAGTGCCTCCCTGGCATTGGGATTGGAAATTGCCATGTTCCCAACGTTCCCATTCATCCATGTCCAATATAGTGGTGTAAGGATCAGTACATGGGCACACAGTCACATACGTAATACACACACACAGGTAGGTCGTTCCACATTTTGCGTCCCTTTTGATATTTTAATTCGAAATTGTGCACCAATATTGAATTTGAAAAGCCTGCTATAATATAACATGTAATGAATCTGATTTTTAATGTGAATAAAGAAATTCTGGGAACATTTTAACCCACTTAACCCCAAAATGTCCCAACGTTTTCACCATCATTGTACAGCCCTAGTTATTTTGTTGCTTTGACAAAGTCCTTTCTGAAGATAATTATTTAGTTCATGTGATTAGTGGTTAATTTACGTTTGTCCCTCATTTTAATGTCAACCCTGTTACATGAACTGAACTATAATTTGAATATGGTGAAACTATTCCTTGAACATTGAAATCATAGTGTAAAAGCAGGTGAGCATTTTCTGGCGTTTTGAGGTACAAAACTGAGAGTGTTGAACATCTCAACCCTATTAACCATAGTAGACGGTCTAGAACATTTTTATGTAAAAGATATCGCATTCAATTGCGCCTCCCTGCTGCACAAGACATAATTTCTTCTTATTTTTTTTTATTTTTTTTTCACCTTAATTAACAAGTTCTCATTTACAACTGTGACCTGGCCAAGACAAAGCAAAGCTGTGCGACAAAAACAACAACACAGAGTTACACATGGGATAAACAAACGTTCAGTCAATAACACAATAGAAAATCTATGTACAGTGTGTGCAAATGTAGTAAGATTAGGAAGGTAAGGCAATAAATAGGCCATAGTGGTGAAATAATTACAAATTAGCATTAACACTGGACATGTTTCCATTCCCCCTGTCACAAGGTGAGCTATGGCTGATTTAAAATGAAATCATCAATGGTCAACCTTGAGACATTAATTGGCAATTTTCCTGTTACATTTTTCTTAATTTGACCTCTTTTTTTTTTAATGGGAAAATGTTTTTTTATAATAAGTGGAACATGCGCTCTTTATGACAGAATATAAACAATGTGAAATAAAATGGTTTTCTTAGCAGCCTTACACTACCCAAAAGGCCCTCTTTTTGTGGAAATACCCAGGTAACACCTACAGGCGTCAATGTACAGATACACTTGCACACACATGTAACACATACAGCTACCCATTCTGTTCCAAACACGTGCAAGCACATGCACGTGCAAACTCAAAAACACACATTCTGTGGCACACGCTTTATATTGACTACATATCATGTTCTTAGGTAATGATTTCTGTGTTTCTCTCTCTTTCTGTCTCATAGGGATATCAAACCAGACAACATCTTGTTAGATGAGCAAGGTGAGGATGCCTCTCCTTAGAGATGGCTTAATCCTGTACTCATTTGATGTTTGCAACGTGTACATGTTTTACCTTTTGTCACGTACTTTATGTAGGCACGTGTAGGCCATTCGAGTGACATCGTTGTTGTTCATGTGCGTGTGGACAGTATGTGTGATAGAGAAGGAGAGGGAACAAGAGAGAAAGAGAAAAATATCACTATGTACAGTAAAGTGAGCATCTGATAAGGAAAATGGTTCAAGGTGACAGGTAGGACACACAGCCATGACTCTGTAGGATGTTACTGTAGGTATCACCATGGTAACAGGTTCAGCACTCGTGCAGAAGAACCAGAATGTGTGTCTCCCACCCCGTCTTGCTTTGAAGTAAGCAGAAGGACACACTAGTCCACTTCACTACTGTAGTATATAGACAGCAGCTCCTACAGTATAATGCTGAGGCAGACTCTGCTTCAAGTCTTTTTTTAATATATATATTTTTTTGTATTTTATTGTGTTATGGACAGTGACAGGCAGAAGGTTGAGAGGGAGACGGATTCAAAGGGAGACTGGGAGTAGGGGCCAAGGCAGGATTCATAACCATGTCGCCAGCGGGTATATGTGGTCTGCAGTCGGCAGTGCTACCACTAGACCAGACTCCGGCAAACAAATGTCTTGTTGACACACTGAATCATGTTTTTACTGTTTTGTTTTTGTTTATCAGTTAGTTAGTCAAAGATAGTCAGAGAGAACTTATTTGATTTAGCCTACATCAGGCAATAAAGACAGTTCAGACAAAAATAGATACCGCAGCTTTAAGTTTATTTTTGATAGTTTTGTTAATGTTTTTGGGAGTTTTATGGATGGGGTGTTACTATCTTCACAGGCCACGCCCACCTGACAGACTTCAACGTTGCTACAATAATCAAGGATGGAGAGAGGGCCACGGCCTTAGCTGGAACCAAGCCCTACATGGGTGAGACTTTTATACCTGTTATTCCTTCAGCCCTTGGAAACCCTTATCACTAACCTGGACCCAGGTCATTGTCACAACTATGACAAGACAGATCTAGGACCGTATCACTAACATACTGTGTGCTATGGTCAGTGTGTTATGGTCCTGTGTGAGTGGAGCCTAGTTGACTGTCTGTGTTGTATTTCCTCCAGCCCCAGAGATCTTCCAGTCCTTTGTGAGCGGGGGGGTGGGTTATGCCTTTGAGGTGGACTGGTGGTCTCTAGGCGTGACGGTTTTCGAGGTGCTGCGTGGATGGGTAAGGAAAGGCGTTATGGGAAGTGGAGCTGTTCTTGAGTTATGATAACTGAAGCTTACTGTACGTGGTTGATACTCCCCTCTTTCCATCTCTCACTGTGTCTATGCTTTCTTCTCTCTCTCTCTGCCTCTCTCTCACCCCTTTCTCTCTCTCTTCTCTCCCCCGTCCCTCTCACCCTCTCTCTCTCTCTCTCTGCCAGAGGCCCTATGAGATCCATGCCAGTAACTCAGTGGAGTCTTTAATGCAGCTCTTCAGTACAGTCAGTGTGCAGTACAACTCTACCTGGCCCAAGGATCTGGTCCATCTCATGAGGAAGGTGAGTGGGGAGGGAAGGTGAAGGGGAAGGAGAGAGATGAGCGGAGGGGATTTCGATTTTTGATTTATTAGGATCCCAATTAGCCGACGCCAATAGCGACAGCTAGTCTTACTGGGGTCAGAGAGGAGAGGAGAGGAGAGGAGAGGAGAGGAGAGGAGAGGAGAGGAGAGGAGAGGAGAGGAGAGGAGAGGAGAGGAGAGGAGAGGAGAGGAGAGGAGAGGAGAGGAGAGGAGAGTTGTCAGGGGAAAGTCTACAGTGGAGTTGAGAGTCGAGTGGGGGGGGGCTCACAGCCGTAGTTGAGGTGAAAGTGGATGGAGGGAGAGTTGCCTGAGGACAGAGGGGAACAGAGGGAGAAATGTAGAGATATAAGGTCAAGGAGGAGAGACAAATAGAGTGGCAGGGAGTCAGAGTATTGAGGGACTACTCTCTACTCTGTGCGTGTCTGCTCCAGTCAGAGCCGACGAGGCTCCAGAGCGATGGCATCTGTATCTTCCGCTCGGCTGCTGATCGATTACCATGTCTGAACTCCACCTGACGGACCTAACCAGCCCTCTGGGAGAAATGACTTGTCAGAATTTTCAGAGTGGGAGAGTTTGGAGACAGTTGCCATGGCAACCGGACCACATCCCAAAATCATTTCTCCTAGGTTTATGTTAAGCTGTCTCAGGGCGAAACCAAACAACTGTTCTATTTCAAATAATCGTTTCGATGTCTCACATATTGGGATTCACTAACTGAAGAACCAATCACAGCGTCTATTGGAGACCGTGTCTGTTGGAGAAGCTCTCCTCAGCATGACTAGATCACTGTCTCCTACTAAACGGTTCTCAAGCTAACCGTGAGGTTAAAGCTGAAGAACGTAGGACCTCCGCTCCTGTCGATAGTGTTGAGTACTGACCGAAAGGAAAGTTTTGCTTAGAGTAGAATTTCATTTCTACTCCTCAGTCTCCGGTGGTAGCTAGCGTCACAAGCAAGACCCCGGTTGTCAAATCATGGTCAGGACAGACAATTGATGTGGTGATATACATCAACCGCCAGGGTGGCACTCGCTCTCTGCGTTTACACAGAATAGCTACCAAGATTATACTGTGGAGCAGAGTTCACCTCTTCTCATTACGCGCAACTCATTTCCTGGGCGTACTGAATGTAGGAGCGGACTTGTTGTCCAGAGGGAATCCCCTTTACGGGGATTGGAGACTCCATCCCCAAGTGGTGAACCAGATCTGGGAGAGACACGGTCTAGCCACTGTAGATCTCTTCGCACTGTTGTTCCTTGTTATAGCAGAAGATGCACCACTGGGGTTGGACCCACTGGCACATCCTTTGCCAAGGGTGATGCTTTACGCTTTTTCTCCTCTATGCTTGATACTCCCCAATCTGGACAGAGTGAGGGAACAAGGCTTATCCCTCATCTTGGTAGTCACTCGATGGCCAGGGAAGCTCTGGCTAGCGGAGATTACTCTCCTGCTTTTTGACAAGCCCTGGCAGCTACCGTTTTGACCCAAAGCGAACAGATGTTTTCCACCCTCACCCAGAAACCATGGCTCTCTGGGCCTGGCCCGTGAACAGGATGCGACAGGCTTGCCAATCGGAGTCATTGAGAATATCCAGAGTTCAAGGGCCCCTTCAACACGCTCACTGAATGGAAACAAGTTGTGCGTTTTGGAGAAGTGGTGTGACCAAAAACAGAATTCCTTACCGATGCTCAGTATCCAAGGTTTTATGCTTCTTGCAGGACATTTTGGACAGAGGGAAGGCATTTTCCACTGTTAAGATCTGTTTAACCGCTATCTCTGTCATATAGGCTTGGACGGTAGCACAGTAGGGAACCCCCCTCTGTTATGTCGTTTTATGAAGGGAGCTTTGGACAGGTAACTGTAAATAGTAACTGTAATGGATTACATTTAGAAAGTAACCTAGCAAACCCTGAGAGCTGATTCCACCAGAGGTATGGTTACTGTTCAAATGCATCTCTTTGCAAGAGATTTGCGATGCAGCATGTTGGGCCACCCCTCATAAGTTTGAGGTTTTACTGACTGGATGTCACTGCACCTTTGTTGGCGTGTACTGTCCTCAGTGTTGGCGCCTTTGAGGGGGGATGCTATTAAGACTACTCTGGCTTCAGAGAGCATGTCTGTGATACAGGAGTTGGCCATATACCCCAAATGCGAGACAAAAAAACAATTATTTGAAATAGAACATAGGGTTACTTGCGCAACCCTGGTTTTGTGATAATGTGAGTGAGATGTCTCACTGCATTTCCCTGCTCACAAGAGTGCAAGGAATAGTGGAATGCTTGAGAATGACCAGAGGCGGGGCGAGTTACACCTTTTAAGGCGGGGAGGGGCTTACCTCTTCGCCACTTTACCTGTCTGTCTGTGATTGGTTCTTCAGTTAGTGAATCTGCTAGAGCGAATCCCCATGCAGTATGTGAAACATCTCACTCATATTGTCATAGAACCGGGGTTACGGACATACCCTAGGTTTCCCTTCATTGTAGGTACAATTGACTTGTATCAATAGTGTTGTATTAAGTTTCTCCCCTGACAATGATCTCAATTCTTCTTTAATTCAATTTATGCTAATCGGGGTAGCGTCTTTATTTTGGATTGATAAATCTCCTGATCCCTGTACTGTATGACTGTGGCTGACTTAATGTCGATACTACCTAGATTATTGGATCTGATTTTAACATTCAACCTGTTTTGTCACAAGCCATAAGGTTCTTCAATTCAATTCAATACGACTTTATTAATCCCTGCGGGGAAATTGGAAAGCAATGTAGTGGATACTGTAGAGGTGATAGTTTGAGTCTTTAATGGAACTAAATGGCGTACAGTATAATGTGTGTGTGTGTGTGTGTGTGTGTGTGTGTGTGTGTGTGTGTGTGTGTGTGTGTGTGTGTGTGTGTGTGTGTGTGTGTGTGTGTGTGTGTGTGTACACGTTCACGTGTGTGTCTCCCAGCTGCTGACGGTGAACCCAGAGCATCGTTTCTCCAGCCTGTCTCACATGCAGACGGCTCCCTACCTCTCTGACATCAACTGGGACGCTGTGTACGAGAAGAAAATAGAGGCTGGGTTTGTTCCTAACGTAAGTATGGACCATAAATCTATCACATGGGAGCATAGAATGCAGTTTGCTGTGTTTTCACCTTTTATTGACAATAAGCACTGATTCACACTTCACACATACAGTAATACAGTTGAAGTCGGAAGTTTACATACACTTAGGTTGAAGTCATTAAAACAAATTTTTCAACTACTCCACCGAGTTTTCATGTTAACAAACTATAGTTTTGGCAAGTCGGTTAGGACATCTACTTTGTGCATGACAAGTAATTCTTCCAACAATTGTTTACAGACAGATAATTTCACTTATAATTCACTATATCACAATTCCAGTGGGTCAGAAGTTTACATACACTAAGTTGACTGCGCCTTTAAACAGCTTGGAAAATTCCAGAAAATGATGTCATGGCTTTAATAGCTTCTGATAGCTTCTGACATAATTTGAGTCAATTGGAGGTGTACCTGTGGATGTATTTCAAGGCCTAACTTCAAACTCAGTGCCTCTTTCCTCGACATTATGGGAAAATCAAAAGAAATCAGCCAAGACCTCAGGAAAAAAAATTATACCTCCACAAGTCTGGTTCATCCTTGGGAGCAATTTCCAAACGGCTGAAGGTACCACATCATCTTTACAAACAATAGTGCACAAGTATAAACACCATGGGACCACACAGCCGTCATACGCTCAGGAAGGAGACGCATTCTGTCTTCCAGAGATTAACGTACATTGGTGCGAAAAGTGCAAATCAATCCCAGAACAACAGCAAAGATGCTGGAGGAAACAGGTACAAAAGTATCTCATTTATATCCACAGTAAAACAAGTCCTATATCGACATAACCTGAAAGGCCTCTCAGCAAGGAAGAAGCCACTGCTCCAAAACCGCCATAAAAAAGCCAGACTACTGTTTGCAACTGCACATGGGGACAAAGATCGTACTTTTTGGAGAAATGTCCTCTGGTCTGATGAAACAAAAATAGAACTATCTTTATGTTTGGAGCAAAAAGGGGAAGCTTGCAAGCCGAAGAACACCATCCCAACCGTGAAGCACGGGGGTGGCAGCATCATGTTGTGGGGGTGCTTTGCTGCAGGAGGGATTGATGCACTTCACAAGATAGATGTCATCATGAGGAAGGAAAATTATGTGGGTATATTGAAGCAACATCTCAAGACATCAGTCAGGAAGTTAAAGCTTGGTCGCAAATGGGTCTTCCAAATGGACAATGACCCCAAGCATTGTTCTAAAGTTGTGGCAAAATGGCTTAAGGACAACAATGTCAATGTCATTGGAGTGGCCATTACAAAGCCCTGACCTCAATCCTATAGAAGATTTGTGGGCAGAACTGAAAAAGCGTGTGCGAGCAAGGAGGCCTACAAACCTGACTCCGTTACACCAGTTCTGTCAGGAGGAATGGGCCAAAATTTACCCATCTTATTGTGGGAAGCTTGTGGAAGGCTACCTGAAATGTTTAACCCGAGTTAAACAATTTAAATGCAATGCTACCAAATACTAATTGAGTGTATGTAAACTCCTGACCCACAAGCTGAAATAAATCATTCTTTCTACTATTATTTTCATTTCAAATTCTTAAAATAAAGTGGTGATCCTAACTGACCTAAGACAGGCAATTTTTACTAGGATTAAATGTCAGGGATTGTGAAAAACAGAGTTTAAATGTATTTAGCTAAGGTGTGTGTAAACTTTTGACTTCAACTGTAAGATAAACTACATTATCTATTATTATTCAGACACATAAATGTACACATGTAGTCTTATACATACATAACCCAGTCTCTCACACTTGCTACATTCAGTGAAATGTCCAGTATTTGCTTTGCTGTTATTATTATTATTATTATTTATCCTGCTACCAGTCACTTTCTCCTAATCCCTGCCTATATGTACATATCTACCTCAATACTCCAGTATCCCTGCACATTGTAAATGTGGTACTGGCACTGACCTTGTATATTCATGGGTTGCACGTTGCGTCACAATATTATTTTCTACGTTCCTTTTAGGACTGGTGTTCAACTGAACATTCTACTCAATGCATCCTCATTGGCGGTGATGAATATTTGGTCTAAAGTGCTTTACTGGGGCTTGAAAACACATGACATTTCTAAAGAAGGCAAATAATTAGTAGGAAAATCCTTTGTCATAATTTTTATGTTGCCAGATTGACTTTAGATGCATTGTAACATTAGCTAGCTAGCTAAGATTGAGGGTAGGCCTCTAGATTTTAGCCAGCTAACATTAGCATTGCTAACTATTTTTGATTAACTTTGCTCGCTAATGACAAAATTGCCATCTGTCTAAAGTAAATTTGACAACATGATGATGATGATGGCAAAGTTGTTTCCTTCTAAATATGTGCCTACTTTAGCAATGGCATCGTATTCCCAAGATCCTTTAGTGTAATTTAAACTAAACAGTCATTAGCCCTGGTTCTACTTTTGAGCATCAAAATGGCTGTTGGTGTCTGTAGAACATTGATAACGATGGCAACGACGCGCGCGAGTGACAGCGGTGCAACCCTTGAATAGCTTCCTTTCTTATTTCTTGTGGTTTTTTGTATTTCCTTGTATTTTCTTATTAGTTATACTTTTTTTATATTGAATACTGCGCTGTTGGCTAGGGCATGCAAGTTAAGCATTTCACTGCATGTGACAAATAAATACATATTTTTAAAAAACTGTAATAAGTCTATTGTAGCCAATAAACTATGCAAGTCCATATTGTTTGCTTCACAATTGATTCATGCTGTGGAGTCTGTAATGTGTTGTGTGTGTGTGTGTGTGTGTGTGTGTGTGTGTGTGTGTGTGTGTGTGTGTGTGTGTGTGTGTGTGTGTGTGTGTGTGTGTGTGTGTGTGTGTGTGTGTGTGTGTGTGTGTCTTGGTTCTACAGAAGGGCCGTCTGCATTGCGACCCCACCTTTGAGCTGGAGGAGATGATACTAGAATCTCGTCCTCTACACAAGAAGAAGAAGAGACTGGCCAAGAACAGGTCACGGGAAGCCAGCAAGGATTCCCAGTCTGTGAGTGTAATATCAACCAGTCACTACTTACTGTACCTGGGTCATGTTAATCAGAATCCCTTTATTCGCCAAGTACTTTTACACATACCCAGAAGTTGACTTCGTGAACCAGCAATAGACAATGTACAAACAGAATACAGACACAGGTCAACCAAAATGAAGAAAACATGGAGGGACTACCTGAATTTGTCTATTAGAAATATTTTCTGTTGCCCCCATAAATCTTGATTTACACAGAGGGCAGGGAGGACGTTCTGTGGCCTCCTCTTCCCCAGATGTTATTTTTCACCCTTCATTTCATGAATATCATAAATCTCTTTGTCTTAAAGGCCGGTTATTTTCTCGCATGATTACAGTATTATAAGAAATCCACCTTATTATCTGTGATTGCGGCCGTTAACTACCATGGATTTTAGACAATTCGTATTTATGAGCTGTGCCAGGTTTTCATCAGCCAAGCCCCTCGTTTATGAGCATCACATTATTAAAGTCAACCTTCGGTGTTACCAAGAGTGATCTCTGGGTAAAAAGCATTAAAGCTTGTATCTTCTAACAATAGCTCCATCTTACTCCGGGCCTGAGCAGTCTTCCAGTGTGTGAGGGAGCTCAGTTATTACCTAGATGATTAAATTATGAAGCCATCAGCGATGTTGTCATGCCTCCAAGTGCTTTCGGAAATATGAGCTTCTATTTTTTTGTCCCGCGCCAAACACCCAATTTGAGGGAAAGCACACAAACAAACCACTAGGTGTGATTTACAGGAGGGCGGAAGGGTCATTTGTATTCTTTCTGGTCTCACTGGTGATTGATTGAGGTGAGATTGATCTTGTACTTCATTGTTGTAGACACGTGTGGGTGATGATGATGATGATAATGGCTGTTCTCTTTCCTTCACTGCTCTCAGGAGAACGACTACCTACAGGAGTGCCTTGATGTCGTGCAGTCAGAGTTCATGATCTTCAACCGCGAGAAGTAAGACCCCAAACTAAACCCTTCGCCTGGGAGACAAATTGAAACACATTCATGTTAAACCATTGAGGAACAAGGCTGACATACACCTGACATACAATATGTATCTCATGATAAGCTGTAGACCACAGTATTTACAAAGAGAGTTTTCATCTATGTTTTTCGTAGCTGCCTATTTACCACCTCAAACCGATGCTGGCGCTAAGATCACACTCAATGAGCTGTATAAGTTCATAAGCAAACAGGAAAATGCTCATCCAGAGGCGGCGCTCCTAGTGGCCGGGGACTTTAATGCAGGGAAACTCAAATCTGTTTTACCTCATTTCTACCAGCAATGTGAATAAATGATGGATAATAAGTGAAAAGCAGTTATGGGCAGTTACTACCTTTATTGAATGCTGTGTTGTTACAGCATTCAACCCACATAATTCATAGTACATTTAATGTTTAAAAAAAATGACCGAAATCGAAAACCATGATTATTTTTTAAGAATCGAACAGAAACCGAACCTACCTCAAAAAGCACTAATCATCCAGCACTACCCTCTATGCAATTCAAAAAATTAATTATCTGCGTATCATCCAGATTTAATTATGGCTGTATAGAGCTATAGCTGTTTTATGACCCTATATTGTAATGTTGTGTTTACATCAATAGATCCTATGCTCATCATTGGTAAAGAGGACTAAAGATCATATTTCATGGAATATGGGACTGCTCTGCGATCATTAGGGAGAGAATATTGGTTCAGCTCTGATCTAAATTAATACCTCATTAATTATTTACCCGTGTCTGAGATTGCAGCATAATTTGGAATTCTTCCTGTATGGCAAATGGAGTTTTTCTTTATTGCTGTAATTAATGGAGCTTGAGTTCTATTTTTGCTACTTGGGTATAATTTCTGGACAGAGAGTATATCACAGTCCTTAGACTCCCACTATGTATTTTAATCACAAATGGGCTTTTCTCTGTCCCATCTGTCTGTGTGTGTGTGTGTGTGTGTGTGTGTGTGTGTGTGTGTGTGTGTGTGTGTGTGTGTGTGTGTGTGTGTGTGTGTGTGTGTGTGTGTGTGTGTGTGTGTGTGTGTGTGTGTGTGTGTGTGTGTGTGTGTGTGTGTGTGTGTGTGTGTGTGTGTGTGTGTGTGTGTGTGTGTGCGTGCGGTCTGTCTCTCAGGTTGAAAAAGAGTCAGGAGGAGGGTGCAGAGGGAGGGGAGTGTGAAGGAGCTGCCGAGGGGGGTGATGATGATGATGGTGATGGAGACGGATCCGGGGAGGCTGAGGGAGGCACAGAGGATGAGGATCCTGAACCCGAACCTGAGTCCTCCTCCAAACTGAGCATGTGCGGCTCGGTCTGCTCCTCTCCTGGCAGCTGCTAGCACCACACCGCCACCTGGTGGTCCCACAGGCTGCTCTGTGTGTAACCATGCCTATAGATACTCAAACCTCTCCTATGTAGCCATGATGACTAGGGGAATAGGAACGCACAGCAAGACACAAAATGGCTCCCCTATTTCTTCTTCTGTAGCATCCATCGTTAAGGCATGAATGAAACTGCGGGTTCCAGAGCGGTCCTGCCCTCCGCGTCCTAGAGTAAGCTCTAACTATCTTCTATGCAACGTACAGTATAGCATGAAAGTAAGGTATCATTACGAGAGGGGATAACAAGCAGCAAAAGCCACAGGCACAGCGTATGAGCCTGATGGCGTACAGAGCAATAGGAGCCAGGTTTAAGAGTATAGGAGATGTGTTTAGCAGAGCCTCCCTGCTCTTTCAGCCTCGGTTAGATGTAGCTCCCTCTGCAAACTCACCTGCTGAATTATTCAAATAGAGTTAAGAGCTTTTAGTTTTCTTTGCCTGTGTAGCTCGTTCAATCTCTATCATACTATTCGGAACTACAATATTACTGTTGGGTTACCTTCTCCAAATGCCTTTCATTTCACTGATAATATATAATTGTTCAAGTATCACAATGCCAATATACAGTGTAGTGCACATAGAAATAGAATTACTATTATATTACTGTGTTCTATGTGATTCTATTTCTAAGGTAGTGCAGTGGAGACTTTAAGAGGTTAATGCTGTTTCCGGTCGCAGAGAGTGAGCCTTATAAGCATATAATACTGTATGGGCCATTGAGGATAAAGGAGGTTTTGCGAGTGTAAATAAATCACTAGTTTAATCCAATACTGTAAAACCACTTTAAATGGTGTTGATTTGTTCATCAATAGCCATTCATCACACGTAATAATATCTACATAATGCATCAGCATGCCAGTTTGATTCTCCTACGGTGATCACGCACCTCCAACAAAAGCTTTTACCACACAGTGTTAGATTTTCAAAGGCCCTGTCAGTTAGAGGGACTAAGTACAACTGTGGTGTAAACGGCAGCTTTCCCTCACCATCGATCTCTGCGACCGTTGCCAAGATGCTGTTCTTCTCGCACTGTTCCATTGTGGACTACATGCACGTTTTAGTTCTTATCTGTTAAACATAAACATTGTCACTAACTAACAGGGGATCAGACCATAGAAATATACTTATATATTTAAAGTACCCATGAGGCTGCAGTCAAGTTGTCGTGGTTCGAGGGGCTTCCCCGTTCTAGTCCCGTTCTAGTCATTCTATTTCTATGGATCAGACATTATCAACTTCTTTTGAGTAGCTACAAACAAAATAATCTCGTAGTTGAACATGATCCCTTAATAGACAACAATAACTATTACCTAGTGGAATTTGACAATTGTCTCTCAGATATGATTGTCTCGATCACTACATATAGAACAAGATCATTGGGCAGTACTTTGAGTTGTGTGGTTGAAACAGTCCCCTAGTAGAGACAGTGGTACATTTAAGGTGGTGCCATTACCCTCAGCGTGGACATCTGGGAACATGTAGCATTAGTCCACCTTAAAACCCTAAGGCCTAACAAAGCAACACGTGTAAATAGACTAGCCTAACTCTCCACAGTTGTATGTGGGACTGCTTACTAAATTAAGAGTTGTATGAAAGCCAAACCTTCGTACATTGTTGTACTTGTTCTTATTTCCAAGTGTGCAGGCACAACTTGTAGGCAGATATGCCAAAGCTTTTCTACCATTTGCATAGCCGTTTCTAAGGAACTTTGTGTGTGAATGTGTTTCTCCTCTGTTGTGCGTAGAGAACCACTGTTCCTTCTGCAAGTGAAAATACTATCATTTGTACACAACCATTTATTGTGATTACAGATAATAGATAAAGGAATGCTTTTTGGGAGGAATAAAATAGTATTTTATTATACGATTTAAAAATTAAGATGGCTCTTAAAAAGAGGTGAGGTTGAAAATAATTTCCTATCAAAATAAGTGCAGTAACTACATCGATAGCGTCTCAAACCCGGCATGTGTACTACCTCCATTCATGGTTTGAATCTGATTTTGTAGGAGAGCCAAAGCTAGGGTTTGCGTGGCATACAGTATGTACACAGGCAAGCTTCAGCCATAGAGATGGATAGAGATCTCTACTTGGAGATGATCTGTTTTTGCAAGGACAGTGCCGTTGAGGGCTTCCACAATTTTAAAATAGTTAACTGGGTGGGGAGTCCTATGGGTTGGGGGCAATCATCCAATAATCAGAGCATTTGCTTCTTCTTCAAAATTGGGTTACCTGGTTTGTAAATGGCTTTAAGCTTTATCACTGCCGTTAGTGGCCTCAATAAATAAATGACACAATATTTGGTTCAGGACTCCTGCACTGCAGGTGGTGGTAAATCACCAATATAATAAGAAGAAATTTGACCACTTCAATGGCGCTGCCCATGCTCTCAAGACGCTATAATGGGACAGATACCAAGATGAGTCGTCTAACTAAGTTTATGGCAGTAGCATACCTTGACTTTCGCCTGTGTTCTGATGATTGACAGAGGCCTCGTCCAATCAGTGTAGCCCTGCCCTGTTTGCTTGTCTGTGATGTCTAGGTTTTCTAAAAACAAGATTTTAGACCTCCTACAACTGTACAAATAATTTATTCCCAGTGTTATATGGATGGCATGATATTTTAGATTATATGCAGTAACTTTTGGCATCCTGTAAATTGTCTTAGAATATGTTCAAGTGCACAGGCTTTTCCTTCCTTAAATGGACGATTCAATAAGTCAGTAATTATGCTCTTCTATGCTCCAATGTGGGTAAGTTTGAGTTTTATGTGCTTTGTTATGTATAAGGCCAAGGGTTTAGGGCAGTGTGTAAGTATGCCCTTAGAGATGGTCTTAGCTATGTGAAAAGTATTAGATGGCTGTTAAATAACATACATATATACAGTACCAGTCAAAAGTTTGGACACATCTACTCATTACAGGGTTTTTCTTTATTTAAAAATGTTTCTACGTTGTAGAATAATAGTGAAGACATCAAAACTATAAAATAACACATACGGAGTCATGTAGTAACCAAAAAACAAATAAATAACAAAAAAAATAAATATATGTTATATTTGAGATTCTTCAAAGTAGCCACCCTTTGCCTTGATGACAGCTTTGCACGCTCTTGGCATAGTTTTGATGTCTTCACTTTTATTCTACAATGTAAAAAATAGTGCAAATAAAGAAAAACCCTTGAATGAGTAAAAACATTTGACCGGGGGTGTGTGTATGTATGTATATATATATATATATATATATATGCACACACATACATACAGTGGGGTCTGAAATAATTCACACCCTTGAAATAGATTAGCAAAAATTACCGTATAAAATTAATAATTCAAATACTGAGCTATATTGGATGCTACACATTTTTGGGGGAAATTATATTATTTTATATTAATACAATTGCTATTGAAAGAGATTTTGTTTTTAACAAGTAATACTTTAATATTTGGATGAAAGTGTCTACTTTGTTTTTTTTCAAAGGTTAGGGGTCAAAAGTATTGACACCCTTTTCAAAACCTTTCAATACCTCACGAGGATAAAGTCACTGAGTCATTTTTTAAAATGTTTTATGAATTGGAGAACCTTGGGAGGGATCTTAAACCATTCTTCCATACAGAATCCTTCCAGATCCTTAATATCCTTCTCCTGCGCTTATGGACTGTCCTCTTCAATTCAAACCACAGGTTTATTATATACGGTATATATATACAGCTCTTCGACATGTTTTTACATTGTCCTCACTAATGAAGATTAGGTTAAAAAGCTTGATTGGATGCTCAGTCTCCAGTGCTAGAAATGGCCATGTAATTATGTGTAGTATTCGTAATGAATAGTCATTGAATTTAATAGAACCCTGCTGGGTAGCTTTTTACAACAATATTGTAGCCTAATGTCATTCCCTTGATATATAAAATGTATCTCCATTCCTGATCGGATGTTGCTTGCCTAAAAAAAATCTAAAATATGTTCTTACCAATGTGTTTACATGCTAGTTTATTGGATAACATTGTTGTAAGTATATTTACCTGGGTGTTTCTAACAGCATTGTGACAGCGATTGACCAACTACCACAGCACCTTTAACATTACCTGGATAAGGATCAACGCTCTCACATCTAACATTAGTGTCTGATCTTTGTAGAAACATTTAGTAAGGTAACGTATACATTTTTAAGAACTTAAAAACAGGTTTGATGATCTATTACAACTCTCCTTTTTGTGACCCGATTTTGAACATGTTCTGTAAGATTTTTATGGGGACTAAATAAATACACTTGCAACTAGCCTGGGTCTCAGTGGAAGCCTTGTACTGTACCTATTCAAACTGCTCTGTGTATTGAAACATGCTGCTTTAACTGCTTTGATAAATAAATACATTCCTTCTAGTAGTCTCTGTAGTGATTTGTTTTTGTCATCCACATTGAGATTATTAGTGGTCCCTCAACACTGATTCATGTATTATTCACAGCCCCCTAATGGTTTAGTATAGGATTGGGATTCGGTGACCTGATTTCTTGATCTGTGGTAAAGGGCAAGGTCTCCCTTGTGACTCGATGCTGCATGTGTCGCTCTTGACTAGCAACCGGGCGCGGAAGAAAGGCATGGGACAGGAAAGGGTCAATTCCACCCAAAACAGAATACATTACCAGGTGAAACAATCAATGGGTTTAGAACTTTGAAGTAAACATCCCGAGAGGCTGGGACACAGTTACCCTTGGGTGTTGGGACACAGTTACCCTTGGGTGTTGGGACACAGTTACCCTTGGGTGTTGGGACACAGTTACCCTTGGGTGTTGGGACACAGTTACCCTTGGGTGTTGGGACACAGTTACCCTTGGGTGTTGGGACACAGTTACCCCTGGGTGTTGGGACACAGTTACCCTTGGGTGTTGGGACACAGTTACCCCTGGGTGTTGGGACACAGTTACCCCTGGGTGTTGGGACACAGTTACCCTTGGGTGTTGGGACACAGTTACCCTTGGGTGTTGGGACACAGTTACCCCTGGGTGTTGGGACACAGTTACCCCTGGGTGTTGGGACACAGTTACCCCTGGGTGTTGGGACACAGTTACCCCTGGGTGTAGGGATTCAGGTTTAGTCTAAGACAGGAGAAAGGATGAGTGTCCGAGGATTAAAGGAGTGTATTACGCCGTAAAATATCTATCAACTGTAAAAAGGATATAAACTAAGCCTGTCTTGACACTTTTTAAAGGACGTTTTATACAGTTTTTGTCTTACAAAATACAACTTCAGCAAAACACAGGCCAGAGTGAAGTAGCATTAGTAGCTGCTCAACAGAGATATTCTCCTCTCTCCTCTTCCTCTCTCAAAAGTCGCCATTCTCTCCCAGTCCCTGGCCGTCCAGGATGTCCACCACAGGTTTTCCAGCAGTGTCCAGCAGGGGGCTCCACTCAGGGGCCTCTATGGCGTCCAGCAGCACGGCCAGCTCAGTCTCCAGCTTTTGTACTGTGTCCTTTACATGCTGCAGGGGACACATAGGGGACAGACAGGGTTATATATCAGCCCAACTCACATTGATTCCCAGGCCCTATCGCTAGAACCCAGACCTGAGTGTAGATCTTAAAGACTTGCTCCGGGAAGTAAGTATTTTTTAAACCTCCCGCTTTGGGCTGGATGTGTCAATGTGTAGTTCATACATAATCTATGAGCAGGTTTACTGGCTTATCTTAATTAGCCACGAAATCCCTCGTATAAAAGCAACTTTTTTCTGGAAGCTGTACGGCGCCATTTTCCCTACAATTTTCCCCAAAGCAATTTAAGTGACAGCTAGCGAGATGCACACACGATAGAGAGAGAAATTATGTGGTAAGCAATTTTCGGGGGCCGTAAGCTATGGCAAAGTTTCCATATAGCATATCAATGTGCAAGCTGAAGCTATTATCATTGTTTTTATGTATACTATACCCACACTGTTCACTGTTGTGGGGGGTCTAGGATTTTATACCAGCAACCCTCCAGTTATCAGCTCACTTCCTGACAGATTTTTCCTGTCAGACCCGGTATTCAAACTGGTAACCCGGTTGCTGGCTCGCCTCTCTAACCGGTAGGCTACCAGCCGGGGATAGTTTCTCCTCAGATGCACTCAATACTCACTGGGTGACATGAACCAAAGAGGAAGAAGTGTTAGTAACTGAGTGAATTCCACTGCTGAGTCGTTTGAATAGGCATTTTAGCTAAAAAAAACAAAAAAAAACGGATCCTTAAAAGGAAATAGTGCAGATAGTTTGTCCGTCGCCATCAAACGAAAAACAAGTTGATACAAAGTATGAATGTTACAAAGCACTGGGAAATCTTACAAATTCCTTCGAAGATCGAATGTCTGATTGAACCCATTGTCCTACTGCATATGTGCTCCACCAATCATTTCTAAGAATACTACTATGTCATACTAAAGAGTGCCATAAAGGTTATGTGAAATATTTGTTTTTTAAACACTATTTTTAAGGACCTGTTATATCACCTTATATTATGTTATGATATATGGTTATGAGTGATTTGTTTAGCAGCACCATATGCCTTATAAAGGGTTTATGAAGGCTTTATTAAATATATTTTGTTCAACGTGTGACCAAACAAGACAGTGAAAAGCATTGTGAGTAATTACTCCACCTTCTCCACTACATCCAGTCTGTCATGAAGAGTACTGTGGTCCTGACAGGCACTCGACTGGACCGCTCTGGGTTGGAGCTCAGACTTGGGTCCTGATGGAAAACATAGGCCAACACATGACAAATGTGTGTTATCTTGAAGAACAGATTATGTTTTCTAACTTTATTTCTGACTTTACCAACACATGTTCTTTTATCATTTCAATAGCTTAGTCTTGCTGTATGTCCTTCATATGGGCTAGACTAGAGGACATACAGTGTGTATGGATTTAATATAAAAACCTCCCTGAGAAAACCCAGTGTATTTTTTTGTCTAACCATCTCTATCCACAGCTTGAGTTCTTCTCAGCAGCAATGGAAACAACTCGGTTCTGTTCCATTCTAAATCCAGCTAATCGGTAAAGGTCTTCCTTGTCACCTCTCCTTGTCACCTCTCCTTGTTCTCCCTCCCTCTCCCGTCTGTCTGGTTCACAGCCCGTTCAACGTGTTCTCTATTACCTCTACAGCCTGCAGCCCAGCCAATCAGTTCACCACAACCCCTGGACACATGCCATTCTGCTGATATGGCGTTCCAGCAAAACTGAACTGTGATCAGTACACCCTCACTTTCACCGGGACGTGACCCAGTTTATACAGAGGAGATGCCGCTGATCCAGAGTCAGCGCAGTATGGGACAGAGTTAGTGCAGCATTGCATACTTGCATACCCTTAGGCCAAGTAGACTACACCTATGGCTTCGCTTTGATACACAACTCAACCCTTTGTCTGGCAGTTAACTGTGAGGCGGTCTCAGTTTGAATCAACCTTGAACCTTTATGGGTTGGGTGTGGTGGAGAAACCACACTGTTCAACCACCTTTTTCTCATCGCCATCCAGGTTTTATTGTTCCAATTAACCACCTACCCCCTTTTTAAGAGCCCTTATTTTTCTCTGTGAGCTGAAGCGCTGGTCCCGGGTGGCTATGGCTGTGATGAATGTGGCTGGGAGGTGGGGTCCATATGTCTGTGAAGACGGGCGTCTTCTTGATGACGCATGGCGCATAGAACATTTTCCAGTACAATTTATGGCATAGAGCCCTGTATATTCTCTTCAGCCACACTTTCTGTTGCATCTGGTTTCCATGACATCACATAAGGTTTTAACATAAATCCTTCAAGCTGGAAATGTCTTACTTACTATATATTGTCTTAGGACCTTAGGAAATGTTTTTCTGTGGCATTATCTGCACACTTAAATGCATTACAAACACAGGACAAAGACCGTTACGCACAACACATATTGCAGTCTATTGACGGTTGAATTTGGCCTCTCACATTTATAGTAGTCTGTTCCCTGTCTGTCATAAAAGTGACACAACATAAGGACCATTTACTTTTCCAACGTCATGAATGTCCTCCAGGGCCCTATGAACAGCAGCCATGAATGACCAGTTGTGCTGTTTTTATGGAGCTATCCCAAGGTACAATTTTATAAGCTCCATTAGACCACCACAGAGCATGCCAAGTGGACCCAGGACAAAAGCCAAGGAAACCCAAAGGATGAATGTACGATAGAGCTCCTCATTGGATTTCTCTCAATACAAAAACATGTCTCTGCGTCAGTACTACAGACGGACCCTTAACTTTCAGTATGTGAAATTCATCTGAGCATATTAGCCAGTTGGCGAACTTCAAGGCTTTTTCCCTAAAGAAGACGTGTGACATGTCAATTGATCACACATCGATTGATCACAATCTGTGAAAGATGCATGGAGGGTATCGTCTTAGAATTGACGTTTAGCACGCGATACAAACAAACACATACACACTAGCACACAGATGCAGGCAGGATGCTTTCTCCGTTCTATAGGTATCCTGCGTATGTAATCTGAGCATCGTGGTTTGCTGTTGAATGCCAGAAATCCCTGCTCTGGTAGTTTAAACCGCCTGTGCTCCTCTGGTTTGGCTATCAACGTGTAGGGGCTGATAAGCTTGTCAGGGGAGTGTGTGTTGGACAAAGGCAGATGATGACATGTCTGATGAAGTGCCCTTTGTGTATTCTATCCCAGTTGCACCAGGAGGTTGAGAAATATTGACACACATACTTAGAGGAAACAGGCCATAGGAAAGGAAAACACAGCAGCCTACAGGAGTCTGATCTAACACACTCCGCCCTGGGAGACAGGGTCGGAAGATGGCGTGCTTGTTTTGTCTCCGCGTGTCTCTGTGGGGTCTTCATGTTCCCACGTGTGTTTCTACTGACCACAGGAAACCGGGCTGGATGTGCAGTGGAGTGAATAATGAAGAACACAGCCTGAGCCAGAGCATTAGGTCAGTTAGTACACAACACCAGTGGTCCCACAAACCAGCTCTTGCCTAATACCATGGAGAAAAAAGACTAACAGGCTGTTAGTCAGATCTCCACGGTATTTCCTGGATCGATAGTTTGTTGGAAGAGAGAGCGAGAAATGTGTGGTTCTATGTGTTGTTGCCATAGTTGGCCATTCCTGGTGTATGAAGTCACACTCAAGCCTAATAATCTCTGGTTTCTCAGAAATCCTTGATGTTATATAAAGTAGGATATGGAGGAGTGGCCAAAGTGTTTGGGATTTTCTCTGGAAGTCAGTTTGAGCAGTAAACAAGGTTGGGAGGATAGGTTTGGAGAAAGACACTGGACATATGGATACAAATGAAGATTTCTGTAGTCAAAAACTGTACTGATGGAGTACTACATGGTGAATGGTGCATTAAAAATAAAAAACCAGATGTTCTAAGTTCTAAGCCCATGAGTACACGTTCTCTCTCTCTAGCCGTGTCTGAATACCCATACTAGCGTACTATATAAACTGCATACTCATTTCGGCCTTTGATCAAGTAGAATTCACTTGTCTTTTCCGACTCGTGTTCGACAACAGTTGATAATCAGATAAATTGACGCGCTGTACCAAAATTAACGAATGGCGGGAGTCAACGCAATCGTGCATATGATGATGCATTCAGTACTATTTTCGAAATTTCACATACTATAAAACATTTTTTTTCACATACTATTTACTACGCTAGTATGGGTATTTGGACACGGCCTTTCTCTCTCTCTCTCAGACGCACACACACACACACACACACACACATGTTCATCCAACCATGACCCCCGCACACACATCCTGTAACCTATATGCTCATTGGCAGATCCTGAATGACCAAGTTTGATATTCCTTGAAGAGAAGGTCCATTTTACAGTGCAAAGATCCCCAATTCATGTAAGGTTTGACATCGCATTGTTTAAAAGATGATTTCCATCTATTCACTAAGCACAAAGTACTATTAAACTCCACTGGATGGTGAGTACTCTGCATCACTACACTCTTAGAAAAAAGAGTTCCAAACTGGTTTTTCGGCTGTCCCCATAGGATAATACTCTTTGGTTCCAGGAAGAACAGAATCTGAGTAAACAACACATATATTTATGGTTTGTGCCCCCTGCCCTTTCCCCTATGACCTCTAACCCCAGCGATACCCAATAACGTCTCTTACCTGCCGCTGCATAGCCAATGAGGAGGAGCAGGAGTCCAAGTGAGATGGTGGAAAGGCGGGTCATGGCGGAGGAGAGGAAACCTGGAGTCCAGCTGAAGGGTAAGAGTAGATTCTTTAACTGTCTCTTGCACTGAGAGAAATATGGAGGAAGTAAGAAAGAAAGAGAAATAAATAAATAAATACTTCAGTGCCCAAAAACGTATTGAACCTCTCTCTCTCTCTCTCTCTCTCTCTCTCTCTCTCTCTCTCTCTCTCTCTCTCTCTCTCTCTCTCTCTCCTCTTCCCTCGGCTGCACCCAGTTTCCTTATGAAAACATTAGATGCAGAACAAAAGCCCTCTATCTGAGGAGGGGGCTGAGGCTGAACAATGAAGGGAGGGGGGGGGGGGGTAGGCGGGGGGGGGTTGTTTCTAGGGTGGAACTCCTCAGCAGAGCTGGAGCCTGCACTGAAGCATACTCCAAAACGGATAACATTTGGCAGGGAGGGCATGAAGCTGGGGTTGTAATCCTTGTGGAATGGTATGATGTGTAATGACACACTGGGTGAATTCAGCGTGAATAAAAAAAATATTTTAAAATCCTTAAGAGTCAATCTAATTGACATAATAACAAATAATTTCAGTTCAAACTAGAGATATTGTCTGAATCCACTGCATCCACCTATGTCTGTTTCCCTGCTGGAGCGTGCTGGGGAGATTTAGTTTGGACACATACGTAACAGGAGTTGACGTAGCGAGTGATGTCCTGCGCCAAGGTGGGCCACCAGTACTTTTCGGAGATTGATTAGTTTGGGGAATACCTGGATGTCCAGCGACGACAGCTGTGTGCGCCCAGGTCAACAGCCGATCCCTGTGGGAATGTAGATGTGCTCAGGAGGATAGGTAGTGGGTGCAGGTTCCCTCTCCAGGGCCTGGCGAATGTCCACATCTACGTCCCAGACCACAGGGGCCTTGACTCAAGAGGGAGGAATTATGAGTGGATTCAGGGCAAGACCCTCGGCTTTGGTGTTCTTTGAACCTGGGTGATAGGTCAGTGTGAAGTCAAATCTAGTTTTTTTTAAAAAGGGCCACCTTGCTTGGCGCAGGTTCAGTCGCCTTGCTGTCCTTATGTACTCCAGGTTCCGATGGTCGGTGAGGATGAGGAATTGGTCATCAGCAAGAGTCTCCACTTCACCGCCAGGAGCTCTCAATCGCCAACGTCATAATTCCTCTCTGCAGGAGACAGTTTCTTAGAGTAATACGCATGTGGATAACATTTTGCTGGATTACCTTGTCGTTGGGACAGGACAGCCCCCATGCCCACCTCTAAAGCATCCACCTCCACCACAAAGGGTAGCGTAGCATCTGGGTGTTTGAGCAATGGGGTGGAGGTGAAACGTCCCTTCAGTAGGCGGAAAGCTTCGCCGGCTGCCGGATTCCACACCAACCTATGGGGAGAGAGGTGAGAGGAGAGGCGATGGAGTCAAAGTTCTTGATTAAACAGCGGTAGAAGTTGGCAAACCCCAAAAACCGTTGTAAGCCCTTTATGCTGGTTGGGATTGGCCATGACCTGACCGCATCTACCTTCTTAACGACCATCATCACTCCTTGCGGGCTGATCTGGTATCCTAGAAAGGAGACAGCTTCCTGATGAAATTGGCACTTCTCTGCCTTAACATATAGTTGGTTGGCCAGGAGGCGTTCCAGGACTACTCGGACGTCAGCGATTTGATCATCCAAGGTAGCCAAGTAGACCAGGATGTCGTCGATATACACAACCATCAGGCGTCCGAGCATGTCCCGGAAAACCTCATTGACGAATGCCTGGAACACTGACGGAGCATTGGCTAAGCCAAAAGGCATCACCAAGTACTCGTAGTGACCAGACATCATGCTGAAAGCTGTCTTCCATTCATCCCCCTCCCGGATGTGGATGAGATTGTATGCACTCGGCAGGTCCAATGTGGTAAAGAACCGGGCCCCGCGGAGCTCTTCGATAGCTGCCGCTAAACGGTATTTAGTGGTGATATCATTCAGTCCTCTGTAATCAATACACGGGCGTAATCCTCCATCCTTCTTCGCCACGAAGAAGAATCCTGCAGACGCAGGGGAGGTAGACATGTGGATGAAACCTTGTTGGAGCGCCTCATGGATGTACTCCTCCATGGCCTTGGTTTTATCCACCGACAGAGGGTAGATGCGTCTGCACCGGGGCGAAGAGCAAGCAGGTCGATGGCACAGTCCCAGGGCCGATGAGGAGGGAGACAGGTGGCGCAGGTTTTGGGAAAAACCTCCCGCAGGTCCTGGTATACCTCCGGGATGTTGGGCTGAAGGGTAACCACAGGTCTCTCAACCGACTTGGAACCACAGGGGATGGGAAAGCAGGTCCTCCGGCATTCAGGCAGCCAGTCTGGGATTTTCATCCCTGACCATGAGATGGTGGGGTTATGGCGTTGGAGCCATGGGAGGCCGAAGATGATCATGTGAACAGAATGGTCACTTGATACAGAATGGTCACTGAAGGAGGGAGAGAGGCGTACTCGTCAGTGGTCTGGTCGACGCCTATGTTTGAGACGTTGAAACATACAAAGGACCTCATCCATAGCTGTTCCAAGTTGCGCTAGCTGGACGTCGTGTTGACGAAGTAGGTATCCCTGGGAGATGTCCTGATTTCCTGCTGCTTACATTTGTTGAGGCAGTATTCTGTAATGGATATGCTTGGTGTCGAGAAGCAGGTGGTGAGTTTAATAATACACGAAAGATGGAACGATACAAAACAAGAGTGGCGTCTGGAAATGAAACACACCAAAACTGGGTACTCAGGGAGTGCCAGATATAGGGGAGGTAATACGTGGAGTAATGGAGTCCAGGTGTGCGTCATAATGAGGAGCAGGTGCATGTAATGATGGTCGTCAGGTGTGCGTAATGATGGTTGCCAAGACCGGTGGTTAGTAAACGCTTGACGTCAAGCGCCGGAGAGGGGGAGCTTGGCATTCAGGACAAAGAGTTCAATCGTGGTTTCATCAAACCAGAGAATCTTGTTTCTCATGGTCTGAGAGACATTTAGGTGCCTTTTGGCAAACTCCAAGTGGGCTGTCATGTGCCTTTTACTGAGGAGTGGCTTCCATCTGGCCATCCTACCATAAAGGCCTGATTGGTGGAGTTCTGCAGAGATGGTAGTTTCTCCCATTTCCACTCTGGAGCTCTGTCAGAGTGACCATCGGGTTCTTGGTTACCTCCCTGACCAAGGCACTTCTCCCCGATTGCTCAGTTTGGCCGGGCAGCCAGCTCTAGGAAGAGTCTTGGTGGTTCCAAACTTCTTCCATCTAAGAATTATGGAGGCCACTGTGTTCTTGGGGACCTTCAATGCTGCAGAAAATGCTTTGTACCCTTCCCCAGATCTGTACCTCGACACAATCCTGTCTTGGAGCTCTATGTACAATTCCTTCGACCTCATGGCTTGGTTTTTGTTCTGACATGCACTGTCAACTGTGGGATCTTATATAGACAGGTGTGTGCCTTTACAAACCATGTTGAATCAATTTAATTTACCACAGGTGGACTCCAATCAAGTTATAGAAACATCTTAAGGATGATCAATGGAAACAGGATGCACCTGAGCTCAATTTCGAGTTTGATAGCAAAGCGTCTGAATACTTAAGTAGTTTTTTATTTTTAATACATTTGCAAAAATTTCTAAAAACCTGTTTTCCCTTTGTCATTATGGGGTATTGTGTGTAGATTGATGAGGGATTTTTTTTTCTAATCAATTTCAGATAGATAGGTACTGAATGTTGACCTAGAAGATATTGTAATATATCAATAGAATGTTGGCTAGAGTTTTCTCTGTCATCTTCTTTGGCAGAGTAAAGATGTTTAGGGACTGGAGAGGAAATGCATTAATGCCAAAATTATTGGACGATTTTCTGTTTAAATGACCGGTTGTAAGGAAATATAAAGCTGTGAAAACGACCCAACATGTTTCTGACAAGATTTCAGTTTGGCTTCTATGCATATTTTAGGTGGTTTATGATTTTATCCGTTTTTATGATGCTGACAAGATGCAGAAATAAATAAATCATATTTCTCCACTCTTGTTCCCAAGTCAAAATGTTGCACACATTTGGTGTTTAATTGCACTGCAAGAAATTCTTAATTCTGCAGGAGTTAATATTAAGACTGTATGTGAGAGGTTATAGACCTACAGTCAGTGTCCAGATTTCAGTTTCCATTTAACCAATCTAAACAGTAGGCTACAGTTCCCTTGACCTGCCATGGGCCTATTTGAAGTCCCCATCTTGTGACTGTTGAATGTGTATAGCGCCTCACCATCATCACATGTAACATCCTCTTTTACCACTTCACCAAATCTTTCTCCATTCGCAGCTTTGGTCTTATTGAATTAAACTTCGACAATGTCCTTTTTGCCTCCGTGGATTGAAATTTTCTGCCTGTTCCCAAAAGCATTATTTAGCGATTGGCGTGTCGTATATTTGGCCTAGTTAAGCTCTAAAGTTTAGGCTTATGCACTAATGCCAGATAATGAAAGATAAACCTCAAAGGAGCCTGTAGATGTAAATTGCACAATAATTTTTCATTTATGGATTTTGTAAGGTATTCAAACCAATATTCAAAGACACTAAATACGTCCGCCCCGCGGATATAACCGAGGAGACTGCGGGTTATGAGTCAACCGGCGCATCACTAACACACACACACACACAGACAAGGCTCTCATTTAGTAAATATGGTTATCTTGACTTTCTTTGGCTCCATCAGGGGCTGACCGTCTGGCCTCTTAAGCAGCTCTGACGATAGAGAGCTAAGCAGGAGAAAAGACCCGTAGGAAAAACGAGAACATAAAGAGAGAGGGGAAGGGAGGGAGATGACAGGAAAGGGGTTGACCAGGGTCCTTTGATATGTCAGCCGATAGTGGCAAGAATGTAAATTAAAGAGTCCACTGGTTAGATAGAGAAAGAGAGGCAGGATGGATGGAAGGAAGGGAGGGAGAGAGAGAAAGATTGCAAGTTACAGTAGGTGGGACATGTTATTACCGCATACCACTAACAAGCCACAGGACGCCTGGCCACCAAGGGGACAGAGAGAGAGAAAGGATCCTCTCTCTCCGACTCTCTTTCTCACTCTCTCTGAAGGAGAGTTCTGTGGGAAGCACAGCCGGGTCCAGATAGCCTTTCCAGGAACAACAGTGCACTGTATTTGTTTTATTTAACTAGGCAAGTCAGTTAAGAACAAATTCTTAGTTACAATGATGGCCTACACTAGCCAAACTTCAGTTGCTAATAGTCTGAGATGAGATTCGAACACGCAACCTTTTGCTAGACGTTTGCGTTATTCATTTTTGTATCTTAAGTAACCTTCTGTCTTATGTAACCACACCAAACGTAACATATCATACTAATTAGAGTGTCCCGTGCAGCCATCCAGGACCTCTATACTAGGCGGAAGAAAGGCCCTTAGAGGAAGGCCCTAAAAATGGTCAAAGACTCCAGCCACCCAAGTCCTAGTCCAGACTGTATCACAACCGGCCGATATTGGGAGTCCCATAGGGCGGTCCACAATTGACCCAGCGTCGTCCGAGTTTGGCCGGTGTAAGCCGTCATTGTAAATGAGAATTTGTTCTTAACTGACTTGCCTAGTTAAGTAAAGGTTAAATAAAAAAATAGTCTAGAACCAGCAGGACCCTGAACAGCTTCTACCACCAAGCCATAAGACTGCTGAATAGTTAGTTAAATAAATATCTGCATTGACCCTTTTTAGCACAAACTTTTTTGACTCATCACATACTTTTCTGCTACTATTTATTATCTCTCCTGTTGTCTAGTCACTTTAGTCCTAGTTATATGTACGTACAGGATCTACCTATATTACCTCGTACCCCTGCACATCGCCTCTGTACTGGTACCCTGTGTATATAGCCAAGTTAGCGTTACTCATCGTGTAGTTTGATACCGGAGCTCCGGGGCAAACAGTGTGCCAATACCTGTATCACTTTATCAGAAGCATGTCATCAATGACATCCGACCTTCTCCGTTTTTCTCCAACCTGCTATTCCAACTGATTGTAGGCTACTAGAGCCACCGACTAACTGATGAAATCTGTAGAAAAAACGACTAGCAGATGTCACTACTGTGTATTGTGAACCGATAATAAAGCTCTGAGTAATGTCTCAGGACTACATGGCCGGTTGAGCACACAGAGTTAAGTTTGCAGAGACCCGCACTGTAAAATACTGTGTTGACTTAAAATACTGTACGTGTCTCATTATTACCCAGTGTACCTTTACAACTAAAAAAATGTATTTCAGAGGCTGAAAAATGATTAATTAAACCAGAAAAAGTAAGAGGATTTGTTCTAATCATTAGTGAAATAGTTTTACCTGTTTATCTGGTTTGTGGTTAGTCAAATGTAATAGAACTCACTGTCTGGTCTAGCCTAGAGAAACTTAGTCACTTCGTGCTAAATTTCCACTCCTTTTCATGCCAAACATGTTGTTTCATTGTTTGGTAATGACACAGAGTACATGGAGTGGAATGACTAAAATCCAGAACTTGTTTTGTTCTATGTCTGGTCCATTTACAGGATCATGACTGAAACTGAAAAGGAGTCAAGGGGGAATAAGTACAGCATTAACATACTTGTCTCAACCAACATTTAAAATAATTAGTCATATGTAAATAACAGTATAATTTCAGACAGGGAGCTGTGCTGAGAGGGAGCAGAACCTCCAGCCATCTATGCCCCAATGCTCCAGGCTAGTGGGTGTCCGAGTGGTACACAGCCCATCATCAAGGACCATTGGTGGGGAAGAGAGCCAGCAGTTAATGCCCAGTCTCCTAGTTAAAAGCACTCTGCAGACCTTACAAAACCCATTTGTCATGCCAAAAGAATTAGTCAGCTTTGGATACTCTTTGGCATAGACATGCCTCCCTGTCACTAACAAGAGGATTGTGTCTCTGTGTGTGTGTGTGTGTGTGTGTGTGTGTGTGTGTGTGTGTGTGTGTGTGTGTGTGTGTGTGTGTGTGTGTGTGTGTGTGTGTGTGTGTGTGTCTGCCTCTGATGCAGTTGTGGCAGACCTGTGTTGTTGTGGAGGCTTCTGTCATTCATGACGGAACATCTCATCCTGCATCGAGGACAACACTCCTCGGTATCAGACAGATGCAGGACTGGACTGGCCTGAGGCTGCTCTGTGCTCTGCTGACCACTCTGTCTCTCATTCCATGTACCAGAATGGATATCCTAACCTTTACTGTTAAGGCGAGGCTGCAAGTTCTACCAACAAAATATAACCTTGCACACTAGTACCTTGCAAACCATGACCCAGTTTGTATTCTACATAAGTCAAATGTAATGTCTGTTGCCCATGTTGTGAATGGTTGCTGTTTATACAAGGACCACCTTGTCGACCTGATAGCCAGCGAGGTGTGTAAGAGGAAGCTGGTTTGATGTTGATGATGATGTGTTTTCCTGTGTGCCAAATACGCCAGATGTTGTTGTTGTGGAGGGAGGCCAGAGGGAGGTGCTATTTTTGAAGCAAGCGGTACCGATGAACCAAGTCTGGAACCAACAGGACCCTGAACAGCATACAGGGACCTTTGAAATGTTTGGATCCTTTTGCATATATATATTTGATTGGTGGATTCAAATAAAGTATTTATAATGTGCAAGCGCGCGCGTGGTAGTGTGTACCGAGAAGATGGGAATCTACTGTCCTCATAAATGGTGACCTTTGACTCTGTTCAATCTCTTCTCTCACTGTCCCTTCCCATTCCTGCTGACAGAGTCTAGTCAGTCCCACCGATTCCCAAATTCACATATTGTAAACATAAAGTATTACATTCTTTACTAGATAGTGCATGTTGCTATCTTTATTTAACCAGGCAAGTCAGTTAAGAACAAATTGTTATTTACTTGGACGACGCTGGGCCAAATGTGCGTCGCCCTATGGGACTCCCAGTCACGACCGGTTGTGATAGAGTCTGGATTCGAACCAGGTTGTCTGTAGTGACGCCTCTAGCACTGAGATGCAGTGTCTAAATCACAATGAGAAAATACAGTATTAGTCAAGTGAGTGTAATAGCACACACAGATATGGTAATGAATGAGCATTTACACAGCTATACTATATGAAGTGAGTCTAAGGTCAAAGGTTGTGTTGGTCCTCTTTTGACTGTGGGGTAAGTTGTAGGGGACATCGTCATCCTAGTTCAGAGATAAGTTATACAGTACCAAACGAACAGGCAGGTCAATAGGCGTCGTTTGGTGTACTGTTTGTCTTTGTCCAACAGAGGGGGCAAATGCTACAGTGAAATTCATGGAACTAGAACCACAGAATATGACATTTTTTGTGTTTTTTTACATTGCTCATAACCTAAGTATTCCTTAATGTAATGTCATTTGAGAAAATGTTTGAGACAATACTTGGAGAGGATTTAAAGGGTGAATAGATACGTTCTTTAACACAAGTAAAATACCTTTTCATTTTAGACTTAAAGG
Organism: Thymallus thymallus; assembly: GCA_023634145.1. Lineage (NCBI taxonomy): Eukaryota > Metazoa > Chordata > Actinopteri > Salmoniformes > Salmonidae > Thymallus > Thymallus thymallus. The sequence goes on along the minus strand of CM042389.1, from coordinate 24,144,791 downwards.
GATTCTTGGGTGCTTTGGTATACTTTTTTAGCTTTCACGAGTGTAAAGGGGTCCCTGACAATTGCGCACTACGTCACGTGCAGAAATGTACACCACATAATTGCTCTCTCTCTCTCTCTCTCTCTCTGCTGCGGGTGCATCTTGCTAGCTGACACTCGTACGGCGAGGGACTGTAGCTCATTGTAAGGATTTATGCTCAGAGAGGACTCTGGGAAACCTTTATGTTTCGTGTTCGCGCCGGTTCGTGGTCGCTGTCTCTCCTTTTGTTATTATAGTTTAGAGTTGTCTATAATAAAAGGAATGTTTTTTCCAACACAGCTCTGCACTTCGGGTCCCGTCTCATAGCGATCGTTACAATCATTGGTTGAACTCGACTTGCTAGGGGGCTGGCCAACGTGGGAGGAAAATGAAGGGAGAGACAGAGAGGGGAAAGCTGGATGCAAGGATCATATCTCTCTCTCTCTCTCTTTCTCTCAGAAGGAGAGTTGTGTGGCAAGCACAACCAGGTTACCCGATAGCCTTTCCAGGAACAACAGTGGTTGGCCTGCCAAGAGATAGTACCTATCTATCTACTGTATCTATCTCAGATAGACAGGGAGCTGTGCTTAATGGAACAGAGCCTCCCAGCCATCTAAACCCCAAAGCTCCAGGGTAGAGGTTGGCTGAGTGGTACACAGACCATGATCAAGGACAATTTAGTGGGGGAAGAGGGACAGTTTGCCCATGCTCAGTATCTTAGTTCATGCCCAGTCTCCAAGTTAAAAGCACTCTGCAGACCCTACAAAACCACATTGTCCTGCCAAAAGATTAGGCCAGCTCTGGATACCGGTTAACTCTTTGGCAGAGGCATGCCTACTTGTCACTAACAAAGGGATTAGGGGTTAAATCTGGTGTGTTTGGTTTTTTATCCTTGTGGGGACCCACCAGGAAAAAGGCTATTTTAGGCTTAAGGGTTATGTTTAGGGTTACAATTAAGGTTAGGGGTCAAAGTTATGGTTATAGTTAGGTTAAAAGTTAGGTTTACAATGAAGGTTAGCGTTAGGGGTTAAGGTTATGGTTAGGTTAAGGAAAATAGGATTTTGAATGGGAATCAATTGTTTGGTCCCCACAAGGAATGTAAAACAAATGTGTGTGTGCTTATTTGTGTAGATGGGAGTGTGCTTACTGTATGTGAGAGATACAGAGATCCACTGTGCTCATAAATCAATGGATGACCTTTGCCTCTGTTTTATCTCTTCTCTCACTGTTCCTCCCCATTTCCTGCTTACAAAGTCAAGTCAGTCCAACTGATACCCAGATGCACTTAATGTAAACATAAAATATTACAGTATTTACTAGATAACGTATGTTGCTGTCTTAATCATACTGAGTGTAATAGCGTCATGAAATTACGAAGACCAAGTGATAACGAGCTCTCATTGTTGTACCTTCCACCATGAGATGGCTTGCTCACACCTTTTTTGCACGTGTGTATTTTTGTGTGTTTTTAAGCATTTCACTTACCCTTGGTTTACTCATAGGAGCATTGCTGTCAACATTGGAGTGCTACTATTTAGAGAATATGAAGCACGCCACTTCCAGGAAATCTCAACCCCTCGTGAGAATACAAGTACCAATAATTCAATGTACATTCCCATTGGCACTTGACCAGATTGAGGTGTGTATTTAAAGGCCATGGAAGCAACGTATGCCAGATTGGTTAGGGATGGAGACAAGGAAGAACCTCTTGCGAAACGCTGGAACTGGAAAAACTATGGAGTTTTGAATTTGCGTCAGACTTCAAAGTCCAGACTGGGTCACAAAGTAATCAGGGAAGTGAAACATTTTAAATGCTTTACTGGAATGTCAAAGGACCAATATTACTGTCTTTTAATCTCACTCCTTTTAACATATGTGGTATTGATGGCTCACTGCTTTTAACATATGTGGTATTGATGGCTCACTGCTTTTAACATATGTGGTATTGATGGCTCACTGCTTTTAACATATGTGGTATTGATGGCTCACTGCTTTTAACATATGTGGTATTGATGGCTCACTGCTTTTAACATATGTGGTATTGATGGCTCACTCCTTTTAACATATGTGGTATTGATGGCTCACTGCTTTTAACATATGTGGTATTGATGGCTCACTGCTTTTAACATATGTGGTATTGATGGCTCACTCCTTTTAACATATGTGGTATTGATGGCTCACTGCTTTTAACATATGTGGTATTGATGGCTCACTGCTTTTAACATATGTGGTATTGATGGCTCACTGCTTTTAACATATGTGGTATTGATGGCTCACTGCTTTTAACATATGTGGTATTGATGGCTCACTCCTTTTAACATATGTGGTATTGATGGCTCACTGCTTTTAACATATGTGGTATTGATGGCTCACTGCTTTTAACATATGTGGTATTGATGGCTCACTGCTTTTAACATATGTGGTATTGATGGCTCACTGCTTTTAACATATGTGGTATTGATGGCTCACTGCTTTTAACATATGTGGTATTGATGGCTCACTGCTTTTAACATATGTGGTATTGATGGCTCACTGCTTTTAACAGATGTGGTATTGATGGCTCACTGCTTTTAACATATGTGGTATTGATGGCTCACTGCTTTTAACATATGTGGTATTGATGGCTCACTGCTTTTAAAGTACTGACAGTTGAAGATTTAAATATTACTGTATCTATTGATTTGAAGACTGGACTGTTACACTCAGATGAGCGGACAGAACCGGAGTAAAACGAGGAGTGGCTTTGAGCGGAGCGGGCAGGCTGACAGTTCCCCCATCCCCTAAAACAGGATAAACTTATTTTTTCCTTTTGTAGAATCGATTCCACCCTAACCCCTTTACTGGGTGACCTATATCATTTTTTATACATTTAGAATCTACCTATTCAAAAATCTTGACTTCATGGTTACTGTGGCTCCAAACTGGTCACTAGAGCTCAAACCTTTTACAGTTAAGTGTCCTGGTGCTCCCAAACCTCCACCAGGTGGTGTAGTCTGTTTTTGTTATGAAAATAGCGCACAAATATGCAAATGAGTGAGCGTTTACAGTTCACAGCTGTACTATCTGAAGTGAGTCTAAGGTCAAAGGTTGTACTGATCCTCCATTGACTGTGGGGGATGTTGTAGGGGACGTCTTCGTCCTAGTTTAGAGACCAGAGGTGGAGGAACCTACATCTATCCCCTTAGGGCATCTGATTAGCAACAGGTCATAGACCTGGAGGTTTAATGCAGGTCTGGGACCGGAATAGAGCCAAGCAGAGGGAGGGGCCAGGGCTGGAGGCAGGCAGGTGCCGCAGTCTAATCCCGCCTTAAATAGCTCCAGGAAGGGATCTAGAGCCGCGTAGTTAACACAGTGGGAACGCTCTGAGTTGGCGCACTGTCCAACACATTCCTGGACGTGCCACACTCACAAGAGGAGCAGGGAGAGGACTTTTCGGAACTTAACTAGACTGGACCCTGGGACTATAGCTGAAAAGTCTGTGGTCCAGGATGAACTTTGCCGCCCAGTTCATCTACGCCAACTACGCCGGTGATGGATCGCCCAGCAGAGTGGGATTCAACAACAGTGAGAATGACCCCTTCTGGCAGAGGTGGGACACAGTAGATTCCTCCCCCACCCAGAGTACCCTACTAGACACAGAGGGATTCCCTACCTCAGCCCCCAAAGCCTCCAGCTCTAGTGACTCCTGTAGTGATTCCTGCTGTGGCTCCTGTAGCACCTCCTACGGCACCTCGTTCCCCTTCATTCTTTCCCTGCACCTCCTCTTCTCTCTACCCAAGGTCCACCAAAGCCCACCAGTCTTCCTTCTCCTTCTCCTCGTGCAAAGTAACCGACCAAGTCCTCTACAGCCACCAGCAAAGCACTTCCATCATCATCCAGCATCTCCTGTCCCCAAATCTAAAGCCCTCTCTGATCCCCATCCTCCTCCAACTGCACCAGAACCTCCAGAACCTGTCCCCAAATCTAAAGCCCTCTCTGATCCCCATCCTCCTCCAACTGCACCAGAACCTCCAGAACCTGTCCCCAAATCTAAAGCCCTCTCTGATCCCCATCCTCCTCCAACTGCACCAGAACCTCCACCCCATCCAGCCTCCCCTGCTCCTGCTCTCCACAGGTCCACAGTAGCTGGTGCCACAATGGAAACTTAAAGTAAAGTAAAGTTAAATAACCCTTAAAGTAAAGTTAAATTCTACCAGCTCGTTTGAAATATGCCATGCGTTTAACCCTGACCCTATCCATTTCAGCAGTGAATATTGTGAGCAAAATGTAGGCATGGGCTCATTCAGTTTAAAGTTTTGCACCGTCTCCATTACTCGAATGACAGATTGGCAAAAATATACCCAAATATTGACCCCAAGTGTTTGAGATGCCACCAGAATCCAGCGACTGTGGGACACATGTTTTGGTCATGCCAGTCTTTGAGGGGCCTATTGAGGGATACAAAATAGTCTGCTACTTAACGGTAAATATCAAGAGTCTCTCCTCAACATTATAAAGTAAATCATCATGTCAATGTTCTATGACTGCATGCATTAGCTGTTAAAACTTATTCCCAGAGTTGTGTCAAGTTGGCTGGATGTCCTTTGGGTGGTGGACCATTCTTGATATACACAGGAAACTGTTGAGTGTGAAAAACCCAGCAGCGTTGCAGTTCTTGACACAAACCGGTGAGGCTGGCACCTACTACTATACCCCATTCAATAGCACTTAAATATTTTGTCTTGCACATTCACCCTCTGAATGGCACACGTACACAATCTATGTCTAAATTGTCTCAAGGCTTTAAAATCCTTATTTAACGTGTCTCCTCCCCTTCATCTACACTGACTGAAGTGGATTAAGTGACATCAATAAGGGATCATAGCTTTCACCTGGATTCACCTTGTCAGTCTGTCATGGAAAGAGCAGGTGTTCTTAATATTTTGTATACTCAGTATATAGTGGATAATATCCTGTAGCTATGTATCATAACCACAAAAACATGGGTTAGAATGGTTTTCTTGGGGGTTTTAGGCTGGGTTTCTGTATAAGCACTTGATGGTTGAAACATACTATCAATCTCATTGACTATTAACAATATTTTGACATGAAGAAAAAGTAATGACATGTACATGATTTTATTACTATTATATTAAGTATTGGTATTAATAACAATACAACTAAATCAACAGTAAGAATCTGTCTGATTCTACATTACTCATCACATGCTATATTTTTATTATGGCTTTACATGACACCCAGCGTTATAACACGTATGACACTGTCATAACCATGCCATAATATGTCATTACAGCTGACGTAACTTGTCATAATCTGTTATAATATGGTCATAACACTGTCATGACACATATATTTAGACCTGTTGCGTTATTTTATGGCAAAAAACCTACCACACGAGGCAAAACATTCCATTACACCATAGCCTTACATGTCAACAGTATGTTTATGTATAGATACAGTACCAGTGAACATTTTGAATACACCTACTCATTCAAGGGTTTTTATAAATGTTTTACTATTTTCTACATTGACATCAAAACTATGAAATAACACATGGAATCATGTAGTAACCAAAATGAAATATATTTTTCTTTAAAGTAGCCACCCTTTGCCTTGATGAGAGCTTTGCACATTCTTGGCATTCTCTCAACCAGCTTCATAAGGTCACCTGGAATGCATTTCAATTAACAGGTGTGCTTTGTTAAAAGTTAATTTGTGGAATTTATTTCCTTCTTAATGCGATTGAGCCAATCAGTTGTGTGACAAGGTAGGGTTGGTAAACAGAAGATTGCCCTATTTGGTAAAAGACCAAGTCCATATTATGGAAATAAATACATATAATTAAATAAATCAAGCATAAGTGAAACTCTTATAACTAGAAAGATGAATCAATTCCTTCCAACCATTCCCTAACCTTAGAGCCCTGTGTTGTGTGGTTAATAGGTCAAAAATCTGGTAGTCATAAGGGACAGCCAGGTGTACCTGGACATGGAAAGATCTGTGTGGATTATCTTCTATTGTACAGAGAACAAGGTCACTGCCATCACTACCAGACAATGTAAAGCAGTGGCTTATTCCCGCGTGTTCACACACACACACACACATACAAACCTTACTCCCAAAAACTCCACCCAGTCTATCAGAAGGCAAGTTGAAACGATTAGCATATTATTTCCTGTTCAATTCTTTCAGAAACAGAAGTGATAACGGCTAGGGGTCAATTAGGAATTCGGCAAATTCTCTCCTCCTGCTCACTCTCGTCACTCTACACACTATTAGAAAAAAGCTATCTAGAACCTAAAAGGGGTCTTCGGCTGACCCCATAGGAGAATCCTTTGAAAGACCCTTTTTGGTTCCAGGTAGAACGCTTTTGGTTCCGAGTAGAACCTTTTCCACAGAGGGTTCTGAGGAACCCTTTTGGAACCCTTTTTTCTGAGAGAGTGTAGCCCATTGCTGAGACTGTTGACCTGAAATGCATGTGTATAATGGTAAGAGCTGTATCCAACACTACAGAAACCCAACCACTACTCTTCAATTCCAAGCCCTGTTTCTCTCCCTCTCTCCGCCAGCGAGGAGCAGCGTCTTGGGCCAACTAAACAGGGCTGCTCCACTTCCTCCAAGAGTACCTGCAATGAGGACGCTACCGTCTGTAACGGGGTTGCGGCCTGGCGGCCCACCCTCATCCACCCGGAGCGCCTGAAGGACTTTGGTATTGAGGAGGAGGAGGAGGAGTGCCTCAATGGGGAAGTCAAGACCTTCGAAACCAAGGTGGTTGGCGCCCTTGAGATCCAGCTAATGGACCCACCCAAGACTAACAAGAAGAGAGGCAGCGAGCGCAAAGCAGTTGCACCACCCAAGCCTGAGTACCTCCGCTTCGAGGACATCAGTGCTGCAGCCTTCAAAATCCAGTCAGGGATGCAGAAGACCCCCTGCATGGTATGCCATCTCCAGTTCAGAGCCTTCTGTACACCCTTGGAAAAAAATGTTACTACCTAGAACCATAAATGGTTCTTTGGATGTCCCTGGCCTGTAGGAGTCTAGGAGATCCATTTTGTATCCAGGTAAACCTTTTCACCAAAGGGTTCTTAAAGGGTTATTTTGTGGAGGGACGGTCAAATAAACTTTTTATTCTAGGTAGTAGTTTGTTTTCTAAAAGTAAATGCTTTAGATGATGGCTCCTGCTTCATGCAGAAGCTTAATCACATTCTGCTTGTTTGTGTTCCCAGTACTCCAGACTGTCCAAACAGTATGGCATGGAGATCTTCCTAAAGAAGGAGCACCTCCACTACACAGGCTCAGCGAAGGAGAGAGGCGTTCTGTACCTACTCACCTCCCTCAACCAGGTATGAATCCCGATGCATTTCCCAATGCATCCCAGCTGGGGAACAGCTCATTTATTAAGACAAGTACCCAACAAGCTAACAAGTAGCTAACGCGTAACGGAGGGTTGCAAAATTCCTGGAACTTTAAACTTCATTAAATTCCCAGTTGGAGGGGTCCCGGAATCGGGACGGAATAAGTAAGAAATCAGGAATCTTCCAACCAGGATTTTTATAACCCTGCTAACATGTAGCTAACAAGAAGCTAACAAGCTAAACAAATACTAATCACTTTAACAGTTAGCTAACTCCTATCCCCCTCCTCAGGAGCAGCAGAAGAAGGGGGTGATTGTAGCTACAGACTGTAGCTTCTCCATGGCCGTGGCCCACCATGCGGTGGAGTTGAGGATCCCAGTGTTTGTCATCATGCCAGCCAGCTGTGCCCAGCCCCACCTTAGGATATACCGAGACTACGGCGCCATGGTCATCTCCTACGGTAGTACCGCCAGGGACTCCCTGAACCATGCCCGCCGCCTGGCCAAGGAGAACGGATACCTCTGCCTGGAAGAGTAAGTCACCATGGAGATTGACTGCTTTGGTGGGTGCCTCACATAGATGGGCGCCAGTCCCGAAGCTCTCCTTTATCTGAAAACATGTACTGTACAGTGGGGACAATGTGACACTGATACATGGACACATGGTTATATTTGTTATATATCTTTCTCTCTTTCTCTCTCTCTTTATTATTTTCTCTCTTCCTCTCTCACTTTCTATCTCTCTCAGGGATGATAGTGCTGTGTACTTGGCAGGGCTGGGCACAGTAGGCATGGAGATCTATGAGCAGGTGCCCAAACTAGATGCAGTCATTGTGCCCACTGGTGGGCAGTGTAGTCTACTGGTTAGCACAGCAGCAGCCATCAAACACCTCAACCCAAACATCACTGTCATAGTAAGTGTTCCCTCATTCTCAATATGTGTTTAGTGTACCATTGTCACAGTAACCATGCTCTCCAAAATCTCTAAATGAATATTGGGATTCATGTACCATTGTTCTCTTTGACAGGGAGTTGAACCAGAAGGATTCCCGTTGCTACTACAGTCCCTCAAAACAGGAAGCCTAGTGACTAGTGAACTTTACAGCATCCCCAACAAGAAGCTTTATGGAGGTACTGTGCCCTTGTACCCCTGTAGGCTATCTGAAGCCACACCTACTCCCTGTGATAAGGCCTTGCTTTTTCTTAAATAGATATCAATTGTCATGGCACTACTCACTGAACCTAACGACTATATCCCACCCTCTGTCCCCAGATCTATTTGAGCACTCACTGGGGACCCACACCTTCCAGCTGGCTAAGAAATCTGTGGACAAAGTCATTACTGTCAGGTACTGCATCTCTATGGAAGGGGAGGGTATCTCTCACCACACATTTGCCATAATCATCGTTCTCTACGTATATGGACATAACGCTCCCAACTTTAAAAGGTTAGAAGCACCAAAGTATTTAGGAGCAACAGATAAGAGATTAGGCCTATATGAATCCTATCCTGGAGGAGCTATCCAGGATCCCCTTTCCTTTCTTTCAGGGCCATCTTACTGGGCAAGTTAACAGGTTGTTAGCCAGCTAGGTAGCATGAGTTAGCGGCCCGCGACATGGTTTATGAAATTATAAAATGCGACCTGAGAATCAGCTATAGAAAGGAAAAAAATGTAGCTTGGGTCATATAAATTATACATCTTGAACGGTTTGGGCTAGAGACTAGCAGTTTTGTGCATTGCAAAGGTGCAACCATGGTAAGGGAAGTGAACACCGCCGCTACCTCGCTCTCCAATAAAGGTGCATGAACTGAGGAGCAAACAGAGTGTTAAAAGCAAAAATGCGTCTCTGCCTTAGCCTTTTACAGAGGAGGCGTTTATATATTTCTGTCTCTTATGGGTTCAGAATGGGAATACAAAAATAATCCAACCAATAGCTGACCATTTTTTAAATATATAAAAGTCTCCTTTATTTTTGTCTGTACGACCTATATAAAATCTAAGGGGCGAAGTTGCTTAATCTTTTAGTAATAAAGAAGAGTCGCTGCATTTCCTCTTCACTCTCACGGGTGAAATGATGCAATCTGCTGACTTTGCTCGCTGCATTATGATACAAATGTAACAACTATAACATCATTTTGCCATTCAATGTATTACCTGGGTGAATATTTTTCCAGGCCCACTTCCAGCTCGTACACCTAAATATTTAGGAGCATATGGGAGCAAGATGGTCGCAAAATTAGAGCCCAGAGTGCAGTAGAGTATTTTGATAATATTCTCGTCCTTTAGCACTGATCTGAGACTCCCTGACCTCCATCCCTTCTCCTTAGAGAGGAGGATTCTCTGCTAGCCATGCTGAGGTTCCAGGAGTTTGAACGCTCCACGGTGGACACAGAGGGAGCCATGGGACTAGCGGCCATCTTGGCTGGGCAACTACCAGAGCTAAAGGGTAAAAGGTGGGTTTACACACCGTCAGGTTGTTTTTACTGTACCAAAAAATAGGAGTGAGTCCTACGACTTAGCCTCCCATTGACATACTGTAAATTTCGCTACACCCGAAATCGCATCAGCTCAATGTGTATGTGACAAATACAATTTGATTTGATTTGACTTGAAATGCATGACGAAATGAAAATTAGACTTATGTGCAAATTAGGATTCACACCGTGGTGTCAAAAATGTAACCTGTTGATATTCCGTTGAACTGAGTCTGCATCTATCACCTTGTCTGCCCTCTGCAGGGTAGCTGTGGTGGTTAGCAGTGCTAACATGGAGTTGGACCTGATCAGACAGTGTGTTGAGCGCGCCCTGGTTCTGGATGGACGCGTCAACAAGTTTACAGTGCAGCTGGGGGACTTTCCGGGGGACATGGCCAAGCTACTGGACATGCTGGCAAGAGAGGACATCAAGTGAGCTAAACACTAACAGAATAACAGATAGTTATGACCTATACTGTACATCTGAATATACATACCCTAGTGTATAGGAGGTTGATTACTCCCTATTTATCTGAAACACACACACACATCACACACAGGTCACACACACATATCAGTGCGTGGTCATACAGACTGACAATAACCCAGTACTGCCAGAGCTTATTAATCAACAAATTCCTGATATCTGTGCTACATATGGATGGAGATGAGTGTGTATAGTTATCTTATGGTGCGTATAGTTAAATAACTCTCTCTCAGTGACAGTAATGCCACTGTGCCCAATCTGGCCCTGTGACCCTGTTCCCCCACATCCGATCACATCAGAATAAACCACAGGACAGGAGCAGGCTTTACCTGGCAGGATGATGAGTCTGGACATTCAAGTCCTCTAACACAAAGAACAATGTGAATGTAGTCTTGCTCCTCTCGTCCTCCTGACACCTCTCAGTAATGCTTCTTTACATCCTTCATCTCTGTACATCTACCTCTCTCTCTGTACATCTACCTCTCTCTCTGTCTCTCTCTCTCTCTCTCTCTCTCACTCTCCCTCAGGTTGTTGGATATTTGCCACCGGAGACACCATGACAGAGGTGATCTCTTCAAGGCCCAGGTACGACAGCCTTAGCCTTCTTCCCCACCTCCCTCACCTCTTCGCCCCGAAATCCACTCAACTGCTCCTCCAATACGAAGAGCTTCTCACACTGCCGTTGTCATGGAAACCCTGACTCGGTTGCCGCTGTGTTGGCAGTGCAGGGTGGTGTGAGATAAGTGGTGGATTCCGGGTCAATATGTGATTAATTTGGAAGTGGTTTATGACTCGTAATTTCTGATTGAGGCGTTGCGTACTAATGTCAAACATGATATAAAGTTCTGGATGTGTGATGTCAACTGACTGTAAAGTTGGTAGCTGTAAAATAAATTATGTACGGGCAAAGGTAGAATATTATGTTTCTACCATGTAGCAGATTAAGGATAGAGACAGACTGGAATCGATTGGGTGCGTTGAGTGTGTTGGGAGCGTGTTGGGTCGCAGGTTGACATAAAGTCCAGTCAACTTTGTTTTAAGGGCAGAGTCTAATTGGTTTAGGGCATAACACATCCGATTTGTTTCTAAAAGGTCAATGAGTGGAGTCAGAGTCCCCATTAATATTACATGGGGATATCAAAAAACTACTATAAAACCTAAGGTCTAGAATGAGCATGTTGATGCATTCTATGCCATATTAGTAATTGTGTCTTTTTGTAGGCACTAAACCGCCATGGTTCGTTGGACAAAGCCTATGGGGAAATGAATGGCGTTTTTGTAGAGTTTTTGGATAAACGCCAAAAATAAGGTCTGTGGCAAACAAAGGCTTAGGAGATCTTATACGTGTTGTTCTATGAATTTTGAGGCATTTGTACACTTCTGCGACTTGCTGTTTATTATCTATGCATAGTCAGTTTACCCCTACCTACATGTACAAATTACCTCGACTACCTTGACGCACATTGACTCGGTACCTCATAGAACTTATAATATCTCCTAAGCCTGTTACCTCAGCCATTATTTTTGGTATTTATCCCAAAACTCTATTCTTTCCCCATTTATTTTCCCCACAGGAATTGCTGAAAAAAACGTAACTTATTTCCGGTTTTTAGGACTACAAACTGTTGAGCTCTATTAACATTAGATTGGGAATATTTAAACAAAGCTATCTAACCTAATGTCTAGAATTAACTCAACATAAAAGTATTTTTGATAAAGTAAGTGGGAGCTGATTTACTAGTATATTTGAGACCTAGCTAGCTAGCTCTATTCTATGACTCAACATTAGTAAGAGATAGCTCTCTACTAGCCAACTTGCTCTATTTAGCTTAGAACTTTACTTGGCTGCCCCCGGGGCAGCATAACTGTCCATCCCCATTTTTTAAAAGTTTATATTGCTTATTCAAAGCAAATGTTAGCTGACTTATTGTATGTTATGCTTCCCTGGGGGAAGGAACGTAAAGTGCTACGCTAAACTGAACAAGCAGGCTAAGCAAATGTTAAATCATAAAATAGAGCTAGCTAGCTAGGTCCCAAATATGCCAGTAAATTTGAAAATTATAGGAAGCAAAAATAGTTGGTAAGATTAAGCCTAAGAAATTGGAATGCACTGTTTAAAAGCTGCTCCAGGAGCAGTAATATTAGTTTGGGTTTAGATAACCATAGGATATAATTTATATAAGTCATGGCTACCCCTAGGTCAGTAAATACTTTTTTTTGTATTACTTTTTGTGCTTGAAGTCTTCCCTTAGGGCACCAAGTGATCTTGACCCAAACTAACATTACTGCCCCTGGGTAAGCATTTTAAACAGTGCATTCAAATGGCTGTCCTGAGGGCAGTTCAGACTTTTTTAAATTTACTTTTGTTCTTGAAGTCTGTCCTTATGGCCTCAAGCGATCTTGAACCAAACTAACATTTCTGCCTCATTTGCAGCATAAACAATTTGTCCCAATTTTAGAGTTTATATCAACCTATTGCCAGATTTGAAACCTAACTTCCTAGCTATTTCTATATTATAATTCAACCTTAGTAGGAGATTACACTTAGCTTAGCATTTTAGGTTTCTGCCCCCAGGGAAGCATAACAGTACTATCCACATTTTCAGTTTAAATGGCTTATTCAATTAATTATTTTTTGATAAGGTAAGTGGGAGCTGATTTACTAGTATATTTGAGACCTAGCTAGCTAGCTCTATTCTATGACTCAACATTAGTAAGAGATGGCTTTCTACTAGCCAACTAGCTCTATTTTGCATAGAACTTTACTTGGCTGCCCCCGGGGCAGCATAACTGTCCATCCCCATTTTTAAAAAGTTTATATAGCTTATTCAATAAAGCAAATGTTAGCTGACTTATTGTATATTTGACAGCTAGCTAGCTAGCTCTATCTATTTAATCAACATGAGTACCTAAGAGGTTGCTAAATGGTTAGCTAGCTAGCTTGCTCTGATTAGCTTAGCATGTTGCTGGTTGCTTGCTACATTTTACTATTCGCTTCAAGTCAGAAGACCATTTGCATCTTAGAGATATTGTCAAATTTGTCTGACTACTGTAACACAATAAGGATTTCAAAATGTTACAACTTGTAACTGAAAGTTTTATTTACAAGATTCTCAGTTCAAACCTCCGCAATGCTTTCAAAAATTGTGCATCTGTTAAAACTCTGCCCATTGACCTTTTAGAAACCAATCGGATTTGTTCTGCCCTAAACCAATGAGATCATTTCTGCCCTTAGAACAAAGTTGACTACACTTTATGTCAATCTGCTGTTTACATGACAGATGCTACACCCACATAGCAATGGTATGTTCTAAACGTCTCTGAGTGGATCAATTTATAATCCGTTTAGACACTCCAGTGTTTATTTACAGTTGACAGACGGTGTATGCATGTAGCACTAGCAGTGAGAGATTATTAGGCTTACATCTGTGTTGTGTGCCCACAGGTGGAGTGTGTAGTGGAGACCAGGGATAAGACACAGAGTACTCAGCTCCGCAGGACACTGTCTGAGCGCTATCCCACACTACGCTTCCTGGACCGGTGATCAACACTTGTCATGGTTCTCAATCTGAACACCCACACAAACAACTACAAAACATGTACACACATGTATGTACGCACTTGCACGTACACACCCACAATGAAACAGAAATATTGTGAATATATATGCAAACTAACATATAATACATGCATTGAAGTCTTTGCTGCAGAGGAGATACAATTAAATATGGGAATACATGGCATTTACTGCATATTCTGCTCTGATGAGAAGACAATACTTTCACCCAACACTTCTGTTATTAGGGAGCTCAGGTGGTACTTTTGGGCCAGTTTCAGGGACACATTGAGCATACTTTCTAGTCCAGAACTAGGCTTAATCTGTGCCTGAGAAACAGGCCGGTTGAGTGTGATAATGATTAACATTAACATTCCAGTGCATTAGCTACTGTCCGACATAGTCTACTCATGGTTAGCCCCTAGTTTGGAGCTAGCGTTTTGATGTGGTTCCTCTTTACAAACCCCTACTGTTTCATTTAGAGAAAAAATTACACATTGAGTGTACAGTATTTTCAATACAGATTGTTTTTGAATTGTTGTACATATCTATATTTAGTATATTTAGTGACAATCAAAACTAATATGTTCTGGAAATAAAATGCGATGATAAGGATGTATTTAAACTATTTGTCTTTGTACTTTTTAAATCCAGTTCAGATGAGATGGGATCAGCTAAGGTCAGCCAATAGGATCAACTGCAAAACGCATGTTATTCATAGCTGTGTAAGAGCATCTGCTTACCATCTACCCATCAATTAATTAGATTGTGGGAACTAAAGAAAGTGGGCCAAAGGTTCCTTGTATAGAATCAGACCTGATCCTCTTACTCCCAACTCCCTGCTGAGAGAGAGGATGAGAGAGTGAGACCTTGAAATGAAAGTTTCCTCATGGTTCAGAAGATGACATCTCGTAAGATTGAATGATCGGAGACAGCGCCAGAGGAGGGCTAATTCCTAAATTTGTTAGCAGCGGACATTCCGACCCCACTGTGCTACTTTGGCCTGGTCAGTACTAAGAAACTGGCCACTGTATATCATTGAAGCAATCTGGACCTCTCAATGTCCTGGCCTCCTCACCCATCTATTGCGCCTAAGACAAAGAAACATATTATCAACTCTGAACTGAGTGAGATATTGATACTGAGATATAACAAAATGTTTCTCAAGATTAGGTGCCTATGACCTGTCCCTTCAAGCTTCTCCAATTTATCTGAAAGATGACCAGTTGTATCAAAATTAAAGGGGGAGGTTGAACTTACTAATTTTATCCTCGGTTTCAATTCTCCTCATTAGGAAATGCGACTGAGAACGAGATTTGTCTCTTAGAGGCGTGCTTTGATGTGGATGTCTCTTTTGTGTGTTCAAACGTGGGAAGCATTTCTACTTTTACTGTGCTAAAACAGTACACAGTTAGTCATTCACCCTTCTAGATAAGTTGAAAAAGTCTAACCAAGTTATGTGTCTGGAAGTAGCCCGAGACTAGCTAGCAAGCTAGGTAACTTCTTTCACCAATTAGCTTCAGCAGGCAAGGGTGCAACCTTGGCAAAATTGGATTGACTTTGGATAGCCTATCTGTGGGGCTAGTTAGGGACTGTCAAATTACACAATGTAAATGGGACAATATTTTCATGTTCCACACCTTTTCATTTTTTCATTAAATGCTTTCAATATTTGTATATGAATTTCTACAATCAGTTGGATTTAGGTTTTTAAGTCATTGAAATTTGGAGCTATTGACATTTGAAAATATTGTTCCATGTACATTGTGTAATTTACTGATGGTCCCTAATTAGCCTCATTGGGATATCCAATGTCAAACCAAATTGGCAATGGGCATTATGATACTGTCATGTGCAGCTGCGCTCCGAATGGATGATTACTTGGGTGCTGCCAGCTGTGGGCATGATTGAAATAAATCTAACCCAAGGAAAACTGTTCCGCTACACTTCATTCTGAAACATACTAATTTTCCTAATTATCTTTGTTTTGGATGAGACTGACTTTACGACCAAAATGATCCTATTTAAATGTTGACACTAGAACAAATGTTTCCGGCTCATATCGATGCCATATAGGCCGCCAGAGACATTCGTTTTTTTCCCCCTGATTCAGTCGCTCTTTAAGACAGTGATACCTTTAATAGCTGGAGCTT
This sequence comes from Thymallus thymallus, assembly GCA_023634145.1. Taxonomy (NCBI): domain Eukaryota; kingdom Metazoa; phylum Chordata; class Actinopteri; order Salmoniformes; family Salmonidae; genus Thymallus; species Thymallus thymallus. The sequence goes on along the minus strand of CM042389.1, from coordinate 24,128,747 downwards.
CAATGGGTCTCCTGTGAAGTCCATGGTTGTGAAATCCATTTCAGGCTTTAGAATGCAAAGAGAGTGCTTCAATAAACATAATGACAGTACCTGGGGAGATATTAGCATTAGGAGATGTTTGAGAGTAGGCTCTGTGATAATCAAAGTAATCAAATGGATAGCTACTGATATACAATGAATAGCTCTTCTGTAATGGCAATACATCCTCTAAATGGCTTATTCAATTAAATATTTTGATAAAGTAAGTGGGAGCTGATTCACTAGCTAGTTCTATTCTATGACTCAACATTCGTAAGAGAGCTTTCTGCTAGCCAACTAGCTCTATTTAGCTTAGAACTTTACTTGGCTGTCCCCGGGATAGCATAACTGTCCATCCCAGTTTTTATTGTTTATATAACTTATTCAATAAAGTAAATGTTAGCTGACTTACTTGCATATTTGACAACTAGCGCTATCTATTTAATCATCATGAGTAGCTAAGAGATTGCTAAATGCTTAGCTAGCTAGCTTGCTCTGATTAGCTTAGCATGTTGCTGGTGGCTTGCTACATTTTACTATTCACTTCAAGTCAGAAGACCAGTTGCATCTTAGAGATATCACCACATTTGTCTAACTACTGTAACACAATAAGGATTTAAAAACGTTACAACTTGTAACTGAAAGTTTTATTTACAAGATTCTCAGTTCAAACCTCCGCAATGCTTTCAAAAATTGTGCATCTGTTAAAACTCTGCCCATTGAACTTCTAGAAACCAATCGGATTTGTTCTGCCCTAAACCAATCAGATAATTTCTGCCCTTAGAACAATTTATATCAATCTGCTGTTGGCAGGACAGATGCTACAACCACTCCCAGGGTTGGGGAGTAATGTAAGGGATTACAAAAAACTGGTAACTGTAATCTGTTACGTTACAAGCAAAAATATTGTAATCAGATTACAGATACTTTAGAAAAACTAGATGATTACTTTGTTTACTTTTAAATTCAGAAAGGATGTTTGTGGAAAAAAATATTTGACACTTCTCTGTTTTCTCAATTACATTCAAATCAGCATTGAAAAAAGGAGAACATTTAAGTTTGTTCCACCTGAGCGAGTCTGACAAATCAAATATATTTTAGATTTTAGATTCTTCAAAGTAGCCACCCTTTGCCTTGATGACAGCTTTGCATACTCTTGGCAAAGCATGCCATTCCATGAGCTCAGCATTTGTTTTTCAAAAACAACAGAGTAGGGCTGGCTAATAAGTCCTCAGTTTTGGGGTCATGTTCAGGTAAAACTATTTGAAGACGTAGTGCTTCGTGCTGAAAGATCAGTAATTTCCAGACATCCTATTGGTTACTGGCATTTAAAGGCCCTTTCCGGCAACCTGTTGTTTAAAATGCCTCGCAGCCCTTCCTTGTTTGAAAATAGCTGTGTTCGAATACTCATACCAACCGCACTAACCTTACTATTTGTGACATAAATTGAGTATGTAGTATGCTTATTAGTCATAGTATGGATATAGTTAGTATGCCAGAATTTCCTGGATGTCGTACTACATTTGCCAAAATACGAAGTATACAAGCAATGAACACTATTTCCGTGGTTTTAGGGCCCATAATGCAGTTCTTCAGAAAATGGGCGTGGCTTTTTCAGATTTGAAGAAAATGTTGGAAAATATGCAGCCGAAGTCCGACGAGATCAGATACAAATTCGTTGAGAAAATGTTGAGCAATGTAATAAAGTAATGACTTTTCAAATAAGTTACGTCACACGTTATGTTGTCTGACAATTTGTTAGCTACGCTATCCTTAGGAACCGCATAGCGTATCATTACAGCAGTATGTACCGGGTATGTTAGCTACCTACTCTAATGTTAGTTGGCTACTAATACATCAAATTTACCAGTATATTTACTTCATGCTACGTAACTACCCAAAGTTTATTGACTAGTGGTTTGGGTGTGTTCATAAATTCGCTCTGGCTATCTACTCCCATTTCAGAGCACTGTGAGAGTGCAGAATAACGGATGAATTTACGAACGCTCAACACCCGTTGAATGTGGCCGTTGTCAGTAACCTTCGGCCAAAAAAGTTAAGTAAATTGTTTCCAGCAGCACAGTTACAGTTACCAACGCTCTGGACAACATGAACACTACCTAACCAGCTCTGCTAAAGCAAGTAAAATGGTCAGAGTGAGGTGTTCTCTCATTTTGTCTGGAAGTAGCTAGCCAGTTACTTTAACTTGGGTGCCGTTGTGAGGTCAGAACGCTCGGATCAACCCTACTCCTCAGCCAGTGTCCAGTGTGCACTCCGAGAGCGAAAAGCTCTGAATTTAGGAACTGACAACGCCATACATTTATGAACGCCCAGAGCGCACTCTTGCACTCCAGATTGAATTTATGAACACACCCAAAATTTAGCTAGTAATTTGTTATGCTAACAACTTCCAGTATACAGAGTACGCTCAACTGATGAAAGGATACCGTTCGTTTACAGTATACTAAAATGAACTAATAGTATGTAATATATACTCATTAAGTATGTAGTATGTACAGTATGTCAGTATGGGTATTCGAACACCGCGAAGAATCCACGTAAAGAGACAACATTTTAAAATCTTGAAGAATATACCTATAGTACGTGAATAAGAATAGGCGATCTCAGTTAGCCAATGCAAGAAAAGCAGTGAATGCAAGAAAACATTTGCCTGATCAACCAATCGAGGCAATGACCAAACAGGTTAACAGATAAACACTTTTTTATTCAGGGGAATCGCATTGAATCAGGCTATTCATTTCAGTGCAGTTGCATCCTTACGCATAACCTTAGCCTTAACGGAACCGAAAACACCCCAGCCTGTTTTGATCACAGATCATGAAGCCTGAACATTTCAGCTGTTTGTCATTGATTTAGCCCACAATCGCCTACAGATTTGATACACGTGAAGACCTATATTTAATCTGGATTTGACAAACAATAGCCCGACTAGGATCCTGATTTTTCCCCATGTTATATTTGTTACCAATTAGGCTAAATGTAGTCCTATTAATAAGGTCTAATGTTTTCCTACTAATTTGCACAATACTGATTGTAATTAAGATTATTTACCATATTTTGCTTTTTATGAATAAAGGCACTGGTGTAAAAAATAATAATATAATTTTGATGCCCCACCTCCCCCACCATTAATGTTACTTACCTTACAGATCACAAAGTCAGCTAATTTCCACTCTTAATACTCACAATTCCACTCACAATTTTTCTCTTAATATTATTTCAGTAGTCCTCTATTATGATTTAATAAAAGCTCATTAGTACACCTTTGTGGTTGAAATATATTGAATATTGTATATTGTAACAAATATGAACAAATACCATCAAGGGATAAGTTACAATAATGAACACCTTGTGAAACAGCTGTGAAAACCAATCTGGCAATATTTAAGATTTTAATATCTAAACTTTGATATTTTTTTTGCTACAGGTGTATCAATTTACTTTCACAGATTTTTGTTGTACACTCAGATTGCCAATCATAGACTGAAATACTGAATTCTGGTGTGTGGAATAGAAAGGAGGCTGGTGCTGTGTGGATGGGAGGTTGTTGTTGTTCTCAACTGGCAGTCAGTCTCAGAAGGGGAGCTCGAAGAGTGAGAGCAGCGCTATTGTTTTTAGCTCATCTGTGAATCTCACATTACGTGCCCAGTATGATAGTTTTCTTGATCTTTCTTAGCAGATAATGACAACATGACAATAAGAGTAGCTGCAGATGATGTAATGAAAACTTGGATGGTGCTTGGTAATGGAGGACATCAGGTGGATCCACGCCTGGGTGTTAGGCAGACCCCCTGGGTCCTGGAGAACAGGAGCAGAGTTAAAGGGAACAGTGTAGGAGACAGAGACGTAAACAAGCAAACACACAGGTTACAGGTTGATCAGGAATGTACAAATACAGTTATTGAATGATTTCATTGAAATTTTTGATTTGACATGCAATAATGTTAATGGCAGGCAGAAAAGAAAGGATACCTGTCTGTAATGTTTTATGTCAGTGGGGTTGATGAGGGAGGTAAGAGATGGTCCCTGGAAAAGATAAGAGAGAGATGAGTTGTGAGAGAAACTCCAGGGTGGTTTCATGACCACTGAAGTCATACACCTTAACAGTACCTACATGGAAGTAGAGGTTACTTAACGTGACCCAGTGGTTAGCCTTGAGATTTACTATTTGTAGAAACCCCTGGGCCAGTGTTGGTACTGCTGACAGCATGGTGATGCCACCCACCACGAGGAGGCAAATGCATCTGCGATTTTTATATTCAACTTAACCGCAGCTACAAGTGAAAGAGCAGCAAGGTTTCCCAGGTCTCGCCTTCCTTTCGTCCTTCTTCCAAGCCAAGTCATTCGCCCGGATGTCGAATCACTTGGTCCCCTTGATTCTCCTCCGGTAGCTCTCCTGTTTCTCCTGCACCTTGTCCATGTTCAGGTGCAATTATATTTCATATTATTACAAATAAAACAATTTTTACCTGGCCAAAAAATCTCCACATCATTCTCAGTCCGTGCCTGAAGTTGGTCCTCGAAAGAGTTGGTTCTGGTTCGACAACTTCCACCACATCAGGTAGAGTTTCAGTGATCTCAAAGTACGTTATACAAAAATAGCAATAGACAAACAACACTAAGTCAATCACAAATGTTTTTATACTACAGTATATGCTATAATTGAATATATACCGTTGTGTTGTTTACCTCAGCTGCCGCTCCCGTCCGTACAGCAGGCGATTAGGGTGAGTACTCTGGAGGCCTGGACGCTGCTGTTGTGTGCAAAGATGTCCTTCAACCATTGCAGGTACCCGTCAAGGGACTTGCCCATGGCAGTCTTGAGGGTCTGGTTGATCCGTTCATCCAAACCTGGAGTCACCATACATCTACACATTCCCATTATATACACTGTATAACTCACTGTACCATGAGTGTCAATTTAGAAAGAAAACGATAAATTACTGGAGGCCTATACGAAACAATGTTACAACCATTACGATATTAACCTGTAACATGTAAGCTAACATTGACTGATACCAACTATTCTAGAGCTAACTAGCGCTTAGCCAAGCTAAATTTAGTTGGCATCAAGCTAGCGAACTGTTAAACGCTATTTTGGTACAAATATGTGACTCGTATGTCACAGGCGAGCATAGACTTTTTTAAAAAATCAAAATGCATGTTTTGGCAGAAATACCTTCTGGATCATGTGAACTTTATGTGCCTTAATGACAAACTTCAATGCCATGTATTGTTATAATCTCCACCCGGCACAGCCAGAAGGGGACTGCCCCCCCCCCCCTCAGAGCCTGGTTCCTCTCTAGGTTTCTTCCTAGGTTTCTGCCTTTCTAGGGAGTTTTTCCATTCCACCGTGCTTCTACATCTGCATTGCTTGCTGCTGTGGGTTTTAGGCTGGGTTTCTGTGTAGCACTTTGTGACGTCTGCTGATGTAAAAAGGGATCTTGCAAGCGCTGACCATAATAAGTATAGTTTTGAGTCTGACACTGTGGCTGTAACTGTGGCTGTTTTGACTTCTGAACACTATATTTTCTGTAACACACTTGATAGTCACTATGTAACATTTTGTTTTCCCATCCCTAAAGGACTGCATGGTCAATCCGACGTCTGCATCGGCCATGCATTAATTACGTTGACACGGCCTCGGCAGAAACGGCTCTGCAGGCATTCATACTTTTTGCGCTTCGCGGAGCAGCCCAGAGCTGTGGAGCAGAGCTGTTGTCAAGGAAGTGAGTTTGTGTTTATACAGGACCTCCCACCCCTACCTATCGTTAACCAATCATGTCAAAGTAGAGCTATACGGAGCCCTCCGCATTGTTACAACATTTGGGAGGCGCACAGCGATGCGGTCCGGAGGAAATGTTAGCCTCTGGAGGATCCGCGATTGTGTCACACCCTCCATACGGAGCCTTCGACCACATTTTCGGATCAAGCATGAATTGTCTTTAAGCCCCCTACGTCGAACTGACAGCACACAGCTGACACGAAGGAATGTCGTCCACAAAAAGGAGTTGCTATGTGTATTGTATTTGTAATTTACCCCTGAAAAAAATCACATTCTGCCATTGTGTTGTGGTCTTAAAGTGTAGCTTGTGTCATTGGGGGGGAATCATGATGATTCAGTTGGTCTTCTACTATCATCAAGCTGTTTTGATAGACAATTTTGAAAATGTAACATCTACTCTGCAGTTTCCCAGGCAAAGAAGGGGGGATATGCTGTGAAGACAGACACAACATACTGTAAGTCATAGTTATTCATTTCAAGTCAATTGCGCATTTCAGGCACACAAAATTCCAAATGACTGAAGCAAAAGTTGGTGAATGAAGCCTGCTTGATTGAAGCAGGGTACATGGGTCCCCATCCTCTCCCCTCCATCAATCGCTCTAGTTGGTTGCATTTCCTAACGCCTAAGAAATTCACTTTTACGTGACATGATATCACATTTTGTTACTTTGAATATGTTTTTTTGCATTTGGATGGGAAATTAGTTTTACAAATTGTAGAAATCAATGGAGTCCTGCACAATGTGGGCCGGCCAGGCGTCTTTATTAGGCTTGCTCTAATATCACACCTTTTTTTCCTCATAAGTGTTCATGTTGCTAACTTTTTCGGCTATGCTGGCCTATTTCAAATTATCAAATAAATGTCTAATCAATACGTACAATTATAATGCCGATGCAGTCACCAATAAATTGTCCAGTACACTTATTGTATGCTTCTTTCATCTACATTCCCTTAGGTCTAAGCTTCTAAGGTGACTCAGGCTTTACTAATTCTTGTGAAGAAGTGTATCAGTGAACTGTGTTCTGTAATTAGTTACAAAACAATATAAATGAGATTGTGTATTGCTGCTGTTTGTCTGATATCCAACAGTCCACGATCTGCTCTGTTGAACCTGACAGCATTTTGCAATGAAAATGGGTTGACTCATACTCATTTATTTAGGCATCGAAATGATGTGGCCCATTGTTTACCTTGTTACCTGGCAACAACCACAAGGGTGTTTCAAAGAGCTGTCAGTCAAGGCGAGCTCATGAATATAAGCCCCCCACCCACTCAGCCTGTTCATTCATGCTTCATGATAGTTAGAGATGCGATAAAAGGTCATGTCTTCAATTCTGAGCATTTTAATAGCATAAAAATATTATGGGGGATGCTTTGGACATTCAAAGGCTATTTTTGTCTTGGGAAATAGGATGACTGTGGGTCCTTTAAGAAAGTGAGGGGAAGGGGTCAGGGCTGGGACAGGCTCAGAATGGCTCTTGCCTGAGGTGAATGACAGACTACAGGGCAGGATTATGATGAGTCTCTCAAGCCTGGTCCCAGATCTGCTATTGCCATTATCACATTGACCATAGGAGTTGGCAAGACAGTACAAACAGATCTGGGACCAGGCTAATAGGAGTTGGCAAGACAGTACAAACAGATATGGGACCAGGCTAATAGGAGTTGGCAAGACAGTACAAACAGATCTGGGACCAGGCTAATACGAGTTGGCAAGACAGTACAAACAGATCTGGGACCAGGCTAATAGGAGTTGGCAAGACAGTACAAACAGATCTGGGACCAGGCTCACTCTGCTCTCTCTGTTACACCTCAGCCATGATGGGTTTGATGAAGCACTTTGTACTTTTACAATGTAGATCTGTACAAGAGATTCTGTGGGTCATGATGTTATGTCCTCATCACGGCGGTCCAAGCACACAAGGAGGAGACAGTATAATAGACAGAGTTTGTTCATCAACCACTCTTTATTTGTCACACGTTATGAATGAGAAGTTCACTCTTCATCTCTCATCTTATCCCTTATCTATATTAATAGATTTGATTTGTGGATAAATCCCAAACTTGTCTATGCTTAAAGGCAAATTAATTAATCTAATGTAATCCAAGGAAAGTTACGAAACATCTGTATCAAACATCTGCTGTCCTTTTTTCATAAAACAAGATAGATCAATGTAAACAGTGATTAAAATGGGTGATCAGAACATAAAATGGGAAAATGCCCTAGCGTTATGATTAGAAAACATTTTGTAGGAAAACTGGTCACTTTTCCATCATGATATAAAACACACAATATTTTGTCATTTTGAATGTTGCGATAATCTCTGTTTAAACATTAAACATGTTGTCCTAAAATATGTTCTGGATCAAAGAAGAGCATTTATTTTCGGAGGAATGTTAGGTGTGTGGTGCGTCACAATAGCTATGTTTTTATAAGAGTTTTGACAGCTTGAATGTTTCTACTGTTTGATCAGAAGGTCTATAGGTCTTTAGTAGGTTATTTTTTTCTATGGTCCTCTCCGAGGCGCTGTAAGCTAGCTGGAACCACAAATAACCTTGATCCCAAACATAAAAAAACAGTTAGCAGATAAAAGTTCACAGCATGCCAAGGCCACACATTCTTTGCAGAGGAAGTGGTAGTGTAGTCTATGAAGACTACAGACTCTGTCCTGCAGCAGGGCCTTCCTGGTGGAGTCAGTGTTGTTTGGGCCTGTGGTCAGGTTTGTATTTGAGAAGCAGGCCGAGAGAGGCAAAGCCAAACAGCACTGTCTGAACAAACCAGAGGCAACGTGTCTCTGTGCCGTCCACCCCTTTGTCACTGTGAAGACACACACACACAAGGCAGTTCAGTCTTCAGTTTCAATGACTACAGCTTTACCTTTAAGGTATTGAGTAGAGTCCAAATTGGTAAATATAAAGAGAGGTGACATAAAGGTTAAATAATTTATTTCTTATTTAACCTTTATTTAACTAGGCAAGTCAGTTACAAACAAATTCCTATTTACAATGACAGCCTACCTACAGGGTCGGCCCCCTGGAGCAAATTAGGGTTTAGTGCCTTGCTCAAGGACACATCGGCAGGTATTTCGGTTACTGGCACAACGCTCTAACCGCTAGGCTACCTGCCGACATAAGGCTGTGCATAGTAAGATCTTAAATATAAATAGACAACGCCCCCTTCTGGACAAAACAAAACATGATGAGGGACGGTGCACTAGAAGAATCACAAGAAACCTATTGCATTCGGTAAAGTCAACAGTATCCCTATTACTGCTTTCACATAGGATTTACGGTATTTAGCCTGTACATTTTTTGGGCCAATGTTTGTATTAACCCCTTACAAACAGACCCATTTTTACCACATTCTTACCTGCATACACCTTTTATACCTCCTGTGCAACTGCCGGGATGCCGGGGACGAGTGGTATTAGTGGAGTGCAGATGTGGGTGGGGGCGTCTATTTTAATAAATCCATTGCGAATATACACCATCAAAAATAAATCCATAATTATTAAAATAAATAAGACTAATATGATTTATTTTCAAAAGAATAGAATAGCATATTTTCAGTTTAATTAGGCCTATGTTACGGGTCTGTGCAGCCATGGCTGCACCATCGAAATTAAATCAATAGTTTGTTATTTTGTTCATTAAACAGACAAGACACACCTACTCGATCACAGTCAAGACACCATGGTGGAAAAAGTACCCAATTGTTATACTTGAGTAAAAGTAAAGATACCTTAATAGAAAATGAAAGTCACCCAGTAAAATACTACTTGGGTAATTCTAAATATACTTAAGTATCAAAAGTAAATGTAATTGCTAAAATATACAGTGCATTCAGAAAGTAATCAGACCCCTTCTTTTTTTTCCACATTTTGTTAAGTTACAGCCTTATTCTAAAATTGATTTAAAAAAATCATTTTTCTTATCAATCTAACCACAATCTAACCACAATGTTTTTGTTTTTTGCAAATGTATTAAAAATAAAAAATAAACAGAAATACCTTATTTGCATAAGTATTCAGACCCTTTGCTATGAGACTCGAAATTGAGCTCCAGTGCATTCTGTTTCCATTAAACATCCTTGAGATTTTTTTCTACAACTTTATTTGAGTCCAGCTGTGGTAAATTCAATTGATTGGACATGATTTGGAAAGGCACACACCTGTCTATATAAGGTGCCACAGTTGTCAGAGCAAAAACCAAGCCACCAAGCCATGAGGTTGAAGGAAATGTCCGTAGAGCTTTGAGACAGGATTGTGTCGAGGCACAGATTTGGTGAAGGGTACCAAAACATTTCTTCAGCATTGAAGGTCCCCAAGAACACAGTGGCCTCCATCATTCTTAAATGGAATTAGTTTGCAATCACCAAGACTCTTCCTAGAGCTGGCCGCCCGGCCAAACTAAGCAATCCGGTGAGAAGGGCCTTGGTCAGAGAGGTGACCAAGAACCCAATGGTCACTGACAGAGCTCCATAGTTCCTTTGTGGAGATGGGAGAATCTTCCAGAACAACAACCATCTCTGCAGCACTCCACCAATCAGGCCTTTATGGTAGAGTGGCCAGACGGAAGCCCCTCCTCAGTAAAAGGCACTTTATTTGAAGCACATTTGGAAGCGATTACAGCCTTGAGTCTTCTTGGGTATGACGCTACAAGCTTGGCACACCTGTACTTGGGGAGTTTCTCCCATTCTTTTCTGCAGATCTTCTCAAGCTATGTCAGTTTGGATGGGGAGTGTCGCTGCACAGCTATTTTCAGGTCTCTCCAGAAATGTTAGATTGGGTTCAGGTCCGGGGTCTGGCTGGGCCACTCAAGGACATTCAGAGACGTGTCCCGAAGCCACTCCTGCGTTGTCTTGGCTGTGTGCTTATGTTCGTTGTCCTGTTAGAAGGTGAACCTTCACCCCAGTCTGAGGTCCTGAGGGCTCTGGAGCAGGTTTTCATTAAGGATCTCAGTTTGGCCGGGCGGCCAGTTCTAGGTAGGGTTCTGGTGGTTCCAAACTTCTTCCATTTAAGAATGACGGAGGCCACTGTTTTCTAGGGGACCTTCAATGCTGCAGAATTTCTTTTGAACCCTTCCCCAGATCTGTGACTTGACACAATCCTCTCTGGGAGCTCTACGGACAATTCCTTCAACCTCATGGCTTGGTTTTTGCTCTGACATTTACTGTCAACTGTGGGACCTTATATAGACAGGTGTGTGCCATGTCCAATCAATTTAATTTACCACAGGTGTACTGCAATCATGTTGTTGAAACATCTCAAGGATGATGAGTGGAAACAGGATGCACCTGAGCTCAATATTTAGTCTCAAAGCAATTTACATAATAGATGTAAATACGTTTTTTCTGTTTTTTATTTTGTTTACATTTGCAAAAATATTTTAAAAAAAAACTGTTTTCGCTTTGTCATTATGGGTTATTGTGTGTAGATTAATTAAGATTTTATTCAAATTCATTTTAGAATATGGCTGTAACGTAAAAAGTCAAGGGGTCTGTATACTTTCCGAATGCACTGTACATAGGCGGCGCTTGAGTTTCAAGTTTGGGGAACATAATGTTCACCATAAAAATGGACCTTTATAATAAAGAATTACATACATAATCACATTTGCGGTCACGTTTGAGAACAGTGTTTTTCCGCTAATTGATTGCATTGCTGCACTAATAATGTGAAGAAATAGCCTAATAGTTTATCAACATTTTAAGCTAAACGTTCTGATCTGTTGCATCAACCTCAGGTTTTCTGATGCGAGTGGTTGTATTAATTTGGGATCTATCGCATCCCACAACTGTCCCAGAGTATGTTTGGAATATTTATTTAAAATCGCACAGAAGGACAAGTTGAAATAATAGAATAGGTCGACTTTTTTACTATGGGTGATAGTAGATTGACATAGGCTAGTGATTTTTCTGTTCGTTCAGCCTACTCATCTTGTTAGCTGATGGAAAGTAAATGTGGACAGTTTAAAATCTTCAATATGCGCCTTGGAATTCGATAAGAACGTGCAGTTGCGTCCCTGATGTGTCTGTCTTCACTTGTAGCCTACTTCAGAGTTGAGATGCCTGCGAGAAGGACGAGATCACGTGACGGGCATTGGCTATGTGAGTGAGAGGTGCTTCGGAGCACGGCATTTGGCAGCCAGGAGAAGGGAATTATAATTATTATATTCAGCCCAAGGGTACAACGGTCATTTTTTAAGGGGATGCCTTAGAATGTATACAAAATCTAAACATACAGTTGCATAAATAACTCTAAATTAAGCTTATAGGATGACCTGTTTCTTTGTTAACCGCTCAACACAGAACAGCCGTATGTGCGCACTCCCTCGGAAATCGTTTGGAGAAAATATCATTTTTTATTTTATTCAGCTATGTTCAATTGTATTCTTCATACTATAAAATAATGCCACGAAATTCTAAGCCAATCTTCTAAATTAACTAGCGTAGCCCACAGCCATATGGCATAGCCAGATCAGGGCCTAACATAAGGATAACTCAGGGTATGCTATTCTGTTCTTCTGAAATAGTCTACATTTTCTTCATACCATGTTTCTGTCCAAAATCATGTATGGATTTATTGTGATGGTGTAGGCTATATTACATGTGTTTATGAGACTTTTTAAAATGTAGATGTTCCAAAGGTCTGAACCAGTGTCTTATAGACTATGTGTGGAAGCCAGGAGATACTAAACGTGTTTATGTTAATTAACGGTCAGTTACCGTGGTACCGGCTGACAAAATGTCATGGCCGCCACAACCCTAAGCAGAACAATAGCACCCCATAGACGAAACATGGATATGGAAATCCATCTTACCTGCAGACCTTCATGGCAACAAGGGCTTCAACCACGTGGACGGCCCAAGCTGCCCACCATCTAAAAACGCAGAGCAACACTCAACACTCAGAATTTGGATGTTTCTAGACATAACAATAGCGTTTGCTACCTAGCACCTCTGAACATAATTTGCAAACCAAGTGCGCACCGATTTCTACATGGCAGTCAGAAGTTTACAGCAGTTGGTCAATTCATGACCTCCGCTAGCTACAACGTTATGGTCCCACACCACAGCAATTGATTAGCAAACGTAAAAACATTAAACACATTGGTCTTGTATGGATATAAAATGTGTGAGTGTTTCTTTGACATTTAATAAGTGGCCACGTATGTGATTAATGAGTGGAAGTGTTACACTTTTACACTGAAAATATGGTGAGAAGAGTGAAAATGGCGAAGGGCGCGGGACACAGTTGATGAAGCAGACCGACTAAGCCTCTGTATTCTGAGGGTACTTGGCACATCATTAGAAAGCTCATTTACAGTGACCTATTCTGCCCTACCAAGCAAAAAGGCAGTAACTGCTCATAGCGTGGAACTGAGAAAAATTGCTTTTATTTACCTTGGTTTCACAGTAACTTTATGCAGTTACTGCTAACATGACCCCCATTTTCTCCAAAACACAATACAATAGAGGCAGGATACTTGTCCACATGATTAAGCATGTATTTAATGTAGCAAAAATGACATTAACTCATTTTCAACCAAATGAGGAGTTACTGCTTTTACTTGGTAGGGCAGTATTGTGTTAGCAAACCCTGCAGGTGATGAACATTGTAACTGCAGTTTCATTTAGAATTTCCTCATCCTGACTATAAACTTGTTTGGCCAACATTTCACCCCATTGCTACTCGATGACAGAATATTGTGGACATTATCATGGAGGAACAGCAACTTACCCTTTGTACATGAGAGAGTGGTGATTGTCCACCAGGTACCTGGACAAGGTACCAAGCGGACCTAGGTTGGCATAAGGGACCTGCTGTGGCCAGAACACTGCCCACTGAAACACAGAATAGAGATGCGGTCAGTTCTTGGAAAATGTATATTTTTCACAAAATCGCATGTTTCAAACAGTGCCCCATACAGACAAATTCCTTCCACCAACTTTTGACAACATTAATTATGATCACATTTTCTACTATGATCACATGGTCATTGTAACACCTCACAGGTTGCAACATGTTTTGACAGACTATTCAGCCCTATCCATTCATAGCAAAGGGTTGTCACTGAGGTTCCCTTGTTTGCACTATACCAGGGTTCCCCAACTGGTCGGGCCTGTGGGTGGTTTTATTTGGCGTTTTCTGAGCAAATTTTTTTTATAATAATAGTACAATAAAGAGACACATCTGATCGTATACAAATGTAAGCAAGGTTTGAAATTATTTGTAATTATGTTCTGGTCCCCGACCATTCGCTCAAGAAAAATAATAGGTCCGCGGCTGAATCTAGTTTATGGTCCCTGCACTATACTATACTGGGGGATGCGTATGTATGACCTCTGACTTACATGACTTTGTGCAAGGCAATGCATAAGCTACACTAAACAAATATATAAAACGCAACATGTCAAGTGTTGGTCCCCAAGTTTCATGAGCTGAAATAAAAGTTCCCAGAAATGTTCCATTAAAATGTTATACACTAATTTGTTTACATCACTGTTAGTGAGCATTTCTCTTTTGCCAAGATAATCCATCCACCTGACAGGTGTGGCATATCAAGAAGCTGATTAAACAGCATGATCATTACACAGCTGCACCTTGTGCTGGGGACGATAAAGGTCACATGAAAGTTCACAAAAAAAAAAGTTTACGTTGAAATGGCTCTCCTGTGAAGTAGTGACACCTAGTTTCCTGAAACGAGTCAAAATTCATTCCAAAGTGCCATCTCTAAAATGCTAATGGTTGGTGCAGTCCAAAGCATTATGGTCCTGCTGGCTATATTTCATTGTTAAATATTCCTTATGAACATCTGCTATTTTGGCTAATTTCAGAGTTTAAAAAATCAGCACAGTAGAAGGTCAAAAACTGGGAGTATTTACTTTGGGCCCAGCCCTGAGGATAAACTGGCACAATCACAGGAACAGACTGTGTGTTGCCTGCTTCCAGGAGAGGCACCATGGCCAGCATTGCCTGGAAGTGAGGCATCAGATGTAGTGACAATGTTGGCTGAATGGTTGTCATCTCTGACCACCAGCTGCACAGCACACCTTCTTATCTTGCCCCTAAAGAGGCCTTTAAAGGGAAGGCCTGCCCATCCATTGGTCAGGTTTGATATTGACTTCCTCCATACAAAGTCTTGGGGAGTAGGGAGTGTGCAGCAGCTGATTAATGTGGAAAGAGTCAAAGGAAAGGAGGATGCTAGGAAGGAGGGAGGCTGAAGATAAAAAAAAATACCTGCCCTAAAAGAGATCCACACCTCATAGAACCACACATAAAAAAAGGCTCAAATGAAAAACATGAATTGTTTTCAACATTGAAGTTTGTAACTTTTTTCTCTTCACACAATCAGTGTTCTGTGACCAGAAAGCAGATAATATACTGAACAAACATTTTTTACATTGTAGAATAAAAGTGAAGACATCAAAACTATCACATAACACATATGGAATCATGTTGTAACCAAAAAAAAAAGTGTTAAACAAATCAAAATGTATATATATTTAAGTAACATCTCAAGACATCAGTCAGGAAGTTAAAGCTTGGTCGCAAATGGGTCTTCCAAATGGACAATGACCACAAGCATACTTCCAAAGTTATGGCAAAATGCCCACACAAAAAGGTATTGGAGTGGCCATCACAAAGTTCTGACCTCAATCCTATTGAAAATCTGTGGGCAGAACTGAAAAAGCGTGTGATGAAAGAAATAAAAGCGGAAATAAATAATTCTCTCTACTATTATTCTGACATTTCACATTCTTAAAATAAAGTGGTGATCCTAACTGACCTAAGACAGGGAATTGTTACTAGGATTAAATGTCAGGAATTGTGAAAAACTGAGTTTAAATTTGGCTAAGGTGTATGTTAACCGACTTCAACTGTATGTATATATTTGTATTTTGTATTTATTATGGATCCAGCAGATACTCTTCCTGGGGTCCAGCAAAATCAGTTTATACAATTCTAAGAACATTACAATACATTCACAGATTTCACAACACACTGTGTGTCCTCAGGCCCCTACTCCACCACTAACACATATCTACAGGACAAAATCTACGTGTACATGTGTGTGTGTGTGTGTGTGTGTGTGTCTATATATTACAACAGGATGATCTATTTTGGATGCAATTTCAATGGAATTGATGGAGCGAAAGAAATACTTGGAGAGTGGTCACTTATGCACTGATTTAAAGCAACAATATCGTGTTTTGAAACTCTGCAGCTGCAATAAAATAAAAATCAATCTTTACAATAAAAAAAACAAGGTGATCCCCGAAAGCCAGATTGAGATGTATAAATTAAACGCCCATTCTGTCTTTATAGTACTGTAGCATTAGGCAACGCTGCAGCAAACCTAGGTCTACCTGTCACAAGAAAAAAAAGGTTACCATGATGAGATGATAGATCTACATACTGAGATGGGCTGTTAGTCCCCAGCCTGGGCGTTGATACTTTACCATGCAGTGACCAGAAAGATGGCCGTAGAGATTTAGACGACATTGCATATAATTTATAACAGTTACATTTCACGTCATGCTGTTCATATAAATAATTTGTATCGTTATAATGTATCGGTTTCTCTCAGTTGTGGGGAAATTAAAAGATAAAACCTCCACTAGATAACTAGGCTCCTATCAGCCATATTGCACCCAATTCCCCCTTTACACACTTTTCAAAAACGGACTTTGAACAAGATACCGTGTTATCTATAGGGCTAACTATGGCTGATAAATAGGCCTAGTAAGATAAAATGTCAATGGCTACAATAACATGACCTTTCCACTCAGCAGCACAACTCCAGTTATCCACTCAACCTGGTCTCAGAGCATTTTGTATTATTCTGTATGTAAATACGAAAATCCTCCATTAAGTATGTTACATTTTTATTTTATTTATTTTTTATTTAAGTTAATTAATCAATTAATAACAAATTCGTATTTACAATGACGGTCTACGTACAGGGTCGGCCCCTGGAGCAAATTAGGGTTAAGTGCCTCGCTCAAAGACACATCGACAGGTTTTTTTCACCTTGTCGGCTCGGGTATTCCAACCAGCGACCTTTCGGTTACTGGCCCAAACCTCTAACCGCTAGGCTTCCTGCCGCCCACCATACATTTGGTATGGTTACATAAGACAGATGGTTACTTAAGGCAACAACAAAAGTAGGGTGGTTATTCGGGGTGGATAATTGCGAGTTTGAATCTCATCACTGACAACTTTAGCATTTTAGAAACTTTTCAATTACTTACTACTTTTTAGCTACTTTGCAACTAACTAGCTAACCCTTCCCCTAACTCTTGTAGCTATCCCTTCACCTAACGCTAACCTTTATAGCTAACCCTTCCCCTAACCCCTAACCTAGCTAACATTAGCAAGTTATATAATATTAGCCACCTAGCTAAAATTCATAACATATGATACATTTTGCTAATACGTAACATGTTATAAGTTTTGCAAATTTGTAACGTATAATACGAATTGTAACATATCATGCGAAATGTTTATTTTATTAATGTATTTTACCCTTATTTTATCAGATAAGTTGACTGAGTACACACTCATTTACAGCAACAACCTGGGGAATAGTTGGAGGGGGGATGAATGAGCCAATTGGAAGCTGGGGATGATTAGGTGTCCATTTTAGCCAGGATACTGGGGTTAACACACGTACTCTTACGATAAGTGCAATAGGATCTTTTTTTTAACAGAGTCAGGACACCCGTTTAAGTATAGAGTGTCTACTATGCTCTGAGACCAGGTTGATCCACTCAACACTCAGTAGGCCTAACCAGTTCTCCATCCAACCATTTTCTGCAAGTAAAGTACTTGTCGGATAAAAAAAAATGTCACGCATGGCCTGATGGAAACGGCACATTTGTCGGTAAACTTCCCAAATGTCGAAAAAACAAAATACGCTATTCAAGGTGGGATCTTTTAGAGTCGGTCAAATTAATTATGCGAGAAATGTCGGTCACCATTACATTGAAGTAAACGTATGTTGTGTGTTCCTATGACTCGGGAAAGCATGCAGTTTATTAGGATACAAATTAAATAAATTATGATTTTACAATATTCGCATTTCAATCTGTCGCCAATTGGATGGAAACCTAGTTAGTGATTACAATATGAAATGTTTAACTTCATAAAAAACATTTGCAGGCTTCTTAAAGCAAGATAATTAATATTTAACTCGCAAGGTTGATGACCTGGCTAAAATTGAAAGCGCAACATCTAGGCTAACTTCAAAAGCTAAATAGTGTGATACTACGCCATAGAGTTCACGAGAATTGAATAATAAACAACAAAAACAAATGTCTGCATAAATGACAGAAAGTTGGCTGAGTAAAATAGAGATCCACCCGGAGTCCATTCATGGTGACACCATGGCCATGTTTAAGACACGGTGGCAGTGGCACAGAGTGAATTTAACAGTTTGCTTTATAATTGCGTATTGCTTCAAATTCATCCACGTTTTGTGGCATTTACTTACTGTGAAGTATCCCATCGAAAGCGTCACTGTAGTTATCCAAAAAAGACTGCTTCTTCTGAAATAATCGCTCCTATCGCTTTTGGCCATGGTGACTTTCAACTGGTCCCTCTGTCAAATCGTTCCGTGCAATAAATAACAGTGGAAATGCTTGTGTAACGTAGTAGACTGCTGTATGTTTGATGGTCAATGCTTTTCGGGATTCTTGGGACGTCCCTACATCTAAACCCTAGCCATAACATTAACCCCTAACTTTAACTTAACCATTTAAAATGTAAACTTCGATGGGGGGGGGGGTATGGACGTCCCAAGGATCTCGTATAGCACGGAACCCTGTCTAAATAGGGTTAGGCTATTGTGGGGTAAATATATATATATTTTTTACATTTATAATATATATAATATTATAAATGATAATATATATTTTTTTCTATTATATTCAAAGTTATGATTAAAGTTAAGTAAAAGTGGGAGATTATCCAACTTGTTCATTGATGTAGCCAAGATCTAAGATAATGGTTCTACAGTAAGCCGGTCATGGGACCATTAGGTATTTACAATCTTGTTAATGTCTCACCATCTGCATGAAAATAATGAAACAATGAGGTCATTTCCCCATTAGTCAAATGGCCTATTAGTCATTACTCATTTACTCACTGATCATTGCATGTTGTGTGTCACAAGTTTTTAAATCCTGACAAACAAACGTTAATGGTCTCAAAGAATAGCCTACATGAGGCCATCATGCAACAGAGACTATGTATGCATTGAACATGACATGACACATTGTGTTATGTGCAAATGCAAATGTTATAGAGAGATTATATACAGTACATTCTGAAAGTATTCAGACCTCTTGACTTTTTCCACATTTTGTTATGTTACAGCCTTATTCTAAAATTGATTAAATTAAATGTTTCCCTTATCAATCTACACACAGTACCTCATAATTACAACGCAAACACAGGTTTTTAGCATTTTTTGCAAATGTATTACTTTTTCACATGACTGTAAGTATTTAGACCCTTTACTGTGAGACTCGAAATTGAGCTCAGGTGCATCCTGTTTCCTTTTATCATCCTTGAGATGTTTATACAACTTGATTGGAGTCCACCTGTGGTAAATTAAATTGATTGGACATGATTTGGAAAGATACACACCTTTCTATATAAGGTCCCACAGTTGACAGTGCATGTCAGAGCAAAAAGCAAGCCATGAGGTAGAAGGAATTGTCCGTAGCGCGCCGAGACAGGATTGTGTTCAGGCACAGATTTGGGGAAGGATACCAACTAAGATTCTGCAACATTGAAGGTCCCCAAGAACACAATGGCCTCCACCATCCTTAAGTGGAAGAAGTTTGGAACCACCAAGACTCTTCTTAGATCTGGCCGCCCGGCCAAACTCAGCAATCGGGGGAGAAGGGCCTTGGACCAAGAACCCGATGATCACTCTGAGATAGCTCCAGAGTACCTCTGTGGCGATGGGAGAACCTTCCAGAAGGACAATCAGGCCTTTATGGTATAGTGGCCAAATGGAAGCCACTCCTCAGTAAAAGGCACATAACAGCCCGCTTGGAGTTTGCCAAAAGGCACCTAAATGACTCTGACCATGAGAAAGAAGATTCTCTGGTCTGATGAAACCAAGATGGAACTCTTTAGCCTGAATGCCAAGCGTCACGTCTGGAGGAAACCTGCCACCATCCCTACGGTGAAGAATGGTGGTGGCAGAATCATGCTGTGGGGATGTTTTTCAGCAAGGACTGGGATCGAAGGAAAGCGCAACGTACAGAGAGATCCTTGAGGAAAACCTGCTCCAGAGCGCTCAGGACCTCAGACTGGGGCGAAGGTTCACCTTCCAACAGGACAACAACCCTAAGCACACAGTCAAGACAACGCAGGAGTGACTTCGGGACAAGTCTCTGAATGTCCTCGAGTGGCCCAGCCAGAGCCCGACTTGAACCAGATTGAACATCTCTGGAGACACCTGAAAATAGCTGTGCAGCGACGCTCCCCATCCAACCTGATAGAGCTTGAGAGGATCTGCAGAGAAGAATGGGAGAAACTCTCCAAATACAGGCGTATATCCATAACCAAGCAGACTCAAGGCTGTAATCGCTGCCAAAGGTGCTTCAACAAAGTACTGAGTAAAGAGTCTGAATACTTATGTAAATGTGATATGTTTTATTTATTTTTTAAATAAATTTGCAAAGATTTCTAAAAATACAGTTTTTGCTTTGTCATTATGGGGTATTGTGTGTAGATTGATGAGGGGGAAAAAATAATTTAATCCATTTTAGAATAAGGCTATAACGTAACAAAATGTGGAAAAAGTCAATGGGTCTGAATACTTTCTGAATGCACTGTATGTATTGAGGAGAAAGGACAATGCTGATTTTGTGAGGGGCTTGAAGGACCAAAAGGCCATAACATAATGTGTGATAGGATTTGGATAACCCCAATAATTAATTTCTGTCAGGTACATTGGCCGAAAGAACATGGAGACACTGATCCTCATAGTCCAGATAACGAATGAAAAGACAATGAATCTCACCGGCCAATATGAAGTAAGAGATACAATACTTAAATATATTGCAGTATATTTTAATAGTATTTACTGGTTTAACTACTTGTGTGGGATGTCCTTTAATGTCTTTCAGGGGCGATGTGTGTCATTGAGGTGAAAGTTCACTGTTCTCTGGCTCAGTCTTGCCCATAGGTTATGAAGAAACCATCAAGTCTGGACAAGACAAACTCAGTGAGGAACTTGTTACCCACTATTAGTGGGTACAACCCCTGGCCTTTCACTGTAATGGGCCTATACATCAATGAGAGGTGAGGCAGCATGTTGATAATAGTCCTATTATTTTCTAATCAATTAGACATCCTTGTTTTTCTTTTTTTGATAGCTTGTATCTGTGTTGTATTTGAAAAGAAAACAGCAATTGTGAAAAAGGTGGCATTCATGAATGGCATTGTGCAAGTCACGTGAGTTAATATTTCTTCAATCTAATTGTAATTGTTTGGTTAATTAAAATGCTCCATTGTGCTTGTTGACATAGCCATTAGCAGAGGACTTTCAGTGACTCACCAGTAATCATTTTCAACATGTGTTGTTGAAATAATTTAAATTATTGAAATAATCCAAATTGTTGTCTTGTTTTTATAAAGTCCTTCTGTAATTTATATACTTGCACATCTATTCCTGTTTACATATTGATTTGTGGTACAAAACATTTTTCACTAAACTCACACAAGTTCACTTCACACTGCACACAAACCACTGATAGATGAATACATACCAAAACACAAGTTATTGAATTGCTGGAATAAACAAAGGTTAATGAATGCAAACAAACCATGAATTTGCACTGCAAAAAACTAAGCATTTGGCACCTTGAAAATGCAATAAATAAATGCCACATTTGCTACACACAATTAAGTAAGCATTTGTTAGTTGTACAGCACCTTGAAACAAAATGTTCAACTAGTCATAAATGTCAGATTTTATTTAGTAATGTATTTTATGTCTGATTCTTGTGTGCCAATGACCTTGCATGTGATGAAGATGATGTCGATGGGGTGGATGGGAGAGGGCCGTTAGTTAGTCCAAAGACCATTCAGATTATCTTAACCTCAGTAACTCAAAGACAACCCCCCGGCCTCAACACAAATTTAAACCACTTCAAACTGTCACCAAAAGATCACACTACATCATCAGCACTTATTTGAGGCGGGGGTACTGGATGGGTCCGGAGTCTTGTGATCTATATAAAAGGGCGGTCAATACACTTGGGAGACAGAGCTCTTGAGCGCCTTAAGTAAAGGAGCATCAACAGCTCACCTACAGATTCTCACACATCTTAGATAGCACCAACCAAACAGCACTATGTGGAAGAACACCAGCACTGGTAAGGAGAGGTCCCTGGATGGCACAGAATATAGGCTGGATATCGAATCTGTATTTTTTAGCAGGCCAGGTGAATCATAGAATATAATTATTGTCATTTTGGGGGAAAATAGAACAAAAGTTGCTTAATTGTTCATTTTTAAAGCTGAACATTTGCTTTGGTAATAACATTGGATTTTTGTGGGTTAAACATCAAAGGAAGTTTACAGATTTTTGTCTTAGCACCTTTTTTCCCCCAAGTGTATCTAGAACCTAAAAGGGTTCTGCGGCTGTCCCATAGGAGAACCCATTGAAGAAAGGTTTCAGGTAGAATGGTTTTGGTTCTGGGTAGAACCCTTTTGGGTTCCCCAAAAAGGGTTCTACCTGGAACCAAAAAGGGTTCTCCCATGGGGACAGCCGAAGAACCCTTTTGGAACCCTTTTTTTTCTACGAGTGTGTGGGCTTTGTTTGCCACTTGTAATGCTGCAAAGTAGAGAACCACATATTGTACATATTATTGTCTTAGCAACCTATGCTGGAGATAGACTCACTACATGATAAACCCCCCCCACCACCTCTGTCCTGCCATGGGCTCCTGTATCGCTCCTATCTGACCTGGAACCTGTGTTTTCCCCTCAGATGACCCTAGACAGGTGGCAGTCACCGGAGCCTTGTCCCGGAGTGCCAACCGCAGAAAGAGAACCAGCTTCTCCAAAGAGCACGTGGAGCTTCTCCGTGTCACATTTGAGACAGACCCTTACCCTGGCATCAGCCTGAGAGAGAGCCTGTCCCAGAACACAGGCCTACCTGAATCTCGCATCCAGGTAAGCAGCTACACACACACACAGGCATGCAGGAACACACACACACACACACACACACATACATACACACACACACACACACACACACACACACAGTGTAAGGGGGATGTTTACATTACAATGGCTCTGTGATCAAATGTGGCCTGCATGGGTCCTGCAGATACTAGTATCAGGGTTTCTATTTATCTTTTAAATCACTAAGATGATGTAAGCAGTTTTTATCTGTGGTGTTGTTTGGTCTGACTGGTAGACTGTACAACACTTATAGTAAACAGAGCAGACAACAGCAAGATAAGCCCCAACACTCTCACAATATTCTACAGGTGTTTGTGGGTGGGCTTGGGAAATTATTAACATGGGCACAAAGCAGATAATTATATCTTAGTCTTTGGAGTCAACTAACTGCAACACAGTATCTGTTTGCATTGGAGGTACATTCTAACTGCTGTGTAATAACACAATTGTTTGGTCATCTCTCTCCAGGTGTGGTTCCAGAACAAGAGGGCTCGGACTATGAAGTTTAAGGGCGCTAAGGCCGTGTGGCCGTCCGACTCTGGCTTCCACTCCCCTGGTGGGTTCACCCCTGTCCAGGACCCAGTTTCCCAGCGCCGCACCATGGGGACAGGGGCTACCCAGCCTGGCCTGGCCCCTCTTTCCACCTCCCCCTGCCTGCCCCCTGTCTACCCTGTCCAGGTGAAGGAGGAGGTGGAGGACTTTTTTCATGGATGCTGCCCTCCATCCTACCCTGGAGTGGAGGAGACTGGCCACTACAACTCCCTGTTTGAACTGAGGCAGGCCAGGGTGCTGGGATACAGCTCCAGCCCACCACTGAATAGCCCCAGGCACCAGATGGTTCAAGGAGCCTGGCCCCAGACGGGTGATCAGATGTCTGATCTGGAGGTAAGCAAATACAGCTCAGGCTCCAGCCAGGTTTTCCTTTACCATAGCTCAGCCGAGCAGCAGACCCTCTACAGCAATACCCAGGAAGCCTATGGAGGCCCCATTTCCCAGACCCAGGCCCCAGCCACCCCGGATTCTGGCTACTGGGAGTTTGGACAAGAGAACACCCCTACGATGGAAGGCCAAGGTTCCCTATTGGATGGCTCCTGGAGCACGGCTATGTCTAGCCCAGAATACCCAGGGCAGGCCCGGCACCATGCCCCCCTGCCAGAGCTCCCTGTCCTGTCCCTGCAGGAGATCCTGAGGGAGCTGGAGGGAGAGTGGTGGGAGGGAGATGGCCTGGACAGCTACCCCAATGAGGACAAACTGGTTAACTGTTGAAATCAGTTATCTAAACTTTTTTTTACAATGGACAATATCTTTGTTATTATAGATTTTTGTATGTATCAATGTGTATAGTTTGAAGAACATGTATGAGAGAGAGAGAGAGAGAGAGAGAGAGAGAGATGTTGTTGTTATTATGTTGTTATGTTGTTATTTTGTTCTCTGATGTAATTATAAAAAAATAAAAATTGATGTATGATACTTTGGCAATATGTACATTGAGAGAGAGAGAGAGAGAGAGAGAGAGAGAGAGAGAGAGAGAGAGAGAGAGAGAGAGAGAGAGAGAGCGAGAGAATCATCTTTTGGAATTCTACAACGATTGTATTTATTCTCCCGTGAACTTCATCCCTATTCATTTTAGGTTATTTATATTTTGTTCTCTGTACTTAAATCTAAAATAAATTGTATTACAACAGTGTTTACATTTGTTTGTTTTATACTGAAGAATGTTTTCTGAAGAACTCATTGCGTTACAACAGCTTTGATCAGTGGAGAACTGAGCCGACACCTTTGATTTCAGAGGAAGTAATATAATATCTTGTTGATTCATAAAGTATTATGCCACAATGAAGGGTATTTCAAACATATCAGAGAGCCTAAGTAGGCCTTAAAGATGGTTGTTAGTAAGCCTTGAATTTACATTCCTTTAGATTCGTTAACACATGTGATTAGGCACAGCCTAAATCAACACATCCACTAAGATGGTGGTTGTGAATCACAGATTCATAGTATGGGAATCCGAGTAGCTGGTCAATGTAGGCCTACTGTATCAGTTATAATGCTCTTAAGTTGTCCATACAAGCTGCTGTGTGAAGTGCCATTTGTCATTGTTCTTGTGTTAAGAGTCACTGGTGGTCAATTATACTGATGTACCGTTTTATAAAACAGCAGTTATGCAATTATGCCACTAGAGGTCGTTAGAGAACCATTTATTTTGAATTTCATGGTTATCTCTTTTTTTATTTTATTTAACCTTTATTTAACTATGCAAGTCAGTTAAGAACAAATTCTTATTTACAATGACAGCCTACCCCGGCCTCCCCTAACCCGGACGACGCTGGGCCAATTGTGTGCCGCCCTATGGGACTCCCGACCACGGCCGGTTGTGATACAGCCCGGGATGGAACCAGGGTCTGCAGTGACGCCTCTAGCACTGAGATGCAGTGCCTTAGACCGCTGCGCCACTCTTGGTACATTTTACAACTAGCAACTTGAGAAACAGGGAAAGTGTCACTGTATGAGCTCAAGGACATGCTAGATGACCAATTGAAATTATTATATATCATAGGATACATTTGATAGATTTTAGAAACGTGATTCTGCTTCTATATTATGTATTTACTTTATTTAATGGATCACTTGTAATGCTTTCCCACAATTTCTCAGGTCACTCTGTTCAAGAGACTTTCTTCCTACTAAAATAAAATATAAATACTTTGGAAAGAACGTTCATTTGAAATTATTTTGCTAAAATCACAAACTTCTTAGAATATAAATAGGACACTCCGTGCCATCCATATTTCTATAGCTCCTGGATGTGTCTTAAGATATTGTACGATTTCTATAGACACCATTGAAGATCCCTCCCGTCAACCCATGACCTCACTACACCTCTCATAATACAATGGCATAGTAGGGAGGTGAATATTTCTGTTGCAATGACCAACATGTTCCTGGTGGCTGCTACTTCTGTAGTCACACCTACTGTATACTCCACAAGGGAAAAAGAGACACTCTCTCACACAGAAACACCCTTCATTACACAGGTCATGGAGGAACATGGAGGAAAATGTTTGTATGCAGAGGTGAACATAACAAAAGGATTACTCACGTCTAGTGATCTTATGTAGTAGTGTAGGTAATGAGCCTTGACACCTTAGAGACCTAAAGAGGAGACAGAAATGCATGTACGTATGCACACACACACACACACACACACACACACACACACACACACACACACACACACACACACACACACACACACACACACACAAGACAGGAGATAAATCACAAAGCCGTGAGATGAGATCTTACGTACATTAGAACATGTAGTGCAGGACAGCATTGATGGAAGATTGGTGAAATTACAAGCCATATTTTTTTGTGACGGCTGGGCTCATACCCTAGAACTGCCTACAGCTGATGGACCATCCCATCACTCATATGCCTGTCTTCCCAAAGCTTGTTACACATTGTAAAACTGTTATCTGCTACCGAAGATACCGAGACACTGGATTTAGATGTATTTGCATGGACATTTCATTTCATTAAAACTTTCCTCAACAAGAGTGATAAATCAAAACAGTCAAACTTTGACTGTCAAAGAGGAGCTACTGGGACAGCAGCCCTGTCTTTTATAGATGTCTTGACCTTTAAACCTACTCCGGTTACAAAATAGACAGTTGATATTAAAGTCGTCCAGGGAAATAAGGTCAGCAGCTCCCTAATGAACTCATGTAGCTTACATCAACATCAAACTTACATCAACATCAGACTACTATATATGCTTTGTAAAATGAAGCAAGGTTTTATATACATATATATATATATATATATATACACATACAGTCAATTAATATATCCATTATATGTGTATTCATTAGATTCATAACACCTACTACACATGATTTGAACAGCAAGTATGATGTAATTGTTTGGTCACGTGACAGCTGCAGCAACTGGGTGAGTTAATTTTGCACGGGCTAGTGCCCCGGGTGACCGCGAGTTTCCACATTTTAGACAATTTCATTGGTTTTAAGTAAAATATCCACTCACCCGGGGCACCGGGCCGTGCAAAACGAACAGGCCCCCTTCAAACGTTATGGATAGCGCTCCACTGGAGGATGAAAGCTACAGCTTCGCAGCTCCGGGTAGCCACGCCCCCTGATGCTGATTGGACAGGCGACATCTGGCTAGGGACTATCAACAAAGTGGACATGAACTATTAGGAATGTTGTATGGGAGAATGTATGCAAATGTATGCAAATGTGGACATGTGGCGTATGATATCTCATGGAAATAGGGTAGGAGAGAGAAGTCCAGGACATCAAATGTTTGCTGGGACAAACATGTAACAAGACATATTTTCCCACCACTATCAGACAGATGTGTGTATGTGTGTGTGTGTGTGTGCGTGCGCGCGCGCGTGCGAGTGTGTTTGTTAGATTGTTTGCTTGTTCTTCCTCCTCCTCTTAAGAAAGGTAATGAAGCTTATGGGTCTGGGTGCACTAATTCAAGGAGACAGCCCTCACCTGTCCAAGTGCAATATAGAGGTCAAGTAATCTCTTACTGTATACTGAATTCTCACAGCACCCACTCCCCCCTGTGGCGTCTCCATCTGCAAGATCCTCACACTTCTCCCTTCACTCCCTCTTCTTCGGGTCATCATGACGTTCTCATACTTTTGCTTTGGCTAATGCAGATTTAGGCAGCATAATCCCTGAGTCTAATGGTTTTGTGCAATTATGCCATCATTTGGGATTACTTTGGAATAAAGCCTTAGAGAAAGTATCTGGATTTAACACCATTATCCGTAGGGTGTTGGCTATGCCTAAAAAGTTGTGTCTGAAGATGCAAATCAAGTGTAAGAACGATGGCACATAGGCTATTTTGAGTCACTTCAACAAAAATATAGCAAAGAAGTTGCCTAAAGCCTAATATCAATAAACTATCCACAGTATATGGATTTTTACCGAAGCCCATTGGTCTCACTTATAGCTCCGCCTCTACAACAAGCGAACTCACCTTTTCTATAGTGTCAACGCAAACTAGGCGAGGGACCGAGAGTCAAGGGGCGAACTGGGGAACAGGCTCAGCAGCCGGCTTCCAAGCGCGTGTAACGCAGCTACATCAACTATAGGGCGGGGGACTGGGTTGAAACCGATTCGACTGCTGGGACTTTCTGAAACGGTAAATAGCCACCCTGCACAGTGTATGCAGTGTGGAAATAAAACCCCTTTAAGGCCACATTTTGCAAACTGGACGGCAGCAGGGAGGAAGGAGAAATTGAATTTCCTTTGGTCTCGGTGAGTCGCGCATTTGGTCTCCGTCTCTGGTGATGCCCGTGGTGTGGGGATCTCCGTGCAGCTCACGAAAACAGGGCGTCGGAGGATGATGGTTATGATAGGATTATAATGGCAAACGGAACTGGTACTATTATGTTAAAATGCGTTGTGGTTGGAGACGGTGCTGTGGGCAAAACGTGTCTGTTGATGAGCTATGCCAACGACGCCTTTCCAGAGGAGTATGTGCCCACTGTGTTTGACCATTATGCAGGTAATATGATTTTGGAACATGTCATGATCATATATGAACATGTAGGCTATGTGTGTGTAATCTCGAATTGAACCATTACCAGTTACCTGATCCTTAATAATAAAAGCTGACATCATTCTGTTGGTAGTCTAGTTGCATGAGTTTAATCTGTATGCCAATTTGTTTGAATAGTCCCTCAAATCCAATGTTCAGGAGAAGGTGAAGTGTGTTTGAATGTAATGCTTACTTTTCCTCTTTCTTTGTCTCAGATTGCATAGGAATACATATGTTTCTATAATCAAAACCACTTGTTTGCTTCCTAGGAGAGGGAGGGGTTAAGATCTGTCTGTCTGTCTGTCTGTCTGTCTGTCTGTCTCTGTTTGTCTCTCTCTCTCTAAACTAGCCCTTGTCATTGCATTGCAGTGAGTGTCAACGTTGGCGGAAAGCAGTACTTATTGGGACTGTACGACACAGCTGGTCAGGTACAGTGAGTTAATTTTAACTTTGGCTGGATGCCAAGCATGCCATGTCCAAGGACACAACCTCTCCCCATGTGCTCCCCCCACTGTTAACCGATGGTGCTCTTGAGAGACCCACAAGCTTGAAATTCTGATCAGACTCTAAGCTGCAACAGGTGATGGTTTTCACACATTGCTCTAGTTTCCAGTCAGTCTGGTGTGTGATAGACCGTGATTGTAGGCCTAGTGAAGCATTTCAATAGGTCTATTATGTTGAGAACAGGGGTCCTATGTCCAGTGTCCAGTAGGGATGTTGTCACTGTCTTGTTTATGGGTTGGTTCTTTACAATGTAGCATTCAGTCTGCAAGAGTATCACTCAACTCACACTGTACACATCAGCACACAGTCAAATATCACATCATAACATTTTCATAACACATCATACATAACATTTTCGCTCACCACCAGCAAGCTCTCACGTAAACACACACTCTCTTTTTCCTCTAAGACCTTTAGCTCTGTTTTTTCAAGCTGGGTCTGAAGTTAAGGCATGTCCATTGCAGCAATGAATTGTTAACACTCTCGATTTAACTGTGTAAAGTCCAAATAGGTCCTGAACTGAAACATTGTTCACCTGGTGAATAGGTTTGAGGCTGAGAAAATAAATAATTATTTAGTCCCACTCGAATCTGTGGCTAACATAACTAATTATTTGGAGAAACTACATCTCAGTCATGTTTCGCACAGCTTTTTGTTACTTCTTTGTGTTTGATTGCAATTCCTTGTCTGGAGCCTCTTTGTTTTAGCTGATTCAGACCGTCTGTGAAATGGAGAAGTTTCCCAGATGTCGACTGTGGGCGCGGAGGCCACAGAGAGTAGAGTTACTTCTCTTCAAACGCAGCCCCTCCACTCCTCCACCTCGGCTGACCTCTTTATGCTGAGCACAAGGCCAGCTGGTAATGTTTATAGCTTCAGCATCTGATCAAAGATGGGAGTACCAGAGGGCTAGAGGGAGGGAAACCGGAAGAGGAAGAGAGAGAGAGAGAGAGAGAGAGGGGCTGGCTGAGAGAGTGAGGGGAGTAAAAAAAACGGCTAATCTGCTCTGGAATCCTGTAATGTGACCCTGAGGAGGCTCAGGCCGGGGGTGTGGAAGAAAGCAATGCTAAATACTGTGCCCCTCTCTGTTGAGGAACCTCATCCAACCCAGCCACCCAGCCGCTAATTCACACTCTCCTGCTACAGTCCCCAACTTCT
Organism: Thymallus thymallus; assembly: GCA_023634145.1. Taxonomy (NCBI): domain Eukaryota; kingdom Metazoa; phylum Chordata; class Actinopteri; order Salmoniformes; family Salmonidae; genus Thymallus; species Thymallus thymallus. Next base: position 24,098,465 of record CM042389.1, on the reverse strand, counting down.
GCTTTGCACTAGACATGTTTTATTGGCTCCAAAGACCCTTTAAGCTGAAGCTCGCAGAATCGTCTGCCGTTTCATAGGGGAAGATGATTAACCATTTGCTCAAAGAGGAGAGAAACTAGTCTCGCTGTCTCATTTCCCTATGTTTTTGTCTGTGTATCACTTATTCCACCACCTGATCCAATTCATAGATCTATACGTAACGCGTTCAGTCACATCTCTTGAACCTGTGGGCCAAGAACAGAAGGAATAGAATGGATAGTCTTTATTTATTCATTCATCCCCTCCCTGGCTGATGCACTAATCACAGAAAGCTCGCATTGCTTCTGTGGATAGGAGGAGGAAGCAGGAAGTGGATGTTAAGTGCTGTTGTACCCATAGCAACACTGGGCTCTCTTTACTCATTCTCTTCACTCTCTTCCTTTGTTGCTGCTCAGTTTCTCATTTGCTCACTCCCTTCTGCACTCGCACTCCTCACACTCCGTTGCACATGCCTCCGTCACTCTTCTGTGGCGGCCCCCCCTTTTGTTTTTGTACAGTGCCTCATTAGGTTTTGTCTAGGTGTGACCCCTAGACATCCCAGCAGGGGACAAAGAGTAAAGTGGGCTCTGCTCTGCTGCTGCCGCAGGGCCTTGTTCCTCTCCACTCAGCTGAACACCAACGGGAGATGGCTAGACATGTCATGCCCCTTTTGAACACCAATGGGAGCACCAGACGTGCCATTCCCATTTGAACACCACAGCTCGATAAAGGCTGCTGATGGATGTTTTAAACTGTTTCACCATTGACCACCATAGGTCTAAAGCTCCATTGTTTGGCATGTGATGTAAACACCTTGAATGGGATACCTCAGTCTGAACTATCACTTTAGTCCCGTGTTGGGAAATGCTCAGACAGTTTTGGGGATGAGCTGTGAAGTACTGTAATATGAAATACAGTTACTAGATGGCAACCAACTACCAGTAAGTTACTGTAAAATTCACACTAACCCCTTTACAGTTTGTGTTGGACCCTAGGAATGGGGATCCCTTAATAAACACAGTACACAGTGCAGTGATCATACAGTTTTGAGGATGGGCCATGAAGCATAGTGCCTGCGCTTGTTATTCTCCTTGCGGCTATGTTGGAACAGGCGTCTCTGACACAGCCGCCGGGCCAGAGGAGGAGTGACTCGCTGATAACATAGACGGGTCATGTCAGTGACTTGACACACTCACAGCTGAGATCGCATACCCAGCCAAGTAGAAATGCCATAGAAAGCCTCGCCCTGATCGAAATGTAAGTACACGTAAGAGGAGAGTGGTTGCCTTGACTACCTTTATTAGCTTCTTAACCCTTAGCCTACAATTTCTGCTCTCCCGTGGAAATCAAATTAACATAATACAAAAAAAATCCAAAATTTCTGTTTAAACTATATATCTGTTTTTCTTTTGTGTGGACTGCGTCTCAATCCTCCGCATCCTGTCGCATCTGAGGTGAAAGGTGGCAGAGCTAGAGCAGTGTTTGTCAGATCGTGAGACATCCCGAAAATAAGTATTCTCAAGAAAACGTCTGTAGCATCCGAACGGTTTGGCCTACAAAACTATGATGACCACTCTATTGAGAGATGAGACTCCCACGAACACGATGTTCTCTGTTTTGCACTAGGAAGCTCACACTCATCTGAAGGTCCCTGGTACTGGTGTAAAAAACTAATGGAAGTATATATGGAGATAGTTTAGTGCCTAAAATGGAAAAAATAATTTAAAAAAGAAAACAACATTGTTTCCTGATCTTTCTTATATCTCTCAGAATGTAATTTTGATGTTCTTTTAGACTCTGTTTCTCCATGTACTGAATCTGTTATTCAATGCGTTGGCTAATAGCAGTAATGCCAAATTCAATATTTAATCCAAAATCAAATAGCTAAACAATCCTTCGTATACCCATCTTAAAACAATTCCATATGTTAGCTTAGAACCCCCTGGCTTAGACAGAGCTCAGCCTCGTTAATAGAAACTCTCCTCTCAGTCTTAGCCCTTTTGTGACCCTCTTGCATTTTTATGCTTCCTTCTCCCTCCTTCATACGATTTACTGTACACACTGGAGAACATTGGAAACATTTATGAAATGCAATGGGGGATGAAAGAATGGAGGAAATGGAGATCGCTTCCCTTCACAAAACAAGCTAAGGCTTTGTTTACTGTAAACTGTATTACTGTGTTCTAGTACAGTACACTGGGATGGGGTTTATCTGCTCCATAAGAACACACACACACAAGGTGTTTCTCAATATGCATACTACCGTACTCCACACTCATGCTCCAAGTGCATTTTTTTCAGAGGACGTTCTCGAGTCCGTTCTTGTGAGGACGAAAGTGTAGAGAGTGCATAAAACATTACATTTGATGCACTATATTGAATCATACACGCTGCACCTCCTTATTCACTGAAACTTCTTGTAGCCAGGACAATGGCAAATGAGATGAAAATAAGATTTACACAAAGCAAATGTTTTACTTCATAACTATCAGCTAGCTATGTGAATCCAGATAATCTAGCTAACTAGACAGTTTAACAGGCAAAAATGACCTAAAACTAATGTTATGCTAGCTACCACTTCTTCATGGGTAGCTAGCTAGCTACCACTTCTTCATGGGTAGCTAGCTAGCTACCACTTCTTCATGGGTAGCTAGCTAGCTACCACTTCTTCATGGGTAGCTAGCTAGCTACCACTTCTTCATGGGTAGCTAGCTAGCTACCACTTCTTCATGGGTAGCTAGCTAGCTACCACTTCTTCATGGGTAGCTAGCTAGCTAGTTAACAGTAATAGTTAGCCAGTTCGCCCTATTGGCTTACTATGTGCTTGCAATCTACACACACTACAGTGGGTATTGAGGCAGGTAAACATGCCAAAATGAACACAATGTATTTACGTTTTCAAGATACAATATTGTAGTCAGGCAACATTTGAGATGTGAATGTGCAACATTTCATTACGAAGTCGGAGTATATTTTCTCTTGCTTCAGCTCAAATAATGGCTGCCGTTGAATTCAATACCCTGTGTATACAGTTGAAGTCGGAAGTTTACATACACTTGAAGTCATTAAAACTCATTTTTCAACCACATCATGTTAACAAACTATAGTTTTGGTAAGTCGGTTAGGACATCTACTTTGTGCATGACACAAGTAATTCTTCCAACAATTGTTTACAGACAGATTATTTCACTTATAATTCACTATATCACAATTCCAGTGGGTCAGACGTTTACATACACTAAATTGACTGTGCCTTTAAACAGCTCGGAAAATTCCAGAAAATTATGTCATGGCTTTAGAAGCTTCTGATAGGCTAATTGACATAATTTGAGTCAATTGGAGGTGCACCTGTGGATGTATTTCAAGGCCTACCTTCAAACTCAGTGCTTCTTTGCTCGATATCATCGGAAAATCCAAAGAAATCAGCCAAGACCTCATAAAAAAAAACTGTAGACCTCCACAAGTCTGGTTCATCCTTGGGAGCAATTTCCAAACGCCTGAAGGTACCACGTTCATCTGTATAAACAATAGTACACAAGTATAAACACCATGGGACCACGCAGCCACCATACCGCTCAGGAAGGAGACGCGTACACCTGTTGATTACGAAGCATGTGACAAATACAATTGTATTTTATTTGACATGCATTTTTCAAACAATCGACTAGAAAGAAGAAGTATCAGCATATTTTCTGTAAGACGTAAGCTAGGTTTCATGAAGGCTATTTCCATCAGTTCTTGAAACCACTGCTGATAGATGCATAATGGCATCACCACAAGGTCGTCCAACACTTCTTAAAGATCCAGTGCACAGAATTCAATTCACTTAGATTTTTCAGTTTTTTACCTGAGCAATTTAGATTAAGTTAGTTTGTTGAGCTTAAATCAGACATATCAGTCATAATAATGATTTAAGACCTATTATTTCCTTCCGTCGAGCTTGCCACCTTTTTGTCCATCACATCATAACTAGTCTGAATGTGTGCACTCTGCATATTTAATCTCTGGTCATTCAGAGGGTGCTGGTGATGTAGTAGGACAGCCTGTCAGAATTGGGTATCAGGGAGCGACGAGGAAATGCTTGATCTCATTTACTGACAGGACCAGGTTGTAAATGTGAATTAGCTATTGGCGCCACGCAATAAACTGAGACCTATCGGAGATGGCAGTTTGCCTGATGCCTTCCGCACGGCTTCCTGTAAAGTACTGCTAATGTGAAGTAATGCCCAATAGCCACAGTCCGAGAGAGACAGAGTGAAAATACGCTCATACTTCTGCTTTCTAGTCCATTTCAAACTGTTTGAGAATGCATGTCAAATAAAATAGAATTGTATTTGTAGATAAGCACAGTGTAAGTTAGTCTTTCTCTCTCTCAGAGCCTCAGTGAGGAGGAGTAAAAGGATCACTGCATTTGGAGCTAATTTTCCATACGGTTGAATAATTACTGAAATATAAATTCTGAGGATGTGGTAGTCTTTTGGTGGATATGATGTAAGGAAGGCTGTTGCTCTCTTTCTCCGCAGTGTCTCTGTTCCCCTCCCCTAACTTCCTGTGTCTCTTTTATTACCCGCCCTTAACTTTTTTTCCCAGGAGGACTATGACCGCTTGAGGCCTTTGTCGTACCCCATGACCGATGTCTTCCTCATCTGCTTTTCTGTGGTCAACCCGGCTAGTTTCCAGAATGTGAGGGAGGAGTGGGTCACTGAGCTGCAGGAGTATGCGCCAAGTGTCCCCTACCTCCTCATAGGCACTCAGGTGAGCCACAGCCACGCCACCCATAGCCTGTCTCTACACTTTGTCCTGGCCATTTCACATGCCAAGTTTCACAGACTGTATTCACCTGGCATGTGCAATCCTCATCCACCCTACTCATTCTCACGCTCTACTTCACAGGGGAACCTCCACTTAAATGTACTGTGCTCTCTGGTTTATTTTATTCTTAAGACCGTTCACGAACATGCATAAAGAAATACAGGTGTATGATTCCAATCATTAAAAAGTAGATGGAACTTAATAGTAAGAGTAAATTGAACTTTTTTTCTTGACTTTTTAAATTCAGTAACTCTCATAATTTCCTAATGATCAGTCCACAGACACTTTTCAAACCACACTAATGGGTGTCCCTCCGCCAGTAGTTCCCTGGCCACCAGAAATAGAAAATGACATATTGGCGGTGGAGAGTTTAGTGGAGTGGAACTGTGATTTATTTATCAGTCCCACCGTAACTCACATTCTCACATTGCATGCTGATGTTGACCCAATCAATTCACAGACGGACCAGAGCCACAAATCAAACACAAACACAGATGTGTTAATGAATGTTTGTCTCAATAAAGAGTTTATTACACTTATCAGTGGGCATGTGCAAGGTAAAGTAGGGTCACTTTTACCATTTGAATTTTGACACAAATATAATACTTTTGTATTATAATTTTTCTTAAATAATTTATGAATGTGCAAATGAGGCAATATCTCATTAAATGCGTTTAATTACCATTTTATTTCAGCGGGCTGATAGGGGAAACTTGCTGAATGATCAAAGAAATTATAGTTGAAGCTTTTATTTTAGGCTATTTACAGAAAAAGAAGTCCTGGGTGCCTCGTTAGCAATAGACAAGAAATCAACAGGGGCCAACCATTTGCATCCTTGTCTGCTTAAGTGTGCATAGCCCATCGTTGTTGGCTCAATAACCCACATTTTTTTATTTAACATTTAAGTTGTGCTGCTACTCCATAAGGGCGGGGATAGTAACGATCTTAACAGTTATCGTCCCATTTCAAGGCTTTCTTGTCTAGCTAAGCTACTTGAATCATTGGTAAATGCACAACTTTGAGAAATGTATTTTGAATGTAAACCAATCAGGGTTTAGACCTAGGCATAGCACTATTACAGCAACCACTTTAGTTGTTAATGATCTTGTCAATGCTTTAGACACTAATAAGAAATGTGCTGCTTTGTTTGTCAAAGGCTTTTGATACTGTCGGTCATGCTATTGTATTGAGTTAGTTGTCCTCGATAGGCCTGAGCTCTGACGCCTGTTCTTGGTTTCTTCGTGACAGAACTCAGGCCATTGTAATGGATGGGGTTATGTCTGAATGTCTTGAAGTATATAAAGGTGTGCCACGGGTCGATTTTTGGGACCTGTTCTCTTCACTATATATATATATATATATATATATATATATATATATATATATATATATATATATATATATATATATATATATATATATATATATATATATATAAACACCATTGGTCAATCTGGTAAAAATTGTACATTTAATCTATATGCGTATTATACTATTATGTATGGCATTGCCCCGACTGTTGATCTGGCTGTGTCAAAACTACAGTCAGATGTTATAGTTATGCAGTAATCCCTTGCAGATTTAAAATGTGTGCTTAATATGGGCAAAACAAAATACATGTTATTTTTCAACTCTACGTAAGAATGTTTCAGATGAACTACATGTTCACTCACCAGATGGTTCTCCAATAGAACGTGTTCCCGCATATAAATACTTGGGCATTTGGATTGATATGGATTTTACCTTTAAAAAAACATATAGACGAGCTGGTTAAGAAGCTAAGATTTTAAAGTTGTCTTTTTCTACAGAAACCCAACGTGCCTTTCTCCAAGCAGTACAGTAGGAAGCAGATTATTCAGTTAGCTGCTACTACTCTTAAACCTTTGGATGACGTCTACCAATAGTGCCCTTTTAGTTTTGTTACAGGCGACAGTTTTGATACTCATCACTGGATCCTGTTTCAAAAGGTTGGCTGGACTTCGCTAAAGACCCGTAGATCTCTACATTACACCCTAAGTGTTTATCTAACTTTGCTGTTGAAGTATAGACCCCTGAGTTGCCGAACCCGTTAACAGGATTGGCTAACTCTTAAGGTTCTTAGGGTCTCCACTGAGCTAGGTAAATCTGCTTTTAGTTTTAATGCACCATATTGCTGGAACAAAATATTCTAAATACATGTTCTGGTGCCGTTCGAGCAATTTAAAGTATGGATCTGGGATTGGTTTGTGGATGAATGTAAATGTTTTTCTGTGTGATTTGTGATGTTTTATTACATAATTATTCAGACCCTTTGCTATGAGACTCGAAATTGAGCTCAGGTGCATCCTGTTTCAATCGATCATCCTTGAGATGTTTCTACAACTTGATTGAGTCCACCTGTGGTAAATTAAATTGATTGGACATGATTTGGAAAGGCACACACCCGTCTATATAAGGTCCCACATTTGACAGTGCATGTCAGAGCAAAAACCAAGCCATGAGGTTGAAGGAATTGTTCATAGAGCTCAGAGACAGGATTGTGTTGAGGCACAGATCTGGGGAAGGGTTCCAAAAAATTGCTGCAGCATTGAAGGTCCCCAAGAACACAGTGGCCTTCATCATTCTTAAATGGAGGAAGTTTGGAACCACCAAGACTCTTCCTAGAGCTGGCTGCCTGCCAAACTGAGCAATCGAGGGACAAGGGCCATGGTTAGGGAGGTGACCAAGAACCCGATGGCCACTCTGACAGAGCTCTACAGTCCCCCTGTGGAGATGGGAGAACCTTTCAGAAGGACAACCATCTCTGCAGCACTCCACCAATCAGGCCTTTATGGTAGAGTGGCCAGACGGAAGCCACTCCTCAGTAAAAGGCACATGACAGCCCACTTGCAGTTTGCCAAAAGGCACCTAAAGACTCTGAGACCATGAGAAACAGATTCTCTGGTCTGATGAAATCAAGATTGAACTCTTTGGCCTGAATGCCAAGCATCACATATAGAGGAAACCTGTCACCATCCCTAAGGTGAAGCATGGTGGTGGCGCCGAACCTCAGACTGGGGCGAAGGTTCGACCCTAGGCACACAGCCAAGACTTTGGGACAAGTCTCTGAATGTCCTTGAGTGGCCCAGCCAGAGCCCGGATTTAAACCCGATCTAACATCTCTGGAGAGACCTGAAAATAGCTGTGAAGCGACGCTCCCCATCCAACCTGACAGAGAGCTTGAGAGGATCTGCAGAGAAGAATAGGAGAAACTCCCCAAATACAGGTGTGCCAAGCTTGTAGCGTCATACCCAAGATGACTCGAGGCTGTAATCGCTGCCAAAGGTACTTCAACAAAGTACTGAGTAAAGGGTCTGAATACTTTCCAAAGGCACTGTGTGTGTGTGTGTGTGTGTGTGTGTGTGTGTGTGTGTGTGTGTTAATATGCATTTTATATTGTATTATACAGGGCACTTTTGGAAAAGAGACCCAGGTCTCAATATGTCTTCCCTGTCAAAATAAAGGTTAAATAAAATTATTTTTTGCATATCGTGCAAATAAATATTTTCTAGACACTAAATGAAGTCAGCCTAAATATTTTGGTTTCATTTTGTTAAGACACTCCAGGACCAGACTTTTCCAGAGCAGATTGTGGATAGAAACATTTCAAAAGTATTTATCTTTAAAATACAAAATGTATTTCTTTTGAATATATCTAAGGATAACCACACAACATTTGGTGAATGCTGATGCTTCTGAAGCTGAGAAATGAGTTGGCGTGTCAGAGTCTGACTTTCGGGAAATGGGAGTTTAAGGACTAAGTACACTGAATTCCGACTACTGAACACCATCTCTTCAAAGTAATATCTTCAACGCAATATCCACTATAAGACAAAAAAACAATAAGCTGGGCAGCATGTCCTATTGGAGAGTTGATCGAGCTATCTCTTTGGTCACTTGTTGCGCTAGATGGAGTACAATGATAACACCATTAAGTTGTTGTATAAATAAACAAAATATCTGAAATTGTATTCCCTTTTGGACTTTTTGGTTTTTAAATGGTTGAAAGCGCAGCAGTAACATAATTTAGGTGAGAACTAAACCAAAAATCAGACATTGAGAATGTGGTTGTGCTTTTAGATGGTTGAAAGGATGGTCATAACGCATTAGGAATTTAATACATTTTGGCTATCTTTTAGAGTGGGTGAAAATTGGTCGTAATCTCATTGATCAATGTATAAACCAAATATTACCCAATTATTCATGTTGAAATGACGTGGTGTGCCCAGTGGGTAGTTGAATGAACAAGTTGTTCACTCAACTGAAGAAGTTGCTTAAGAAGCAGCCTATCTGCTGCCTTTCTGATTGGTTGTTACTGTGCTGATGGGAAGTGTTGTCTCCCCCTGTTTCAGATTGACCTGCGTGATGACCCCAAGACCATTGCCAAACTAAATGACATGAAGGAGAAACCCATTACCACAGAGCAGGGCCAGAAGCTAGCCAAGGAGGTACGTACAACTGTGGGGCCAGGAGGGAGGTTACAGAAGGAATTTTGAGTGTGTAGGAGAGAAAGTGATCTACCTTATTTTACACAGATGGTCTGGCCCTCGTCAAACCAATTCTGTATTAAAATGATGATAAAGCTTTGTATGTATTAAGTTTTGAGGATTTGTTGATTCAGTCTCACACACAAGACTGATAGTTTTGAGGGACCGCCTGCTCCTCTCCAGATCGGTGCTTGTGTCTACGTGGAATGCTCAGCTCTCACCCAGAAAGGACTGAAAACGGTGTTTGATGAGGCCATCATCGCTATCCTGACCCCCAAGAGGAAGAAAGGAGTCCTGAAGAGAAGACTGGGGCCGCGCTGTATTAACTGCTGCCTCATCACGTGAGAGAGATGGAAACATCCAAAACACCCGGGTCATATTTATTAGGGCATGCAATGGAAAACCTTTTAAAACGTAAAAAAATCAAAAAACAAGAATTTCTTATTGGATAAGATCAGGTATCCCCACCCTGTTTCAGACTTTTTTCTTCCATTTGGTGCCTAACGAATACACGCCTGAATACAAACCAGAACGAATGGCCAAAACCATAGAGAGGTCATAAGAGGGGGAGAGAGAGACTCAAGGACCGAAATGGACAAGGACCCTATTTTTAGTTTGGGCCTCTTGAGCGGTTTGTCTCTCTCCAGCTGTTGACCAATGGAGTTAGGGGGCAGATTTACTACCAAAGGAGCACAATACCCAAGTCAACAACGCCCTTCAGTAAGACTTTATTTGCCTTTTTTAAAATTACTTTAAAAAAATATTTTTCCTGTACAAAAACATGCTGTAATCTGTCAGAAAACAGAGGTATAATGGTGTCCATTTTACTCCTGATATTACGTGTAAATTTTTTGTAATATATGCTGTAGAAATGAATGAATGGGTGGATTAAATCAAGCCTCCAAGCGCTTTCTTTATAATGTGTGTTGTGTAACTCACCTCAGCCACTACCAATGAAATACTTTGTTTAAAAGAACATGCTATTCCCCTGAACTATGGGGAGTCGCTAGGAGTTGTCTTTTTTCTTCTACTAATCAGTTTGCGGTGCTTGAAGTATTATTACAAAACCTGGACTTGAATTAGTCAGTGACCCAATGGGGGCCAAATAATTGGATGCACACAGCTGCATGGGATATGGGGATGTGGGGAGAGATACACAAACAGATACTGTATCTCCAGCACACAACATGAAGCACAGTCCACATACCTATCCCTGTCGATTTGTAAAGCACAGTTAAAAGTCAATCTGCCCACCCCTACCCTTAGCACTATCGTGCTGACCTGAACATACTGTGTACTATGGTGGATGCAGAACCAGCCCATCCCAATTCAGCTCAGTTTGACCTGGCTCAGTATTGTGAAAAGGGTACCTCTCAATTCTGCCATTGAAGCACAGAACGTACCATGGTTACAAGGGGGCGTAATAAGCCTCCTCCAACCATATTTCAAGAAGACCCTCCTTCCCTTCTCCAGCCAGAATATATATATATATATATATATATATATATTTTCTATGTTTTGTTGCATGTTTTCTATCCATTGGGAAGGTGCTTGCTGACTGCCTGATCTTACAGTTGGGTTTTTTGTTTTTAGGTCAGAGTTGATTTTAAAGCTTTAATGTAAATTGTGCTAATTTCTTTCTTGTTCTCTGTCCCAGCCTGCTGTGCTGTGTACTTTTTTTTCTTCCTAGAAGAGCACAATGTGGATTATTGAGTGTTGACATTCTCTCTTTTACTAGGAAGTTGTTGCACATGCTGCTGCTGAGGTAAATTGAATGGATCTATAGCAGTGCGGAAACAAGTGCAGATTCCGGTTAATCATTTTCTCTACTCAATAAATGTTTTTACCGTCTAAAGCCTTTCTTTGGGGTCTTCCTTGAGGATGAACTACTAAGAGGATGTGTTACAGGACATATTGTTCTGTTTTTGTTATGTATAGATGTTTTATAAGTACAGTATTGGGCACAATTGATTTGGCTCAGTTGCTATCTAGGCCCTGGTTACCTCATACAGGAGTGTCTTCGAAGTGTGTTGTACATGAGTGATTCCTCCCGAAATCCAGGAAAACAAAGACCATGATTTTCCCAATGTAATCCATAGAATAGTCCTTTTGGAGCAAGGAATGTTAAAATATATTTGACATTTTGTATCTAAAGGCATAATTGAGAACTAACAGGTAATTAGTGTTACAAAAGAAAAATTGGTGTCATATGAAGCTTTACAGCTTGCTCTGTAATATGAGTAGTATTTTGTAAAAAAAATAATTATTTGGTTAATTGTTTAATATATTTTCGAACATATACTCTACCAGCATTTAAAAGTTCCAGAGTGGGATCTCTGCCACTTTTAGAGTTATGATCCAATTTGTAAACATTACCAAGAGTGAATGTGTAAAAGGACGCCCTCTGCTGGATATGCAATGATACAAGTATTGTAAAAGGAGGGCTGTAATTTACAGAACAAGCAGTGAAGCTTCATATGACACCAATAATTGCTTTGTAGCATCTACAGATGAAACATGGAGTCTTAAAGGAACGTTCTGTACATTACCTTGGAAATAATGGACGACGCAGCGGGACGCGGCGGATCGCATCTCTAGCAACCAAAAGATGAGAAAGTATGAATTTGATTAAATGAATCAACGGGGGAAAAAAGTATTTATACTGATTTAAATGTGTGCTTTTTGGCAGCTGAGGGGACAAACACCTCCGTTCTGTACATTACATTACAGGGCTCCCAATTGACGCAGTGGTCTAAGACACTGCATCTCAGTGCTAGAGGTGTCACTACAGACAACCTGGTTCTAATCCAGACTGTATCACAACCGGCCGTGATTGGGAGTCCCATAGGGCGGCGTACAATTGGCCCGGCGTCGTCCGAGTTTGGCAGGTGTAGGCTGTCATTGTAAATACAAATGTATTCTTAACTGACTTGCCTAGTTAAACATTTAACCTAATTGGTTAAAATCACGATACACACCCTACTCATAATTGGTTAAAATCACATGATACACACCAGATGATGTCATCGTAAATGCTTATCTTCCTCTATCCTATTGACTACAAAACATAAAATTGCGCCATTTTCTCATACATTTTCACATACACTCATACATTTTCACATACACTCTCATACATTTTCACATACACTCTCATACATTTTCACATACACTCTCATGCATTTTCACATACACTCATGCATTTTCACATACACTTTCAAATGGGGGGATTAGATACATAAAGTGCATTCATTACAGCCATATTCTAAAATGTATACAATTATTTATTTCCCTCATCAATCTACACACAACACCCCATAATGACAAAGCGAAAACCATTTTTTTTTTTATCTTTGCAAATGTATTAAAAATAAAAAACGAATACCTTATTTACATGAGTATTCCGGCCCTTTGCTATGAGACTTGAAATTCAGGTGCATCCTGTTTCCATTGATCATCCTTGAGATGTTTCTACAACTTGATTGGAGTCCACCTGTGGTAAATTCAATTGATTGGATATGATTTGGAAAGGCACACACCTGTCTATATAAAGTCCCACAGTTGACAGTGCATGTCAGAGTAAAAACCAAGCCATGAGGTCGAAGGAATTGTCCGTAGAGCTTCGAGACTGGATTGTGTCGAGGCACAGATCTGGGGAAGGGGTATGAATAGAAAAAGTTGATGAGTGAAAAAAAACTATGTAATCCATTTTAGAATAAGGCTGTAACGTAAAAAATGTGGAAAAAGTCAAAAGTTCTGAAATACTTTCCGAATGCACTGTAGATTTATTGAACTCTGGTCACTTTTAATGATGTTTACATATTGTTTTACACACTTTATATGTGTATATACTGTATTCTAGTTCTGTCTCATCCTATATAACTACAGCTGTAAGCACCTTTTCTATTCATATACGGTCCATACATTTATACAGTATATATTTATTTTGCTCACTGATATATCTCTTAAAAAAAAATGTATTATGTGTATTGTTACTGCACTGCTGACACTAGAAACATAAGCATTTCGCTGCAACTGTGATAACATCAGCAAATCTGTGTAGGCGACCAATAAACGTTAATTTGATTTTGACAGACACCTGCCCTGCGCCAGGCCAGAACCTTTTCACACTTCATAAAGCATAGCTTTTGGGGGGAATTGACGCAGGGGTTTATGCTACATTTGGCAAGCTTTTATACATTTGTTAGTGTGTGGGACCAATAAGGTAATCTATAGTATTAAGGTTGTTGGTGGGGAAGGAACTATCGTTGATGGGATGAACAGAAGACTCTCTCTGGCAATACACAGGAAGGAGAGAGGAGACTGACGGCTAACACCGGTGAGTTCTAATGAAACACGGTTAATTGCTTGAATGCACATGCTAGAATGATGCAGGTCTCAAATTGTATCTCACTATTGCTGGTTCATTGGTTCAGTAAACATGCCCGCATATTTTATCAGTAATGGATGTGCATTTACACCTTCACAAATTACTCCGATACACTTTCTGTCTTAACCCCTCTAGATGGCAATATTTCCTTTTTTCATTTTGACTAAAAGAGCACATAAAGCAACTCAATCTCAAAACACATACCCTAGACCAAAACACAAGTATATAAAACCATGGTTATCTATGCAAATGGGTTTCATTGTTACCTAAAGAATATACAATGATTGTGAATGGACTCGTTTTGTGTTCGCAAACAATGTAAATAAAGCCGCATACATAAGGCAGCTCCAAAATGCAGGTTTTTCAGCTCAGTGCTTTCTGTGGTGGTGGGGCAAGCCCGAAGAAAATAGGAGCGTTGCGCTGTGATTGGCTCAGTGTTCTGTCACTCATGGGGACACTACGTCACCGCCAAATTCTAGCCCTTTGGGTCCTGCCATAGAGTTACATTAGAAGTGCCCTTCCAAGAAGGCTCAAGGTCATTGGCCACAGATACAATTACATCAAATCACGTTATAGCTACAGTAGCTTTGATTGGACTGATCATGTCAACATCTTACTTTCAAAATCTTAGCTAGCAGTCATCATGAATCAAGTCGACAATCTACTGGCAAATTATTTTTAATTCTTGTCATATGAAGATAAATAATGAAGATAAATTATAGATAAAACGCATCGGTGCTCATCGGCCATTGGACGTAAACATTACACAACAAGTTGGAAATCGCAAATTCAACAATTTGTGGTTTGGAAGGAATCTGTGACCGTGGCTAACTGCAAGCATTACAACTGGGAAGTCAGGAATAAACGAGCTCAGACTGGGAAAATACGTTTTGAACAGTCATCCAACTCAGAATTGTACAGTAAATCCGGCCTCTTTCTCTTTCTTTGATGACAAAATTATGTAATATGCCAGGGAGATATGTATACTGTAGCTAAGAAAGTAATATTAAGTGTATGTTGTGTAGTAAGCGGTTAGTAGCCCATGTGCCTCACCCTAATAATTTGGTCTATTTTCACCTCTTAATTTCACCTACTGTTCTGACTTGGTGGTGCACATGTAGCCTATAACCTGTTTTTGAGAAATGCAATCATCAAATATTGTAAGAGCTTTCATTGTCTGCTTATATGCCCGCTTTATTTATCCTACGGTTCTGACTTTGTGTACAGGGAGAACACTGTAAGAACGACCCATGGGCTGAATTCTGTCCCTGTACATTTCAAGTGCTGAACAGATAGTTATATTGCCATATCAGCTATGTTTTTTTTAAAAGGCAGTAAATGAGTCTGAATAAACTGTTTTGCTGCCAGGCAAGGCTCCGCTGATAGCCAGGTGTAGCAGTGGTAAGGTGTTGGGACTGCTGTTGGGACTCTGCTGTTGGGACAGCTTTATGTAGGCCCTAACAGTTTGTGGGCACCATTTGTCACTGCTATAGTGCAATTTATGTATTGTTTAGTGTTGTGGCTTTGCTGGCATGCATCCCACATTGATTTATTTTTGCCCCAACAAGATTTACATGCTAAAATCGCCACTGCTGATACCCCATTTAATGTACTCAGGATCCCTAGACTGTACAACGCAATATGAATGTTCAATACGCGTAGTAGGTTGACTGGTGAGCTAATTTGGCTCATTTCACAGTGGTGCCAATGTCCTGCAATATGAATGTCCAATAGCCACAATAGACTGACTGGGGAGGTGATTTCCCACAAGTCAAAGTCCTCCAATATGAGCTCCAAAGCTAATATTTGTGTACACTCTTCACAGTTGTGTTCTGTTGGTGTCACTGAGCAGGCTGATACCCCATTTAATTTACCCACAATCCATAGGTAAGGCTGTACAGTGAAATGTAAGTATGTCCCCAATGCAATTATGAAGTCTAATACATCCACAGTGCGATTTCAACTGACTTGTCATTTTTAGTCAAATTAGTAAAATGTATTTTGTTTAATTTATATAAAAACATTCCAAACGTGTTAAGAATGATCTAGTCCAAATAAGGCATGATTCCACTATTTGTATCCGTTTGCAACTTTTATTTTGAATTCGAACCGCAAATTCCACCGTTGTGGCTAAACGTTATTGTGTGGAAGCATTCATCGAAACCTTGGGTTGGCTGGCTGCTACAAGGGACACATACAGTGGCAAGAAAGATTACCTGGATTCTACATACATTTTAGGGCGGCAGGTAGCCTAGCGGTTAGTGTTGGGCCAGTAACCAAAAGGTCGCTGGTTTGAATACCCGACCCGAGAAGCTGAAAAAACCTGTTGATGTGTCCTTGAGTAAGGCACTTAACCCTAATTTGCTGCAGGGGCTGACCCTGTAGGTAGGCTGTCATTGTAAATAAGAATTTGTTCTTAACTGACTTGCCGAGTTAAATAAAGGTTTAAAAAAAAAATGTAAGTATCAAAGGTTGATCTGAACTTCTTAAACTAAGAACACACAAATTATTGTATTTCTCTTGTCTATATTGAATACATAATTTAAACATTCACAGTGTAGGTTGGGAAAAGTATGTGAACCCCTAGGCTAATGACTAATTGGAGTCAGGAGTCAGCTAACCTGGAGTCCAATCAATGAGACGAGATTGGAGATGTTATTTAGAGCTGCCCTATAACAAACACTCACAAAATTGGAGTTTGCTATTCACAAGATGTATTGCCTAATGTGAACCATGCCTCGTACAAAATAGATCTCAGAAGACCTAAGATTAAGAATTGTTGACTCGCATAAAGCTGGAAAGGGTTACAAAAGTATCTCTAAAAGCCTTGATGTTCATCAGTCCACGGTAAGACAAATTGTCTATAAATGGAGAAAGTTCAGCACTGTTGCTACTCTCCCTAGGGGTGGCCGTCCTGCAAAGATGACTGCAAGAGCACAGTGCAGAATGCTCAATGAGGTTAAGAAGAACCCTAGAGTGTCAGCTAAAGACTTACAGAAATCTCTGAACATGCTAACATCTCTGTTGATGAGTCTACGATACGTAAAACACTGAACAAGAATGGTGTTCATGGGAGGACTACAGGGAAGAAGGCACTGCTGTCCAAAAAAAAAACATTGATTCACGTCTGAAGATCGCAAAAGAGCACTTGGATGTTCCACAGCGCTACTGGCAAAATATTCTGTGGACAGATTAAACTAAAGATGAGTTGTTTGGAAGGAACACACAACACTATGTGTGGAGAAAAAAAGGCATAGCACACCAACATCAAAACCTCATCTCAACTGTAAAGTATGGTGGAGGGAGCATCATGGTTTGGGGCTGCTTTGCTACCTCAGGGCCTGGACAGCTTGCTATCATTGACGGAAAAATTAATTCCCAAGTTTATCAAGACATTTTGCAGGAGAATGTAAGGCTGTCTGCCAATTGACGCTCAACAGAAGTTGGGTGATGCAACAGGACAACGACCCAAAACACAGAAGTAAATCAACAACAGAATGGCTTCAACAGAAGAAAATACGCTGAGGTAAAGCTAGCTGGGGTAAAGCTAGCTAACGTTACTCCCACCATCAGAGTTCCCCTTAGCTGGCTAACTGGACTGTAAAAAATAACTAGCTAACGTTATATAATTGGTAGCTACTAGCTAGTTACTGACTATTCCACAGTTTTTGTCAAACTACTTTGTTCCCCTGCCCTTTTGTATTGGTGACTGATAGTTGGCAAGAAAAATTGTCTTCCTAATTTCACTACAAATAGGCTGTTGTTTCCCTCTAATTGGGCTTGTGCACATTTATATGTGTTTCATTAGCTAGTTAGCTAAGTTGCTGACAGATTTAGCTTATTCTTCTTCATGTTTTTATTGCATTTCAGGTGGCATTACTGACAGGCCAGGGCCCATATTCACAAATAATCTCAGAGTAGGAGTACTGATTTAAGAATACATTTTGCCTTTTCACACGGAGTACAATTACATTGACAAGGTTTATCCTGGATCACTATCCTTACTCTGAGACGCTTTGTAAATATGGGCCCTGGAAGAAAACTGTTGCCCAATACCTTGCTCAGCAGTCACTTCACCACAGGACCCTAGAGCAGGGGTTGGCAACCATGTTGGAGTCCCGCAGGTACTGCAGGATTTTCTTCCAACTAGGCTCTACGCTTGAACGTTTGCTATGTTGCGGAACGGGTTTGTACTGAACGACACGTTTTCCCAAAACGTTCTTGAACAGACGGATACGTTTGCTCCGTTCAGTGGGTGTGCTGGGGTGTGGCTTGGAACAACAAGTGACAGCGGTGCATTTTGAACTCACAACCTTAACCCTTCCCTGTTTTTCAACTGGTTGTTTAGTATTGCACCGCTTCTGTTCAATTTAACGTTCTATCACATTGCTATGTACTGAACGCAGCCCTGACCAACTGAGCTAACTGATCAGTTCAGCAATTGCCTAAATTCAACACACCTGGTTGTCCAGGTCGGTTAAATCAAAAGCATGAAGTGCCTGTGGCACTCAAAGACCAGGGTTGCCTACCCTTGCCCTAGGTATTAGTCAATGCTTGTGAACTGAATATTTTATGTGAATTTCCATATATATCGATGACACTAACAAAAGGGTTGAATTGTTCAGGAACATGTGTTGAATTAAAATGATAACATGGCTTAGATGATGAAATGTACACAATTGTCATATCACCTTCAAGCTGCCTGACTGAATACTGTGGCCTTCAGTGGTACTGGAAGCAAGGGCCTTACCTGGGAGTACAGCAACAGTCTCTCTCTCTGTCTCTCAGAAATCCTGTCAACATGTATTGTATGTAACCACTCAAATTCATACACACTATTACTGACGCAATCACGGACTAGTATTAGCTTTGTCTACTTGTCCCATTCTACACTTTTGTATATGATATATTTTAGTTGACACATACAGTAGCATGAATAAAAATGTATTCAGTCTGGAGAGAGACTTGCATTGACTTTTTAATCATAAGCTCAAAGTGTTGTCTTTAAGTTACCGTAAAAGTTAGTGTGAAGACCAATCAAATCAAATGTTACAAGGTCACATACGTGTTTAGCACATGTTATTGCGGGTGTAGCGAAATGCTTGTTATTCAATGTGAAACATGCTAAGAACGTAATTTTTTTGTAATCTAACAAAATTCAAATGAGTTTATACAAAACTTTATTGCATTTGGTCATCCCCAAAGTGTGGCCTTTGAAAGCCTTGATAGTTGCATTGTTCCTCAGGGAACTGTCTGCGGTTTAACTTACAACAGGGTGGCAGGCTTTTTGATGTGCTGCAAAGCCCAGAAGACTCACCTGGAGATAGAAGGATGGACACATAGTTAGTTTTGATTAAAGTCTGGGAGACGTACAGGGAGTAGAGAGCACAAGTTGGAGTTAGTACAGTATGTTGTCACACGCAGACTGACATAGTGAAGGAGCTTTACATAGTGCATAATACATGTGAATTCATAGCTAGCTAAGCTATTATTTACACTGAGTGTACAAAGCTGCTCTTTCCATGACAGACTGACCAGGTGAATCCAGGTGAAAGCTATTATCCTTTATTGGTGTCACTTGCTAAATCCACTTCAAATCAGTGTGGATAAAGGCGAGGAGAGGTTGAAATAAGATTTTTTTAAGCTTTGAGACAACTGAGACATGGATTGTGTATGTGTCATTCAGAGGGTGAATGGGCAAGACAAGGTTTAAGTGCCTTTTGAATGTGGTATGGTAGTTGGTCCCAGGTGCACCGGTTTGTGTCAAGAACTGCAAAGCTGCTGGGTTTTTCCACACAGTAATCAAGAATGGTCCACCACCCAAAGGATATCCAGCCAACTTGACACAACTCTGGGAAGCATCCCTATGGAACACTTTCAACTCCTTGTAGAGTCCATGCCACAACGAATTGAGTCTGTTCTTAATATTAGGAAGGTGTTCTTAATGTTTTGTACAATGTGTATATTATGGCACCATGTCTCATCTCACTAACAATTGCTAAGGTGAAAAGCAAATTCCACTATTGTGGCTAATCCGTATTGTGGCTAGTGTCACATAGGTTACTTATTCCAATCCTCCTCCTTTTTGACTGTAGTTAGCAAGTTGCTAGCTTAGATGCCTGTGATTGGTTGCAAAATAAGGTCTCAACAAACTGCTTCAAAGATGGATGATGTTGCGAATTAGCCTATTGACAATCCTATCAATTACGTATACACTCTAATAAGTGGATACTTAAGTGATCTAGCTAACATGAGATAGCTAACATGAGATAGCTTCTGACACATGCCACGGTCCTGCTTGTTTTACATCTGACAGATATTTAGCCACCGTAGCTAGCTAGATAATAATGGTTTATGATAATTGCAGTTTAGTTAATTATCTAGCTAGCTACTGTAAGTGTAAAACTGCCCTTACCGAGAGAGAAAAGGACAGGCTTCTGGCAACAAGTTGTAGCAAACTTTTGTCTAATTTGCTGCCAACTCAAATTTTCACATGCAAATTAGTTTTGGCAAACTGTTGTGGCAACTTGTAAACTTCTGGCAAACAATTCTGGAAACTTGAAGCGAACATTCTACTGTTTGCCGCAAACTCAGTATGAATATGAAAATGAATCCGGTTTTTGGTTACTGTGTGTTAACAACATTGAAATGTTGTATCTACACCACATAACTTTAAATTAACTTTCTTCTCACAGAGAAAACCAAACATACTAACATATTCAATGTCTTATCAGATAAAAAATAAATACAACTTAAAGAAAAGAGCAAGGACTGGATATTTTCCCCAAATACATTGTTTATAAAGAAAAATGTTTATTTAACTAGGTAAGTCAGTTAAGAAAAAATTCTTATTTACAATGACGGCCTACCAAAAGGCAAAAGGCCTCCTGCAGGGATGGGTGCTGGGATTACAAATATAAATAAATTCAAAACACAGATCCCGACAAGAGAGACAACAACACTACATATAGAGAGACCTAAGACGACAACACAGCATGGTAGAAACACAACAACATGGTAGCAGCACAAAACATGGTACAAACATTATTGGGCACAGGCAACAGCACAAAGGGCAAGAAGGTAGAGACAACAATACATCACGCAAAGCAGCCACAACTGTCAGTAAGAGTGTCCATGATTGAGTCTTTGAATGAAGAGATTGAGATATAAATGTCGCTATATAGCTACAACATTTACATGAAAAACTAAATCAAACAAAGTTCAGAACTATTGCCTTGTTGAGTGAAAGTCGTTCGTCCTTTGTTGTATTGGTGACTAGGATACTTACTGAAAATATGTTATATTTCGGCATTATAACTGGTACTCAGCAACTAATAGGCGGGTTTGGCTTTGGCAAAATGGGGTCACCTGTTACAGAGTTTCCTTGATGTTGCTATGCTTCTCACTGAAACTGGCATTTTATATATTTTTCAGCAAGGAAACAATGTTTCTGCCTTGTATAAATGCTATATAAACAAACAATGTAGCTATCATAAACTGGGACTTAGGCCTACTAAATCTACCTTTAAATGTGTGGCCAAATGTTCCTAGCGAGCCAAAGGCAAGCCTCAACACACTTGAATCAAATAAATCAACTAATTATGGCATTCAATCTAGACTGGGGACTTCATCATTAAAATACAGTTGTCTATTAGTTGTCTATTGTTCCTTACTCGGGTGTATAAGGCTTGGGTGGAAGAAAAGCCACATCAAATTGAGTTATGCCTAATATGGCAATACATTTTTCAAAAATCTCAAAGCCATGTGACCCCCATTTGCCTCATGTAGCGTGGCATGTCTCCTTCGCATAGAGATTATCAGGCTGTTGATTGTGGCCTGTGGAATGTTGTCCCACTCCTCTTCAATGGCTGTGTGCAGTTGCTGAATATTGGCGGAATTGAAACACGCTGTCGTACATGTCAATCCAGATCATCCCACACATGCTCAATGGGTGACATGTCTGGTGAGTATGCAGGCCCTGGTAAATCAAGGACATTTTCAGCTTCCAGGAATTGTGTACAGATCCTTGCAACATGGGGCAGTGCATTATCATGCTGAAACATGAGGTGATGGCAGCGTATGAATGGCATGACAATGGGCCTCAAGATATCGCCACTATATCTCTGTGCATTCAAATTGCTATCGATAAAATGAAATTGTGTTTGTGGTCGTAGCTTATGCCTGACCATACCATAACCCCACAATGGGGCACTCTGTTCACAACGTTGACATCAGCAAACCGCTCGCCCACACAACGCCATACAGTCTGCCATCTGCCTTGTTCAGTTGAAACCCGGGATTAATCCGTGAAGAGCACACTTCTCCAGCATGCCGGTTTTCCCACTGAAGTCGGTTACGACGCCAAACTGCAGTCAGGTCAAGACTCTGGTGAGCATGACGAGCGCGCAGATGAGCTTCCCTTAGACGGTTTCTGACAGATTGTGCAGAAATTATTCGCAAACCCACAGTTTCATCAGCTGTCCGTGTGGCTGGTCTCGCAGGTGAAGAAGCTGGATGTGGAGGTCCTGGGCTGTCGTGGTTACATGTGGTCTGCGGTTGTGAGGCTGGTTAGACGTACTGCCAAAATCTCTGAAATGACCGTTTATGGTAGAGAACTTAACATTAAATTATCTGGAAACAGCTCTGGTAGACATTCCTCATGCCAATTGTATGCTCCCTCCAAACTTGAGACATCTGTGGCATGTGTTGTGTGACAAAACTGCACAGTTTAGAGTGGCCTTTTATTGTACACCTGTGTAACGATCATGCTGTTAATCAGCTTCTTGATATGCCACACCTGTCAGGTGGATGGATTATCTTGGCAAATTACAAATGCTCACTAACAGGGATGTAAACAAATTGTAGAGAAATAAGCTTTTTGTATTTATTTCAGCTCATGAAATATGGAACCAACACTTTACATGATGCGCTTCTATTTTTGTCTAGTGTAATTTTTACAAATAATTAATGTATGGGCTACATTTATAAGAATAATACATGCATTTGTTTACCTTATCAAGCTTGAAGACGATACACTCATTTATCACTCAAAAGTATTATGACTGAACATACTTCCAGGGTGTTTATGCATCATCCTCCCAATACAGCCTCTTCCAACACCACGGGTAGGGGAAGGGTATCCAACTGCAAAAGTTAAGCTTTGCTTTGATGCCAAGTCAGCTCATATATTTTCTACCTTAGTGTTTGTGCTAGCTAACATGTTACTGAAGAGTGACAAGAGCATATTGACATGCATATTGGTATTAAAAGACAAATGTATTCACCTAAAAAAAAATGTGTTTAGGCAAATCATTAGCTAGCTAGCAATCACATTAATTGTACAAAAATATGATAGCTAAGTGCTAGCCAGTTAGTGGCATTGACAGATTCGAAACTAGTATCAACAAAATGTATTTCACTCTATCCCATAAAATATGACATTGCTAACTAGGCATCAATTAGCTAACACAATTTTAAAGTCTATTAGGAAATGTAATTAATAAGTTAGACACCTGACAACTTTGGTCGTCAACGGTTACTGGTCTTGGAACTCATGTGTTCACCAGAAACGGCTTCTGGTAAACTGTTTGACTGAAAAAAACCTCTGGCGAACTGTTTGCCACGAGTGGGAATAAATATTATTTTTGCCAAAGGTTTGCTGCAGATTCACCACTAGTGGCAAACATTTGCAAACTTCTGACAACATTTTGTGGCACACTATTTAGTGTGCAGCTAATTTGCCATAACTTGTGGGAAGTTTGTGACAAATTAATTTGTGTAAGGGTGAAGGCCTGGCTGTAAAACGTTGCTAGCTAGCTACTGTAGCTAGACAACTTGACTTTATCAGTTGTAGCCAAGCTAGCTAGATTGATACTCACTCAGTAACATTAGCTTACCGTGACTTTCTGGCCAATCCCAGTTGACTCCTTCTTGCCTACTCCAGTGTCTTGGTCTTCTTCTAGGTTCAAATCAACTATATATGGCTGTAGTCCGGTGTCTTATTGTCAAAAGTAACCCACTCGTAACAGAGCCACGCAGTCATGGTTCAGTGTTCCAAAACTGTTCACCTGTTTATACGTCAAGCAAGGACAATGTTACATTTATTATTTTGGTGTATTTTTATGGTGCGTGTGCGGCACAGCAGCAGATCATCGATTGTATCTCCAAATCCCCCCCCCCCGTCAAAAAAGGTGACATTTCATATTGATGCATAAAGGTTCAATTTAAAATTAAAATATATTATTGTTTGTGGGGGTGTTTATGTGAAGCATGGCCTTAAACACCATTGTGTCATACTGAACGCATTCCAGGCAAATGAAATCGAGCAACGCCCCGTGGCATTGATCAACCAATGGTGTGTTAGATACCACCCACATACGTTTGCTTGACACCCCTTCATTATCATATTGGAGGAAGAAATACATAAATAAATAAATGAATAAATAATATAAATAAAATGAAAAAGTGGGATTCATTATTTATTTATGTGTGCATTTATTAATTTATTTAGTTCTAATTACGGCAGATTTGGTCCTCCATAGGGTATACACTACTTCTAATTAATGAGAAGGTTTTTGGGAAAGCCTTTCTCCGTCTACCAGAAGACAGTTATCATTAGTATCCCTTACGGCTACAGTGATAGACATACGCGCACCACACACACACACACACACACACACACACACACACACACACACACACACACACACACACAAAACAGGGGCATGGCCTTGTCGTTGCCTCTTCAGAAACTTGCAGAAATACGAATCACTGATGCATTCTGTTCATGTCTTATTATGAACTTGGGCAAATGTCTTAATTTTCAATACATTTAATTGATTTCCTATGAAGTTTAATAGGCTACTACTACCCAATGAGGCCTAGTGCACTCGCAGTAGCTGATGTGCAGCTCCATATCAGGTACACTATACAGTATATACAAAAGTATGTGGACACCCCTTCAAATTAGTGGATTTGGCTATCGTCGGGAGGTTCATGAAATGGGTTGCATTGGCCAAGCAGCCACACACAAGCCTAAGATCACCATGCTCAATGCCAAGCGTAGTTTGGAGTGGTGTAAAGCTCGCCACCATTGTGCTCTGGAGCAGTGGAAACGTGTTCTCTGAAGTTAATCACACTTCACCATCTGGCAGTTTGACGGACAACTGTAAAGTTTGGTGGAGGAGGAATAATGTCTGGGGATGCTTTTCATGGTTTGGACTAGGCCCCTTAGTTCCAGTGAAGAGAAATCTTAAAGCTACAACATACAAATGACATTCTAGACTATTCTGTGCTTCCAACTTTGTGGCAACTGTTTGGGGAAGGCCCTTTCCTATTTCAGCATGACAATGCCCCTGTGCACAAAGGTCCATACAGAAATGGTTTGTCGAGATCGGTGTGGAAGAACTTGACTGGCGTGCACAGAGCCCTTACCTCAACCCCATCGAACACCGTTAGGATAAATTGGAACGCCGACTGCGAGCCAAGTCTAATCGCCCAACCTCACTAATGCTCTTGTGGCTGAATGGAATCAAATCCCGGCAACAATGTTCCATCTAGTGGAAAGCCTTACCATAAGAGTGGAGGCTGTTATAGAAGCAAAGGGGGGGGGGACCAACTTCATATTAATGCCCATGAATTTGGAATGAGATGTTCGACGAGCAGTATGGGGTCCACATGCACTACATGACCAAAAGTATTGTGATTGTAAAACAGACACAGCGGCTGGGCAGACACTTTCATTACAGCAATCATGAGGATAATGCACTTAACTTTTTGACCAAATCAACTAAAGTCACCAGTAATATAGGCTGTAATCATTTCTATAGGCCTACATCAAAATCTAAGTTGAATAACATAGCCCATTGTTGGATGCATTAATACAAAGTAAATTAAATCATTCAGGATTTGGCGGGTGGAGTTATTCCAACATAATAACCTTTCAGGCAGAGAACAGCCCAGTCTCCCATTAGCAGCTGAAAATATAATGAGGACCTTCTCGGACCCAGGCCCCTCCAATATAACCTGCTGTTTGTCTCGAGCAAATTGACACGAATCAACCGAGAAACCCGGAGCCCACAGCAGCCTCTCCACGTTTCCAAGTAAATGCCAACAGGCCACTACTTGATTTTTCTACTCTGCTGCCATTGGCGATATGCAGTGCCTGTCACGCTGTGCTGCACCGGGCCACAGGCATGGACTTTCCTTACAGTATCCACCGTCAGAAGCTCGCCCTCGTCCTGCTTTCCCCATTGGACTTCCATGTTGCCATTCTCTACCCGCCTGAAGCCACACTGAACGCCCCTTATTTTCTCGGCTTCGCTTAGCGACCGTATTGGCTGTCGGGAACAGGAACGACCACCACGGTCGAAGAGAAGTGTCGGCCAAGAGAAAGAACAAGGGTTACCGACTTTATGTCTAATTTGAGTTTTTATTTTTATTTTTTTAATTAACACACATTGTCTTTAGGTGTTAGAAAGACCATTCGGAATGACATTGAAAAGCGGCCGCGTACGTTTTTGTGTTTTGTCAGACACCGTGGAGCTCAAGGGGGATATGTGCCTGACTTATCTTGATAGCCATTTTTTTTGCAGACAAAGAGAACTGTTGAGTAGTGTTTTATAAAAGACAAAAGGGTAAGTTGAGAATATTAATAACCATGATTTAATTACGGAATACATTTCATTGAGCTACTTTATGTCGCTAAATAACTGTGTTGTGTAATTCCGTATGGGATTTGTTCATCCTAGCTAGCTAATTAGCTAGCAGACCAACTCTACGTTGAAGCTCACGTTAGCAATTCAGCTAGCTAGCTAGCTAGACACCGTTATTTGTGAAATGCAGCCATTTCTGTTTGGAAGGAAGGGGTGATCTTGTCGGTGAAGTTTGTTTTGCATAATGTTACCATCGATCTACTGAGGTATATTATCACACCTACATCATGTCAAAAACATATTGCATTAGACAGATCCTTACTTACAGATCATGATGCAATGCCAACTATTGTCAACGTCCAGTGGTAGCAGTAGCTAACTAGATAGTTAAACAGAGTTAACCAGTGCTGTCTGACCGAGGATAGGCCTCGATTTGGCACTGCTACATTGGTTTAAATGGCCCTATCTAATATATCTCGCATGGAATACTAAAATATTAGTTTATGATTGCCTAAATATTAGGATGTCAAATACTAATCTCACAATCTAACTCATATTAAAATTGTCTAGAAAATATTCAGTAATTATGTTGTAAATTAAGTTAACGTTAGGTTATTAGGCAATAGCCAACCTCACCAATGCAGTGAATGGTCCACATTATAGTAACGTTCTAGCTGATGTCGTTCTGTGCAAGCACCGTATCCTAATTAATGCTATTATGAAGTGTTTCACTTAATATGTTGTATTGTAATAATAATAATGAATGGAATGAATCCAAGAATAGTAGCCTACTGTAAGTGTGTCCATATGTGTCCCAGTATGTCTTCCACCGTTGTCATTGTCAAGCAGTAACCTGAAACGTCAGGTAGGGCTAGCCTATCTCAAGTCGATTCTGGCATATTATTTAAGATGAGAGAACTTGATTGTCCATTAAGTTTGCACAGAATGGACATTTGTCTTAGGTGCTCTGGCTTACAGTAAAAATAATAAAAGCAGACATTAAACATACACATTACACACACTAAACTTGTACATGACGTTCATCAGTCTTATTTAGGATTGTCAATGCATTTGGAAGGATGCGTGCAGTGGGTGGGTGTTGTCGTTGAAGACTTGGAGTGCTTTCCTTGTGATGTTCTGTGTACACTTTTGCTGGCCTAATTGACGAATTGTGCCAGTTTACTCCTGTTCCTGACTGAGAAAGGAAGAGATGTTGAAAACGAGAACACTCTTGATCAGGTGTACACCATGATCAGTGTGTGTTTGCTTGCAATGATTTTATAGCTTCCTAAGTAGGAAGAGACACTGACTTGCCTTTTTAATAGTTTTCCTAGAAGTTAAGTTTGTGGTCTTAAAATGTCCCCAAGTATTTAAAATGTGACTTGTTCCATGTCCCAGCATTTCATGGTGACATGCTTGAAAGAGGGACTTCCGTTGTTCTCCAGCTTACCTCCAAGCCACAGTTCTTTAGTCTTGGTTACATTCATGTCAAGGAAGCTATTGTCAATCCACGTCAAAAGGCAGTCAATGAACTGGGAGTAGACTTGCCCTCCAAGCAAGCAACCAGAGCCATGTTGTCTGCGTATTTGATGAGGTCGCTGTTGCATGCCATTTCATTAGTGTATATGGAGAACAGGAGAGGTGGCATGACACAAACTTGTGGGACTCCTGTGTTCAAGACAAGGTGGTCAGTAACATAAACTTCTCATTTAGAAAACAGCCTATGTGGCATCCAGGGTGGGAAATGACCAGCCAAACGCTGGTAGATTTTGGCATTGGCTGACAGAATGTATTTTCTTACCTGACACATTGGCAGGTGGTCATCACAGAGCATTTGGGAGCAGTTTTAACCCCCCCCCCCAAATGTGTGTTTGTGTCAGCTCTGGAAGAGAATCTCAATGCTACATTGGTGAAAGTGGGGTGGGGTACAGCATAGGTTCAATATTTGGTTCAAACAAGAGAGAAAGATGTAGACCTTGCCTGCTGGAACAGGTATAGAACACACTCTGATATTCTCTGTCTGTTCTGTTTTTGTTCTTTGAAATCACTTTCAATCAATTTTAAAACCATTCAATAAATGTCCTGTATGGTTTGATTCCTGGGGCCAACCATATGCAAAAATGTATGCAGTATGCATGCATGACTGTAACTCTCTTTGGATTAAAGCATCTGCTAAATGGCATATATTAGGGTTTTAACATTACAAAACATGTGCATGTGTTTTCTGTGATTTTTATCCTCATTGTCTTATTTACAATGACGGCCTACCCCGGGCCAAACCCTCCCCTAAATCGGACGACGCTAGGCCAATTGTGTGCCGCGCTATGGGACTCCCGATCACGGCGAGTTGTGTTACAGCCCGGGATCGAATCAGTGTCTGTAGTGATACCTCTAGCATTGAGATGCAGTGCCTCAGACCGCTGCGCCACTCGGGAGCCCCAATCAAATTTAAATGTTATTTGTTACATGCTTCATAGACAACAGGTGTAGACTAACAGTGAAACGCATACTTACGGGTCCTTTTCCAACAATGCAGAGTTAGAGAAGAAATAAATAGTGACACAGGGAATAAAGAGTAGAAAATAACATGGATATGTACTGGGAGTACCAGTCGATGTGCAAGGGTGGCTATGTACTGTACATATACAGTGCCTTCAGAAAGTATTCATACCCCTTGACTTATTCCACATTTTGTTGTTACAGCCTGAATTCAAAATTGATTAAATCAAAAAAAATTCTTACCCATCTACACACAGTACCCCATAATGACGAAGTGAAAACAAGTTTTTATATTTTTTGGAGCAAATTTTACCAAAGTATTCACACTCCTGTGTCAATACTTTGTAGAAGCATCTTTGGCGGCGATTACAGCTGTGAGTCTTTCTGGGTAAGTCTCTTTAAGAGATTTCCACACCTGTATTGTGCAACATTTTCTCATTTATTCTTTTCAAACTTCTTCAAGCTCTGTCAAATTGGTTGTTGATCATTGCTAGACAACCATTTTCAGGTCACCATAGATTTTCAAGTAGATTTAAAGGGGAATTTCACCCTGGGTGAATCGGGGCTTATTTTCATAATGCGTTTCTAGGACAGTGGGGTGTGTTTCACACATAATTGCCCAGGAGGAAGGCAGCCATTGAACTTACTGAACTTACTGTATGTTTCTTTGGAATGGCAATTTCATCAGGGCCACCTCTCCCATCATCTGCTGAACAGCAGTTCTCTTAGCTACAGATTGTTACACCAGATAATGTGATTTAACCAAAGATTTTCGGTATCCATTATTGGGAGTTACAGGATAGGTACTGTTTAGTGAAGCACAGAGAATTTTTAGAACAACCTTAGCGATGCTGTCTTCGACCTAGATTTGGGGAAACAGGAGTGTGGCGGGGACACGAGGCAATCACGGATTACAAAGGGAAAACCAGCCACGTCACGGACACCAACGTCTTGCTCCTGGGCAAGCTAAACACCTTCTTGGCCCGCTTTGAGGATAACACAGTGCCACCAACGTGGGCCGCTCCCGAGGACAGTGGGCTCTCGGTCTCCATGGCCAACACGAGTAAGACATTTAAGCGTGTTAACCCTTACAAGACAGATAGCATCCTTTGCCGCGTCCTTAGAGATTGAACAATCTCTCCCTATCCCAGTCTGCTATCCCCACTTGCCTCAAGATGTCCACCATTGTTCTTGGACCCAAGAAAGCAAAGGTAACTGAACTAAATAACTATCGCCCCGTAGCACACACTTCTGAAAAGCTTCAAGTTTCTAGGCGTACACATCACTGACAATCTGAAATGGTCCACCCACATAGACAGTGTGGTGAAGAAGGCGCAATAGAGCCTTTTCAACCTCAGGACGCGTAAGAAATTTGGCTTGGCCGCTAAGACCCTCACAAACAGATGCACCATTGAGAGCATCCTGTCGGGCTGTATCACCGCCTGGTACGGCAACTGCACCGCCCGCAACCGCAGGGCTCCAGAGGGTGGTGAGGTCTGCCTAACGCATCACTGGGGGCAGAATGCCTACCCTCCAGGACACCTACAGCACCTGATATCACAGGAAGGTATAACACCCCTAGCTTGTCACAACACAACTGATTAGCTCAAACGTATTAAGAAGGAAAGATGGATGTCATATTGTATTTGGAATTTCTTTCCTTAATGCTTTTGAGCCAATCAGTTGTGTTGTGACAAGGTAGGGGTGGTGTACAGAAGATAGACTTATTTGGTTTAAAGACCAAGTCCATATTATGGCAGTAGTAATAATAATAAGCAAAGAGAAACAACAGTCTGACATTACGAGGTCAGTAAATCTGGAAAATGTCAAAAACTTTGAAAGTTTCTTTAAGTGCAGTCGCAAAAACCATCAAGCGCTATGATGAAACTGGCTCTCATGAGGACCGCCACAGGAAAGGAAGACCCAGAGTTACCTCTGCTGTAGAGGATAAGTTCATTAGAGTTGCCAGCCTCAGAAATTGCAGCCCAAATAAATGTTTCACAGAGTTCAAGTAACAGACAAATCTCGACATGAACTGCTCAGAGGAGACTGTGTGACTTCATGGTCGAATTGCTGCAAAGAAACCACTACTAAAGGACACCAATAAGAAGCAGAGACTTGCTTGGGCCAAAAAACATTAGCAATGGACCTAAGACAGTGGAAATCTGTCCTTTGGTCTGATGAGTCCAAATTTGAGAATTTTGGTTCCATCCGCCAAGTCTTTGTGAGATGCAGAGTAGCTGAACAGATGATCTACGTATGTGTGCTTCCCACCGTGACACATGGAGGAGGAGGTGTGATGGTGTGGGGGTGCTTTGCTGGTGACATTGTCTGTGATGTATTTCGAATTCAAGCCAACAAGTGCTCAGCATATGTGGGAACTCCTTCAAGACTGTTGGTAAAGCATTCCAGGTGAAGCTGGTTGAGAGAATGCCAAGAGTGTGCAAAGCTGTCATCAAGGCGAAGGGTGGCTACTTTGAAGAATCTCCAATATATTTTGATTTGTTTAATACTTTTTGGGTTACTACATGATTCCTTATGTGTTATTTCATAGTTTTGATGTCTTCACTGTTATTCTACAACGTAAAAAATAGTAAAAATAAAGAAAAACCCTTGAATGAGTAGGTGTGTCCAAACTTTAGACTGGTACTGTGTGTATATACTGTATATACACAGTGCATTTAGAAAGTATTTAGACCCCTTCACTTTTTCCACATTCAGCCTTACTGCAACCGAATGTTTAATAAAGTGTTGATAAACTATTTGTTCACATTATACGTGCAGCAATGCGCACAAGGCAGTAGGCTATGTGCAAATCTTTGTTCCATAAATCAAATAGTGGGAAAACATTGTGAGCGGTTTCATTATAATATCTGTTTAATTTAGAAAGAGGGGAGATCTAAATGTGCATGTTTCTTTTCCTCCTGGACAGTTGGCCAATTTTATTTATCGGCTTTTCATTTATTTTTATCGGCCAAAAGCCGGCTATTACCGGCTATCGGAAACCCTGGTGTAAGTGTGTGTGTGCGCGCGCAAGGGAGTTAGTGCAATAAAGGGAAAATGCAGGTAGTCTAGGTAGCCATTTGATTAGCTGTTTAGAAGGCTTATGGCTTAGGAGTAGAAGCTGTTCAAGGTCCTGTTGGTTCTAGACTTGGTGCATCGGTACCACTTGCCGTGCGGTAGCAGAGAGTGGCTTGGGTGGCTGGAGTCTTTTGACAGTTTTTTGGGGGGGCCTTCCATGGCAGGGATAGCAGGGAGCTTGGCCCTAGTGATGTACTGGGCCGTAGGTACTACCCTCTGTAGCGCCTTGTGGTCGGATGCCAAGTAGTTGCCATACCAACTGGTGATGCAACCAGTCAAGATGCTCTCGATGCTGCTGCTGTATAACTTTGAGGATGCCAAATCTTTTCAGCTTCACACATTTTTTCAGCCTCCTGAGGGGTAAGAGGCGTTGTTGTGCCCATGAAAGATCCTTAGTGATGTGAATTTGAAGCTCTCGACCTGCTCTTCTACAGCCCCTCAATGTGAATGGGGGTGTACTCTGCCCTCAGTTTCCTCTAGTCCACTGTCAGCTCCTTTTGTCTTACTGACGTTGATCGAGATGTTGTTGTTGTCCTGGCACCACACAGGTAGGTCTCGGACCTGCTCCCTATAGGCTGTCTCATCAATTTGGAGTGTATCTGCACGCGACCCAATCGTAATGCCCGTGGTAAATATGGGTTGACTTTGGATATCAATGGGGCTAGGGTTGGGGAGCATCTGTACATTACGCAATATGTTAAAATTCCAATAGCTCCACATTTCAATGACTTAATCTCAAACCAACTGTAAATTCTTAGACAAATATTGCATTCATTTAATAAAATAAAAGTGTGCAACATGAACAGTCCCAACTAGCCCCGGAGATAGGCTAGCCACGGTCACACACCAGCTGGCTGAAGCTAATTGCCCAAATTAATTTGGTTAACTCTTCCAACCTGCGAACACACACGAGAACCATACCCCAAAACCAAGTCACGTTTGAATTCAGTCATGGCCTCAAGCATTTCTTAATGAACCAAATCTAAAACGAGGCTAAATCAGTTAATTAACATAAACACATGTAGCAACTCCTGGCTTCCACGCATAGCCTACAAGCCACTGATGCAGACCTTTTTTTTTTTTTTAGAACATCTGCATTTTAAAAAGTAAAAAAAAAAAAAAATCCATGTAATATATCCTACATCACAATAGACCGGTCTTAGACTACATTTTCTTCATATCATGTTTCCAATGTCAGAAGAACAGAATAGCATATTCTGAGTTGTCCTTATGTTAGGCCCTGATCTGGCTGTGGGCTACGCTAGTTAATTTAGCAGACGAGATTTGCTTAGAATTCGGTGGAATTCGGTTTATAGTATTAAGAATACAATCGAACATACCTGAGTAAAAGACAAAAAGATATTTTCTCCAAACGATTTGAAGGATTGCGCAAATGCGACTATTCTGCGTTTTAGCGGTTAACAAAGAAACTGTTACTCCTATATGCTTAATTTAGAGTTATTTATGTAACTTAAGTTGTGATACAAATTATTTTTTAAATACATTATAAGGCTGCACGGTGCGACTAAAAGTGGCATGAAAGGCATGAGCTCTGCTTTTAGTTTTTTTGCTCAGGCTGTACACACTTCACCAGTATGCTGCCGTTTAAGCCCGCTGTGTTGATATCCCAAATATTAAATGAACGTGAGCATAAATGTTGATTTAAAACACAACAACTACAGTTATGCATACTGTGCATCTAGCCATGGTGCCTTTACCAAGATTATGAACAATTAGAAACGTGTGTACTCTCCAAGACGTTTGGAGAGGACAGGTAGTCGTTGATGCAGAGACAGTAGAATAAGACCAGGGTTGAGGGACATCAGGAATCAAAGACCGACAGGTTGTGGATACAAATGCAAACAACTGAGGGACAAGAAGATGACTACTCATGCACTTTTGGGTGGGGGCATTGTCATATGGTTGTCTTTCATTCATCTGTTTTTTTTGGTCCACCACCTGTACCTTTATCAGTACACAGAGAGGGAGATTTGAAACTGTCTTCAGATAGGCTTTAGGAAGACAATTTGAAGTAATTAGAATAGCAGTACAGCAAATGTGAATCAGCTTTCAATAATTAATTGAAAGTTGTGTGTGTTATGATCTTTGTTGCATGGCTTCTCATCCACAGAGGGCCAGTTTGGGTGCATGTTTGTGTTCTAACCAAGCAATAAGACACCTGATTCAACTAATCATGTCCTGATTGAAATCTATGATTAGTTGAATCCGGTGTGTACTTGTCGGCAAGAACAAAAGTCTAAATCCACATTAATCTCTGTGTATACGATTGAACACCCCCCTGTTATGAGTGCTACTTTCATGATGAATAGTAATGATCAGTTTATTTTGAAGATTAATATAATCACATTTTACATAAGAAATGTCAGTTTGTAAGTTTTAAACACGTGGAAATGATTTAAGAGTTGGGCTTATTTGGAACGCCCATGGGCTTAAACGGTACATTCGGTACCCATTAAGCCCAGACCGGAGACTTTTCACATAAATATACAAATATATTTGTCTTAAAACATGTAAGTAAAGTCATTAAACTTCACATGAGAGATTCATCTTTAATTTCATATCCACTTTTCTTACAAAGGTTTAGGCAGTATATGTTAGAAAAGTCTACACTTACATTTTGGTGGGCTTAATAGATACACTTACCCTAATTCAGATGCGCAACAGCCAGACAGTTGTTTGGCTAGCGGAATGTCTGTAGCGCACGTGATGGAGTTTTCAAAATGAATGGCAACTGTATAATCATGATTCTGTCAGGTAGGCATAGGCTACTTTGTAGTTGACTTTTAATTTACATATACCCAAAAACAGTTAGCATCGCTAATGGCTACACAAAGTGGTAACGACATAGGCCCCATGCGCACCGCACATAGCAGAACTAGACATTCAGGTAAATTTGCCAAGTGCCAAATGAAAGCTACTGGCCCGAATGGGGGGAAAAAATACTGGCCCGGGTCAAGAACTGACAGAAAAGCAAATGATGGGTGCATAATTTCAATAGCAGGAGATTGTATCTTTCATTTGCAAGCTGAGCAAGTAGCCTATACAGGGTTCATACAGACATTGGCAAGCCAAATTCAAGGAATTTTCCAAGCACTTATAATTTTCAAGGCCCTACATTTTATTTTGAGTTGTTGTAATAGCCTATAGACAAAAACTCCCCCCAAAATGTTAATGCAGAAAGGTATGCATTACCACTTTAATAGGCCTGTCCAATGGTGTTATGCATTGACATTCCCGTTATTTTTACATTCTAAAATATGTCAGAATAATGTGGCCATTGCTTGACTCAATGGACGGCATGCTTCCCACACAAACACACTGATGAAGTCTGTCCATGTGGTAGCTAGTAGGCTTGGGGGTATCCAGATTTTCACATCGTTAAACGGTCCTTCTATCATCCCAGGATTTACGTTATTACCGGCATAGCACACAAGGGCCGCTAATAACGCAAGAAAAGCCCATTGTGCCTCTATTACCAGAATGCTAACAAAATTCTCACAAACGAATAGCAAAATCACATAGACGCTGTTAGCTAAATTCTAACGAGCTAAAGCGAACATAAATAATGGCAAAGACTGGTAAATCCAGCTCATGTTATACAAGCATAGCTAGTAGCTACCGAATGTCATTTTTGGTGAGTGTGGACATTTTACAAGTGAACGAGAGAAATTGTGCAAATGAACAAAGTTGTGATGCATGCTTTTCTGAAGGAAGAGCAGCATGTGTACATGGAGTAGAGGGGAGAAGAATGGAGGAATCACAGGGGAAAAATGGCAACTGTACACATAACTCATCCAGAGCTCTTTGACTTCTGGCAGAACGCTATTATAAGATAGCCAATGGCAAACATTTAGTAGTGAATTGCATACAAGTGTAACTTCATCACCTCATGTGCGCCGCACAACGGAGACTCGCCGATAGATGAGGAGCATTATTGACTCACCATCTCCTGCTTTCTTCAGTTGTGCTGTTTACAAATAAACACTGGCTCGACTGTTCTGGGGAATTACAGTAAGCTTCATAATGTAAAATGTGACCGGCGAAATGAAGATCTGCTTTATCTCCTAGCGTATTGCACAAGTTGACTGCAGCTATAAACTTAAAGTAGCTACAAATATTCAAATGTATTGAAAAACTTCCAAGAAGTATTTTATTTTTTTACATCTTGTATTTTACCCCCCTTTTCTACCAATTCGATCTTGTCTCATCGCTGCAACTCCTCATCGGGCTTGGGAGGCGAAGGTGGAGTCATGCGTCCTCCGAAACATGACCCGCCAAACCACGCTTCTTAAAATTAACATGCATTTCTCTGGGAAAAAACTCTGTTGGACATTCATGCAGTCAGCATGCCAATTGCATGCTCCCTCAACTTGAGACATCTGTGGCATTGTGTTTTAATGGCCTTTTATTTTCCCCAGCACAAGGAGCACCTGTGTAATGGTCATGCTGTTTAATCAGTTTCTTGATATGCCACATCTGTAGGTGGATAGATTATCTTGCCAAAGGAAATGCTCACTAACGGGTGTAAATGAATGAACATTTTTCGATAAATAAGCTTTTTGTGCGTATGGAACATTTCTGAGATCTTTTATTTAAGGTCATGAAAAATGGGACCAACACTTTACATGTTGTATATTTTTGTTCAGTATATTTAATTCGCTCTCAATAATCGCATACAGCCCATAGATACATTTTTAGCTAGCTGACTAACGTTAGCTAAATGGTTAGCATGATTCGCTAGCTAGGTAAAGTAAAGACACTGCATTGACTCTCGGCAGCCAGCATCAGGCAGCTGCTTCATGGAAACGGATCCATTGTGATTTAATTAAGTTACTAGCTACAGTGGCCAGATAGCTAGCTTGGTAAAGCATTTAGTGTTGTGTGCATTGTGCTGCACTTACCACCCCATTAGTTTCATATGAAATTTGTGACTGCTTGCTCAGTTAGTAAGCTAACTCGATCTAGCTAGCAAGCTAACATTACAAAGTAGAACCGGCCTCCTACTGTGATAAGTGAGTATCGGCATTTTTAAATATCCGTCTGATATTAAGCCTTTCTTATAACTAACCAAGTAGGCCTTACTAACTTTATTAGCCCCTTGTCTGGTTAGATAGAAATTATTTTAAAAAGTATTCTGTGAGTGCTTTGAACGTTACAGACCCTCCATGGCTCTCGGCCATCCCACAGATCTTTCTAAAAGCAACACACCACACACATCTAATTTACTCTGGTCTGGGCAGAGAGAAGGCTTCATTCCTTAATCTTGTCCACTCTCCAACCCTCCCTTAGATCACTAGGAACCCCAGAGAATGGGTGTGTTAGGCTGTCGAGAAGCAGAAGTAGCCCAGTTCTGTTTCAACGCAGCCAGGGTTTTCTATGGGCTAGAGTTGCACTTATTGTCAGTTTAGGCTAGTTGATTATACGTTTAGTGAATAGTAACCAGATAAGCACACTGCACTACCATCTAGTAGGCCACACTTGCTAGACGTACATTGACTGGTTTTGATAATCACTTACAGATTTGTTAATTTATTTATTCGATAGCATACCTACACTAATTGTAGCAAGGTCAAGATAGGTCAGACATCACTAAAAGATATTCAATGGGAAGTTCTGGTCCTGGCTGGTGATTTGGCTTGCAAATGCCTGTTTACTGGTGGTCATTTCTATGTGAAAGGACCCATGAGCACCAATGTGAAGTTCGTAGGAGCAAATTGGGCGTCAAATTAAAGCTAAGAGTGTATATTTTTTTACAGCCATTTTCCATCCTAAAAATTAGGAATAATGTTCTAGTCAAACAGATGGTAAAGGGGTCTTCGAAACCATCTACCAGAAAAAGTCTTAAAAGGTATTAGAAATACATAAAAATACAATGTTGTAGTAAAGACCCCTGCCAACTAATATAAACACTTATATTTCATTTTGGAGAAATTGCTCTGCCTTCTGTAAATTTAAACACCCACACCAGTAGAAATCTACTTTTTCGAGCTGAAAGACAATAGCTAGAGCTTACCCATGATGTTGCACAACAACGTAAGTGCAAGTGTTGGTTAAGTGTTGGTTAAGGGAGCTGCCCTCCCGTAGGGGTGGGAGGGCCAAGGGACCTGAAGTGGCAGAACGGAGTGCTTGGGTTGGGGTGTAGGGTTTGAGCATAGCCTGAAGATATTGACGCACCCGTATTTATAATTGATGTTGTTTCTCTGCTACACCTGGAAATCACCACAACATTACCATCCCCAATTCCTGTATGTATTAGCAGCCTGCATCAGTCTTCGAGGTGGAACCTTAACAGAAAGAAATCGTTGAATCAGTTATTTAAGAGTTTTTGGGAAACGTGGACACACAAACTTAAATTCTGTTACCAAGTTTGCATCTGCACAGTTCTTCCAGTAAATGTGTTTTTGTAAAAATGTCAGTGTAAATTGTTAAAAGTAGTCATTGTGCATAGAGTTGTATGGTT
Source organism: Thymallus thymallus (assembly GCA_023634145.1). Taxonomy (NCBI): domain Eukaryota; kingdom Metazoa; phylum Chordata; class Actinopteri; order Salmoniformes; family Salmonidae; genus Thymallus; species Thymallus thymallus. The sequence goes on along the minus strand of CM042389.1, from coordinate 24,060,029 downwards.
TGAAATCAATCAGGTTTTATTTGGCATACATTTTAAGTGAAAAATCTGAGTCTTTGCGCAATTCCGTTACCGTTGAATTGCCCTGCTCGATCTGAAGTAGCACGACCCGTCCATAATGGTGTTCTATGGGCTGTTGTTGGTGTGTATAATGTGAAATTGGATTGCTCAGTCATTTGGCAAAGCTGGAATTGCAGATGGCTGCAGGTTTAGTTGTGTTGAGGGCGTTTGTTGTGGTGTTGATTGTGTTGTCGGTTTGTCGTCACCTCTCAATAGGTTGCTCTCTGCAACCCTCTCGCCCCTTCTCATCTCTCTCTTGCTCAATTTAGGCTTATATATTGTCAGCTTTGCATTGAATGCACTGAGATGCTGCACAGGCACAGTGCACAGGGAGATGTACATATAGGCCTAGGCCTACTACCTGTCTACTAGTGATCTTTTTATACCAGCCAGACATATGCTGTATTGGGGGCTGTGTTTGGAATGTTCACTGAGTCCCTTTTGATACCTAATCAGAATGGAGCTATGCTAATGAGGACCCAGGATGGACGCAGATTAGCTAACTGGCCCCACAACACACAATTCTCTGGTCACTCGCTCTGTGTTAGCCTAACGACAGTAGAATATAGGCTACCCTGTGTAGGAGCATTAAGCAGATGAGGGCCTCACTACTCTTAGGCCTGTAAAACTATTCTACCACATTAGTGACCCGATTCAGGAAGCTAGGCTTTTGTCGCAAGTCCCGACTTCACAGGAGATCCTTTTGAACGCAAAAAAAAATGTTTTTATCAAAATGCGTTTTTTGGCAGAAATGCCTTCTCGAACGTGAACTTTCATATGCCTTAATAACAAACATGTATGCCATCTGTAAATACGAATAAAGTTGTTAAATTACGAGCCTAGTCGGTTCAGCCACAGAAATATACAGGAACTTTCCGGCTAGCCATGATTGGCTGAGATAATGAGTGGGCTGGACATGCCGAGAAAAGAGTTTGGATTGGATTGGTCTGCACGCGTCTGTCTATTGGAGCTGGTCAGTATGTCTAGGTAATCATGTCGAACGCAGCTTTAAAAAAAATAATGTAATGTCAAGTTAAAGTGTACAATGGCTAACGTTAGCTGGCTGCCTCGCTAGCTAAAGTTATGTGTATGCTCGCCACTTTCTGGAGGACCTAGTTTTGAAATCAGTGGACTTAGAGTATGATAGCTGAGGAGATGCAGAAAAAACACCTGTCTGGATTACATCTTCAAACTAAGGACAACCATGCATTGCGTCAGACAGGAGACACGTCCAACCATGATTTATACGGGTAAGATAGTCTAGCTAGCTAGACCCGTTTCATTTCAAGTGTACTGTTAGCTGGCTGGGTCGCTTATTCTTGTGTATGATCTTATTCTTCATATCTCAGACACATTTGCTTGACTAGTTATAGCCATTGAACATGGTTGGTTAGCTACCTGCAGATTCATGCAGGGTAGTAACGTCATGAGTTGTGATTATAGTCTGTTTAGCTAGCTATTTTTGACAAAGTATTTTCATTTCAAGTTACATTGTACTGTTAGCTAGCTAACGTTAGCTGGCTGGCTCGCTAACTTACGTTACGTCATGCGTTGGGATTCATTGTTTACCTAGCTAGATATCTGGCGAGCTATCTAGCTACATTTCTTAACAAAGACTCTGTGTGCCAGAGCGCAGAATAACTGATGAATTAACACCCGATGAATGTGGCCGGTGTCAGTAAACGTTGGCAACAAAGCTTTTGGAAGTAGCTTGCAAGTTAGTACAGAACGCTCAGATCAACCCTTAAAGAGATAGGTGGGGCTAGGGCTTAAGAGGGTGTGAACTCTGCTGAATGGGTGTAGACAAAGAACGGCTCCAATAGTAGTACCAAAACATTGAAAGACAGTTTTCTCGAAAGTGAGTTTACAAGTTGATCAACTTTCAAAGCATAATATACTTTCCCATTGTTTCCTCAAATACAGTGTATTATATACCATTTTGTAGCTCTGGGTCTCTACTTTTATCCAATGTAAAAAAAAAACAGAAATTCAAACTTTGCAACATAAGACTGAATCCAGGTGGTGAGTCACATTACAATATGGTGGCAGTGTACAGTATGTAGCCTAGGCCTCATCCCATTTCCTAGTACCCACCACATTCATATCGTTCTGAAACACCCCACATTACATGTTACACCTCCGATATAATGGATAAATGGACAGGCTAATATCTTTCTGATGTTTTGAAAAACGTAGCCTAAATTTGATTTAGATTTAAAGGACATGTTTTGGGCAGTGCGTGCAGGTACCAAAATTAAGATTTGTCACCGGCCCAACATAACCATTGTTAAAGTTGGACAATCGCAATATTTATTTCTGTGTAAAACACCACATGGGTTAGCTACTCTTCGGCACGATTTAACTTTTATTTTTATTTTTTAGGTAAATACTCAAATTACTCTTGTCTTGTAAACTGTAACCTTTGTTTGTTTTTTCTTGGGCGTGATTAGACTTGGTAAGGATAAAATCCGCCAACCCACATGGAAAAACATGGCCTCCCTTAGAAAGTGTTTATGTTGCTTCATTCTACCTTTCAGCATTTGCTGAAAGCTGCATTGTCCAGTAGACTGGACAGTTCTTTTTTTACCACGACCTTGTTTGTGTGTGAAAGGCCTATCTGTTCCCAATCAGTCTCAGTGTATGGAATTGAACTAGGCTTACACATGCAAACCGAGTACTCACACAAAAGGTTACACAAGCATGTATAATCTTAGTTAGTCCTGCTGTGAGTGGGATGAATCTTAACTTTTGTAGATTGCTTTGCGTTGGACTGTTATAATGGCAGTAATAGAGGCCATCCCTGTCTGATATTTCTGTGCATATCTGAACCTAGCGTGGAAGTGAATGGCCCTGCTGTTTGAATCTTAGACCAAGTCCTTATATCAAGTGTGTCAAAGCTTGTTCGTTTTTTTTTGTGAGAACAGTTACTGTAATTGCAAATGCCTGTTATCATAACTAAAGCTTTTGACCACTAAGTTAGCATGGTTGAGGGTGTATGGGGCCTCAAGGGCCATGTATTGGAGGGAAGGGAGATAATGTGTAAGTTCTTGTGGAGAGAGGGAAAGTGGCACCACCCCTTGAGAGAATAGATGGAACACCTCCAACCCAACACACCCCCACTTGCACTCTTATCCACGAGACTGACTGACTGACTAACACTAGATCAATTACAGTGAAAGAATGAGTGATGTCACACCAGGGCCCCCTGCTCCAATCTTGGATGTTTACAGCTACAGTTTGAGGAGGAATGTCCTGTTTGAAACTCCCTTGTCCCTCCCTCCCCCTCACTATTTAGCCTGCCATGAGCAACCTTATGATTTAGGCCTATGATATTTACACACTCTTTAAAACGTTTTTTTAAAATGTATTTGTTATTCAAATTAAAAGCCCAATGAATACTCGGCTAGCTAAACAACGGACTATAATCACAACTCATGACGTTACTACCCTGCATGAATCTTTGTGTAATGATTTAACTCCCACCGCTTGTGGGACATTTATTTTGAAGGCCCGTATAAATAACACGAGGACAGACAGTGACTGACAAGCTGACACACACGTCAGTTACAAATAGTAGCTATCTAGAAATTGCGCGAAAATTTGTGTTCCGAAGAAAAGGAAAGTAGACAATGAATGTAGGGTGTTCCAGCAAGAGTGGACATCAACATATTTCTTTATTGAGGTATCAGGGAAAGCTGTGTGCTTAGTGTGCAAAGAGAGCATCACTGTCTTGAAAGACTACAACTGGTCCCGACACTTCCAGACGAAGCATGCAGAGAAATATAGGAATATGTATTCTGAGCAGAGGGCAAGTGCATCGAAATAGTTGCTTTCTCCGTTGCAAAAGCAGCAAGGACTTTTCACAAAACTGCGTTCAGCAAACGACGGAATTGCGAGAGTTAGCAATGTACTGTCCCAAAAAATTGCTAAACATAGAAAGACATTCGCTAAGGGCGAATTCATTAAATAATGTTTAATTGACTCTGCAGCAATACTTTGCCCCGACAAGAAAGAGCTGTTTTGAAAGTGTTTCCCTGTCAAGACGAACAGTGACAAGGTGTGTTGAGGACATTGCAGAGAATATGGAACAACATTTGAGAGGTAAAGGATTTCTCCTTGGCCCTGGATGGAGCGGTGATGCACGTGACACAGGGCAGTTGTTGATATTCTTACGAGGCATAACCCCAGACTTTGAAATTACAGAGGAGCTTGCTTCAGTGCAGTCAATGAAGTGCACAACCACAGGGAAATATTTATTGGAGGAGGTTAATGAGTGTGTGGCAAAGCTGGGACTGAGTTTTGTAAAGTTATCCAGTTTGACCACTGATGGGTGCCCAAACTTGACAGGAAAAAACGTTGGCCTTTTGAAAAGAATACAAGATCAAGTAGCTGAGCTGAACCCAGATCCGAAAATTATTTTTCTGTATTGCATTATTCATCAGGAGGTGCTCTGTAAATGTGTTCTGAAAATGAGCCATGTTGTGGATACAGTCACTAAAGTGGTAAACTTCATAAGAGCAAAATCTTTGAACCACAGGCAGTTTGTCTCACTGTTGGAAGAGACAGAGTCAGGTCATGCAGATCTCCCCTACCACAGGTGAGATGGCTGAGTTTGGGGAAGGTGCTTAAAAGGGCGTGGGACCTGAAGTCGGAGATTGCTGAGTTTTTTTTGCAAATGAAAGGAAAATATGTGGATTTCCCTCAACTGCAAGATAAAGAATGGTTGGCTGATTTTGCCTTCACTGTGGACATCATGGCCCTCATGAGTGAACTGAATTCCAAACTACAAGGGAAGGGCCTTTTTGCACATTAGATGTGAAGCCTTATCAAAGCCTTCAAGGGAAAATGACTCCTCCTGACCCACCAAGTAGAAGCCAACAATCTCACCCACCTTCCGACACTACTAGTCTGTTCCCTATCAGATGACCAGCGGGAGAAGTATATATCGCTGCTGCGTCCTTTGAATGGTGAGTTCTCTCGTCGTTTTGGGGAATTCAAAGTGTTGGAAAATGACATGCTGTTGGTTTCCTCTCCTTTCCCCTTCAATGTGGATAACGCTCCCACTGACCTGCAACTTGAGCATATCAATCTTCAGTCTGATGCAGTGATTGGAGAACTATTCAAAACAATGTCACTGACGAGGTTCTATGCATCTCTCAATGAACTTTTCAAAGATTAGGAGTCATGCTCAGAAGATGTTTGTACTGTTTGGGTCAACCTATGTACAGTCGTGGATAAATGTTTTGAGAATGACACAAGTATTGGTCTCCACAAAGTTTGCTGCCTCAGTGTTGATGATGGCAATTTGCATATACTCCAGAATGTCATGACGAGTGATCAGATGAATTGCAATTAATTGCAAAGTCCCTCTTTGCCATGAAAATGAACTTAATCCCCCCAAAATATTTCCACTGCATTTCAGCCCTGCCACAAAAGGACCAGCTGCCATCATGTCAGTGATTGTCTCGTTAACACAGGTGAGAGTGTTGACGAGGACAAGGCTGGAGATCACTCTGTCATGCTGATTGAGTCAGAATAACAGACTGGAAGCTTTAAAAGGAGGGTGGTGCTTGAAATCATTGTTCTTCCTCTGTCAACAATGGTTACCTGCAAGGAAACACGTGCCATCATCATTGTTTTGCACAAAAAGGGCTTCACAGGCAAGGATATTGCTGCTGGTAAGATTGCACCTGAATCAACCATTTATCGGATCATCAAGAACTTCAAGGAGAGAGGTTCAATTGTTGTGAAGAAGGCGTCAGGGCGCCCAAGAAAGTCCAGCAAGCGCCAGGACCGTCTCCTAAAGTTGATTCAGCTGCGGGATTGGGGCACCACCAGTGCAGAGCTTTCTCAGGAATGGCAGCAGGCAGGTGTGAGTGCATCTGCACGCACAGTGAGGCAAAGACTTTTGGAGGATGGCCTGGTGTCAAGAAGGGCAGCTATGGTCCACTTCTCTCCAGGAAAAACATCAGGGACAGACTGATATTCTGCAAAAGGTGCAGGGATTGGACTGCTGAGGACTGGGGTAGAGTCATTTTCTCTGATGAATCCCCTTTCCGATTGTTTGAGCCATCCGGAAAACACCTTGTCCGGAGAAGACAAGGTGAGCGCTACCATCAGTCCTGTGTCATGCAGCATTCTGAGACCATTCATGTGTGGGGTTGCTTCTCAGCCAAGGGAGTGGGCTCACTCACAATTTTCCCTAAGAACACAGCCATGAATAAAGAATGGTACCAACACATCCTCCGAGAGCAACTTCTCCCAACCATCCAAGAACAGTTTGGTGACGACCAATGCCTTTTCCAGCATGATGGAGCACCTTGCCATAAGGCGAAAGTGATAACTAAGTGGCTTGGGAACAAAACATGACATTTTGGGTCCATGGCCAGGAAACTCCCCAGACCTTAATCCCATTGAGAACTTGTGGTCGATCCTCAAGAGGCGGGTGGACAAACAAAAACCCACAACTTATGACAAACTCCAAGCATTGATTATGCAAGAATGGCCTGCCATCAGTCAGGATGTGGCCAAGAAGTTAATTGACAGCATGCCAGGGCAGATTGCAGAGGTCTTGAAAAAGAAGGGTCAACACTGCAAATATTGACTCTTTGCAGAAACTGAATGTCATTGTCAATGAAAGCCTTTGACACTTATGGAATACTTGTAATAATACTTCAGTGTACCATAGTAACTACTGACATAAAGATCTAAGAACACTGAAGAAGCTAACTTTGTGGAGACCAATACTTGTGTCATTCTCAAAACCTTTGGCCACGACTGTATGTGAACAGACATTTTTAGTGGTGAAATATAATAAGTCAAGGCACAGATCATCTCTTCCTGACGCTCACCTCTCAGGAATCCTGCATATAGCGACATCAGAAACTATAACTGACTTCACTGCTCTAGTCAATGCCCATCAGACTTCACTCCTCACACTGATTGAGTATTTTAACTGTAATGTTGAGCTCTCTCTCTCTTTCTTGTGTTTTTGTGCATACCCGTTAATAAGAGTTCTGTCCGTGGTACTGAATGCAGTGTACTTTTCCTTCCGTGTAGTTCATTGCATGTTTAATAATAAATAAAATACCTACCAAAAGGAGAACATGTATGTGGTTTATTTCTGTGCCTGTTAAAGTAAAATAGGTAGCATATCTGGATGTGATTTACTGTAGATATATCTGTCAACACAGTCATACACATGATGTATAATCCTGTAATATGATTCTGGCCCACAATGGCAAAAATATATTCTAATGTGGCCCTCCATGGAAAATAATTGCCCAGGCCCTGGCGTAGGCTATAACCTCCATAAACATAGGGCTGTCCCAAAAAAAGAAAGTCGTCTATTCTTTTGACCAATCGATTGGTTGATTTTAAAATTGTATTTTTTCATATATACAGTACCAGTCAAAAGTTTAGACACACTTACTCATTCCAGGGTTTTTATTTTATTTGTGCTGTTTTCTACATTGTAGGATAATAGTGAAGACATTGAAACTATGAAATAACACATGGAATCATGTAGTAACCAAAAAAGTGTTAGAATATATATTTGAGGTTCTTCAAAGTAGCCTCCCTTTGCCTTGTTGACAGCTTTGCACACTCTTGGCATTCTCTCAACCAGCTTCATGAGGTAGTCACCTGGAATGCATTTCAATTAACAGGTGTGCCTTGTTAAAAGTTAATTTGTGGAATTTATTTCCTTCTTAATGCCAATCAGTTGTGTTGTGACAAGGTAGGGTTGGTGTACAGAAGATAGCCCTATTTGGTAAAATAGTCCATATTATGGCAAGAACATCTCAAATAAGCAAAGAGAAACGACAGTCCATCATTACTTTAAGACATGAAGGTCAGTAAATCCGGAAAAAGTGCGGTTGCAAAAACCATCAAGGGCTATGATGAAACTGGCTCTCATGAGGACCGCCACAGGAAAGGAAGACCCAGTTCATTAGTTACCAGACTCAGATATCGCAATGAACTGCACCTCAGATTGCAGCCCAAATAAATGCTTCACAGAGTTCAAGTAACAGACACATCTAAACATCAACTGTTCAGAGGAGACTGGGTGAATCAGGCCTTCATGGTCGAATTGCTGCAAAGAAACCACTACTAAAGGAAGAAGAAGAGACTTGATTGGGCCAAGAAACACGCGCAATGGACATTAGACCGGTGGAAATCTGTCCTTTTGGTCTGATGAGTCCAAATTTGAGATTTTTGGTTCCAACCGCCTAGTCTTTGTGAGATGCAGAGTAGGTGAGCGGATTATCTCCGCATGTGTGATTCCTACTGTGAAGCATGGAGGAGGAAATGTGATGGTGTGGGGTTGCTTTGCTGTTGACACGGTCTGTGATTTATTTAGAGTTCAAGGCACACTTAACCATCATGGTTACCACAGCATTCTGCAGTGATACGCCATCCCATCTGGTTTGCACTTAGTGGGACTATCTTTTGTTTTTCAACAGGACAATGACCCAAAACACACATCCAGGCTGTAAGGGCTATTTGACCAAGAAGGAGAGGGCTGCATCAGATGACCTGGTCTCCACAATCACACGACCTCAACACAATTGAGATGTTTTGGGATGAGTTGGACCGCAGAGTGAAAGAGCAGAAGAACAAGTGCTCAGCATATGTGGGAACTCCTTCAAGACTGTTGGAAAAGCATTCCAGGTGACTACCTCATGAAGCTGGTTGAGAGAATGCCAAGAGTGTGCAAAGCTGTCATCAAGGCAAAAGGAGGCTACTATATATAGATTTGTTTAACACTTATTTTGGTTACTACATGATTCTATGTGTTGTTTTAATAGTTTTGATGTCTTCACTATTATTCTACAATGTAGAACATAGTAAAAATAAAGAAAAACCCTTGAATGAGTAGGTGTGTGCAAACTTTTGACTGGTACTGTGTATATATACAGTATATAACAAAAGCATCTCTATGTATTGAGCTTGTTGGATGCTTTAAGCACACTGTTTGATTAAATAAGACACAAATGACTTGTGGGAGGCAGAGATAAAAACAAAAAAAAAACGTAACCTGACCCAACCATCCTCCTCCCACTCCTGCTGACTTTTGCAGATTCTGCCATTACTCTCCTGAAGTTGCTGGTAATAGGCTACACGAGGAGTCTGCAACCTTTTCTCATGTGGAATGCCAAACTATCTTACCATTTCTACCAATCTGCCTGCCAGTTATGGTGTTCATATGCACTTTTTTCATTTATAATAACGTCTTTGTATCTCAAAATCATTGTCATGTGGTTAAATCAAAATTATATCTAAATGATAATGATACAAACCTAAAAAGTAACTTCCATTGCCAACTATGTAAAAAATAACCTACATAAAGCCAACAAATAGAAACATTGTAAGGAACTTGAAACATTGTATCAACTATTAACTTGGGTCTTGCCTCTGAGTTTCCCGGGCCAGTGACCTCTGGACAGAAACTGTTGTAGGCTATTTGCTCAAGGGATAAGAAGTAATCACGTCTATTTTACGAAGTTTCCACTGGATCAGAGCATGACATTTTTCTCTTTCACGCGGAGTTGTTATCGAAAAGGAGAGGGTTGTAAAGATTTTTCGAATACATTGAGGAACTATTGTCATTCTCACATTCTCAATGGATGTAAAAACAGACTTATTTTGCTTGCTGTTGTAGGTGAAGAAAACATTACTTTGAGAAGCTACACAGCTCATTAGTGGTGGTGCGTTAAGCTAATCATACATACTATCAGATCCCTAAATGGGCACATTTCTATGCCTACATTTGTGCGCAGGTCAAGTAGCCTATAGGCCTACTTCTATGCGTAATCAGGTGCACGTCCTTACTAAAAATTGACAGGAGAGTTCTAAACAAAAGACAGACTAAATTAGCACATCAGAATGCAACTAGCCACCTCCGCTAGCTAGCTGGCTATAATGTTACTTGTATGCAACTGTCTAGCTAACAATAGCTAGCAATGAAAATAACTTTTTGACAGTTGAGACAAAAATGTATTCACATGTAGCTGTCTTGGCATTTTAACTGTAGACTCTTACCTGTGTATGGATTCTGATGATTCACAGCCGACTGAAAGGCTTTCAAAATAATCCTTCCCACTCTGCTTCAACCAGTCCAGACTGCTTTTGTCACAGAAGACATAGCTGTGTTGATATCAGCAGCTGTTTTCAGGACAATACTGTTATTGAAAGCTGTAGCTACACTTTATATGTTGTCCATGATGAAAATATGATCAAATATTCCGTATTTTCTGTTTCTAAACAGCTTTGTGATTTCAGATTTTATTTATATTACATTATATACGAGTTTGTTATTACGGCACATAAGTTCACGTTCAAATTTTTTTTTTTTTTTTTTTTTTTACGTTCAAATGCCTCCTGTGAAGTAGTGACTTGCATCATACCTTCAGCTTTCTGAAACGGGTCACAAATAAAATAAACAATTTTTTTGTACTGGAACAGTCAAATGTAAAATGCCCATCCCTAATTAGTAAGGCCCTATATAATCTGTTATTCTTTGCCTGATTACGTTAAGGTTTTAACTCTGTCACCCTTTTTATAGAAAAACCTCACAATGTGAAGTTCTAAGTCCACAGCTGCTTAAATACCATAAGGAGACCACTTTTGTGGTATCAGAAAAATGTGGGGTGTAGTTAGGCCTACCTTTTTTAATGCAAGTGCGCACCAGCCAGATACCGTTGTTTGGTTAGCGGTGTTTCTGGAGTGCTCATGTGATTGCAGAGTTTGCAAAAACAAATGGCCAGACAGAATTTAATGTAATGTAAGTTCAATAGTTTATTTTATTTTATTGAATTACGTTTTTAATGTCTGGTTTTCTGCAACTCAGATTTTTATTGGGCCCTACATTAGGCCATCACCCATCTTAATTGGTCTACGGAGGTCTGTAGCAGGTGATATTTCAGACTGGCTTGAATGTTTTTGTTTTGTCGAATGCAACAAAAAAATATTTGGGGGTGGGATAGCGATTTAACATCATCAGGTATTTGTGCCCATCACTACTTCTATCAAATGCATATATCACGAGAGTAATGTTTGCTGCGTCTTCTACCAAGCTCGTGCCGCTGTCTTTTAGAATACACGCCGCTATGCAGTCATTTTGTCATGACCGCCTCTGACCACCTGACTTGGGTGAATGATGTGTCCTGTTGTCCTAAATGTGTTCCATTGTAAAAGAGCATCTGTTCAGTGATTTACCTGGTTAAATTAAGGCAAGTCCTTGGTCCTTGGTAAAAAAAAAATGAATGTAAAAGATAGCCTAATGTTAAGAGAAGTCATCTGGTTCTAGCTCTGTCTGGATGTCATGAGTGGTATTAGTAATAGTCATAGGCTGCTCTAGGCCAGGGGAGGATAGGCCTTGGTAAATCAACGTAATCAGTCATGTGCGGAGTCTGGGCCTGATTCCTCAGGCATCTTAATGCTGTTTCAGCTGACTGTGCAAAATCCCTGTATCTCTATTGAAACAGAGGTTCCACTCTGTCTATGTGTTTCACTTTTGTAGCAGAGTACACCATGGCAGTTTGGAGAGCAGATGAGAGATCCACTACTAGTGGTCCTTTGTAGCTCCGTTAATAGAGCATGACGCTTGTAACGCCAGAGTAGTGGGCTTGTTACCCAGGACCACCCATACGAAAAATGTATGCACACATAACTAAGTCGCTTTAGATAAAAACATCTGCTAAATGGTATACAGTATTATTATATTACTAAATGTTTAAAGTCAATAATCAATGGGTTCAATTGGAAGGAGATGCAGTGTTAAAGAGATCCATTACCTTTGGTAAGGAGGAAAGAGAGGTGCCTGCCACAAGTGGATTATATTAGTCTAAACATGATCCTGGAGCCACAAACCCTTTTGAAGGCAGTTTGGGGTCACTGCTCTCAAGAACCTAGTATAACCCATGCACACTGATGAATTTAGTGTGTGTGGTGTGCGTGCGCACTGGCTGTCTACACTGTTGGGGAAGTTCTTGGTCAGGTCCAGACGGACAATGTAATACAGTACATACCAGATCAGCTGGGAGCAGGCAGATCCCTGGGTTCATTTACAGCCATGGCCTCCTGCCTTGCAATTCCTCACTCACTTTACTGCTCCAACTAGCCCTTTCTCTCTCACACAAAAAATCCCTGTGCAAGAATCCCACGTGCAAAGAATCACCGGATTTTCCCCGGATTTTGTCTCTAGGATCACTACCATTGAATTTACAGAATTGCTACCGTAACCACGTCTCCTTTCTGTTTTCAAGTAAAGTCATATAGTGTCAAATATAATGACGACAGCTGTGATGGAAACATGACGTTTTGGTGTAGTTTTATGAATGCCGACATAGTTTGTTCGTTCATTCCAATGAATATCCAGGGTCTTATTCTGGTGACATGGTCATCGATGCTTGGCTGCCGTTTGACAAAAGTATTCACGCTCTTATCCATAATAATCTCATCATGTAGACTAGACAACCCGCACAGCCTACCCACACTGCATCTGTGAGCTGTTGGCTAGAGCGCAGGTGCTAAGACCAGAGTAGGCACATTTTGCTATTTAACGTAACTGTTTTATTTTTTGTGACAGAACTCATTAGAGTTGAAAATGCGATGGAAACACATTGAACTTTGATTTGGTACATGTAAACTTAAGCAAAAAAGTAAATTGTGAAAACTGGTGTGAATGCAATTTATTTTTAATGCAGATTAAAGAATATTTGCATTAAAATCTGTCGCCAATTTGATGGAAACCTAGCCATTGTTTAGGCCTAACTATTTTTTTTATTGTTATGTTAAATTCTGCAATTGTATAGTAATGGCTTTTGTGAAATTTCCTGTACCCTACAACTGGTCTAATCTGATGTGTCCATCTGTCTGGCAGGTGTTGGTCTCCTATCCATGGAGAAAGTGGGCAAGATGTGGAGCAACCTGAGGAGCCGATGCCAGACCCTCTTCCACAGCGACGGTGCGGGACCCAGTACAGAAAACAGCGTGGTGGAGGTGGACGGTATGCACTGTGTGGTGGACCTGGGAAGGGGAGGCAATTCAGTCGAGGCCCAGGCTTCTCGGGCCTCTAGCCTGTCCCGAAGCCTCTTGCCGCTCCCCATGGTTACTGGAGGACGACGTCATAACTGTGTGTCGGACATCCCCCAGATAGTGGAGATCACCATAGACAGCAAAGACAGTGAGGATGCGAGAGGGGGTCGTGGGGGAGTCCCTATGGCCCGGAGAGACTCGTACTCACGCCATGCACCTTGGGGGGGCAAGAAAAAACACTCATGTTCCACTAAGACCCAGAGCTCCATGGATACAGACAGGCGTTCAGGGCGCACGCGTGGGGCCGCTGGCCGGAGGGAGCGTCGCTACGGGGTCAGCTCCATCCAGGAAATGGGTGACTCTGGGAGCGGGGGGCGCAGTCTGAGCGCCCGTTCCCTACGCCAGCGGCTAAGCGATACAGTGGGCCTGTGTCTCCCCCTGCCCCCCCGCCGCCGCTCACGCTCCTCCAAGACCCCCACCATCTCCAAGCGCAAGATCCACCTGACAGAGCTGATGCTGGAAACCTGTCCCTTCCCCCAGGGCTCAGACTTGGCCAACAAATGGCACCTGATCAAGCAGCACACGGCGCCCGTCAGCCCGCATTCCTCCACTGCTCTGCTTGACGCCTTCGACACTGCCCACCCCTCCCCCGAGGACGATGAGGAGCGTCTGCGCGAACGCCGCAGGCTCAGCATCGAGGAAGGAGTGGACCCCCCACCCAACGCCCAGATCCACACCCTGGAGGCTTTGGCGCAGGGCTCCTCTCTGTACAAACTGGGACCAAAGATGGCCCCCGGCATTGCAGAGGCCTCTGGGGAGGCCCGGGGCACCACGGCCTGCTGCTCAGGAGGGAGAGTATCAGTACAAGTGCTCGGAGGGGCTACAGCCCAGCTGGCTGACTGTGACTCGGAGGAGGACTCGACCACCCTATGCCTGCAGGCCCGGAGGCCCAAGCAGCGGCACCCGTCCGGGGATGGCATTATGAGCCGGAACCAGCCTGGGCCATGGAAGGTGCACACCCAGATCGACTACATCCACTGCCTGGTACCAGACCTGCTGCAGATCACTGCACTGCCCTGCTACTGGGGCGTGATGGACCGCTACGAGGCGGAGGCGCTGCTGGATGGACGGCCCGAGGGCACCTTCCTGTTGCGCGACTCAGCCCAGGAGGACTACCTGTTCTCGGTCAGCTTTCGCCGCTACAACCGTTCGTTGCATGCCCGCATCGAGCAGTGGAACCACAACTTCAGCTTTGACGCCCACGACCCCTGCGTGTTCCACTCATCCACTGTCACAGGCCTGCTGGAGCACTACAAGGACCCAAGCGCATGCATGTTCTTTGAGCCGCTGCTCACGGCGCCGCTCCACCGGACCTTCCCTTTCGGCTTGCAGCACCTGGCACGCGCCGCCATCTGCCCCCGGACCACGTACGACGGCATCGGCGCCCTGCCACTGCCCCCAGCCCTGCAGGACTTCCTCAAGGAGTATCACTACAAACAGAAAGTGCGCGTGCGCTGGCTGGAGAGGGAGCCGCCACTCAATATCAAATAGGGGCGGGGCTCTGGCGGCCTGTGCGTGCCGCCGCGGCCTTAGTCAGAACAGGAGAAACTCCCAGCCAATCAGGAGAGGCCATACTGAACATGGCACTTTTCATTCAGGCGGGGAGGGTAACTGGAGGGGAGGAGTTAGGTAAAATGATCTATCCAGGATTCCTTCTAATCTCTTTGTTTTAGTTATTACTTACATCACATGGAATACATATGTATGATTATATTCAGTATAATGCTGTCTGGCAAGCACATTCTGAGTATTGAACAGGTTCTGAAAGGGAGAGCACAAGCCTTCATGCTTTGTCTCCCTCTCTCTCCTCTTTCATTCTGTCAAGTGTCTGCCTGATCCCAGAGCATGAGCTGCCTGCATGTCGCCTCTCATCCCCCCCAGTCTATCTAGGCCCACATGGTTTGCTAGATACGTTGTACAGTACACTCATACGTTCTATCTTCCTTGTTTCCTATTGATTGATCAAACGACTAGAAGACTGGCCTGGCGGGCATCGTGAGCCTTGAGGTGTGGGGTTGACAGTGGCTGTACTGGAGGGTTTGTTGCGACTACTCCTACAGCAGTTCGTTGGGGCCTGTTTGGTGGACAGTGTCATACAGACACACACCCAGCCATCATCATGCATCATTGAGTAGGCCTATGTCTGAAATAAGGTGCTGTTTTAAGGGTGCTGTCCAGTAGGTCTTTGCCCCAAGGGCAATGCGGTCCGCGGCCATGTCCAAAGGTGCTGCTACAACATCCTGCTTCCGTACACCTATAGGGAGCGAGGCATACACAGGAGTGTGTGTGTGTGGTGACTGCGAATCCTTGGCTTTTAGAATTCCTCACTGGAATTTCCCTAAGCATAACCATTGTCTCCCACCAGCACTGTGTTGGCACAGGTGTACGGTTCTTCTAATGGAACAGTACTAATGATATTTACCCTGGTGGTTGTTTTCTCACATATGTCTGCCAGTGGCTCAAACTGGCAACAGAACAGGCACTTTTAACTGTACGTGCAGTTTTTGAACATACACACACTGGTTATTGTCTCAGGGTCTGGTTTGTTTCTGGACCTGGTGTTCTGCCTTCATGGTGTCACTTATCTCTCTCTGTTGCAATCCTCCATTCTGCTCAGGGTTAATATCATTAATGTCTTCACCCTCCACATACCATTTGATATTTTACAGTTAACTTGACTCCCTTTTTACACATTACAGCCACAGACCCGCTATATATATATTATTAGTACCTGAAGGAGCTACATTTGATATGCGCATTGTCACTGCTGCTAGCCATGGCCATAATAACCCAGCATATTGTGAGAGCTTGCGTCAGGAAGACGAATACAACCGAGCGTAACCTATGTGCCTTTCATAGAGCCTCCTGATCTACTTTAAACTCTTTGAGCCTGGTGCATAGAATACCCCTGCAGCACTTCCTACTAGCCTTTAAATGGATGATGATGAGGAGGAAAAGGAATGATGAGGAGCAGGGGATGAAGCGTGAGCTCCGAGCTTGCTCTCTGTTCATTGGTGCACATTCAATATTTTATATTATATTATATATATATATATATATATATAAACACTTTTCTATTTCATCGAAAATATTGTCAATGTTAGCTAGCTAGAAGTGAATACACTACTCCACTGTCTAGCAGTGGCGGCTGGTGGGAGGAGCTATAGGAGGACGGGCACATTGTAATGGCTGAAATGGAATACATGGAGTCAAACATGGTTTCCATATGTTTGATGTGTTTGGAACCGTTCCATGTATTCCATTCCAGCCATTACAGTGAGCCCATCCTCCTATAGCTCCTCCCACCAGCCGCCACTGCTGTCTAGAATAATTCATTGGCTTCACTCATTGGGTTTTATAGGTGGCTGGATAGGTCGAGCAAGGCAGCCTCAGGTTCTGGAGGGCTTCGACACTAGACATGTTTTAGAACTGCACACTTATAGGAACATACAGGAGTACCTGTATATTGAAATATTATCTGCAAATGTATACAAATATAACTCTTACAAATTATCGTTTTGATAGCAGTGATTTTTATCCTGGTTGGATAGGTAACTCTAATCCCGTTTCTCTGAATGGCAGGGAAGATGTTTATTTTAACTACCCAACACGCGTTGTGTATTTGTGTGTGTGTGTGTTGAGGGTTATCAGAGGGGGAGGATCATGAATGCATATAATTAGCTTTATTCATGAGCATCTCTGAGTGTCTGTGACCAAAGCTCTGTTATTCAATTGTGTTGCACACAACCTGTATTGTTTTAGTAGTATTGCTTGCCACTATGTCTCTAGGGCTCTTTAAAATTACCATACTGAATTTTATTTCAAAACTGAACAAACATTTCAATGGCAGCCAATCACAGCCTGGGACAGATACCCCAATAATGCCTGAATGGCTGAAGTCTACAGGGCAGGTGTTGTTACCAGGTAGAACCTCACCTCACACCTCAGTCTTGGAACTGCTTTTAATGACTAACCCCCCTCTGGCCTCTGCCAGGCCTTTTGTGCTACTATCACAGTGTACTAATGAAAGGTAATGTGATGTGTGGGTATGTATTATGGTTTGGAGGCATAAGAGCAGGAAAGTGTTTCATTGTCAAGGGTCAATGTTGTAATTGAGGCGTGTGGGTGATAGTTAAATCAACTAAATGCTCTTTTTCATATCCCCCCCTCCCTCCCTCTCTCTTCTGTGTCCTAAACCCAATCCAGCAGAACTTACTTTGTTTTCAGGAAGCTTCAAGATTGCATGTGAAAA
The DNA here is from genome assembly GCA_023634145.1 of Thymallus thymallus. Lineage (NCBI taxonomy): Eukaryota > Metazoa > Chordata > Actinopteri > Salmoniformes > Salmonidae > Thymallus > Thymallus thymallus. Next base: position 24,042,619 of record CM042389.1, on the reverse strand, counting down.
TCCCCCATTTGTATGATCTACGAAGGGCTGAGGACTGTTTGTGGAAGGAAAAAAAATAAAAAATAAGTTGACATACAAGTCACTTGCATGTGCACTTTTATGTTATACATCCACATCTCTCTAGCACCCTGACATCTTGTATGGGATATCTGTTAACTCACTCCTGCACGCACACACACACCTACTCTTTGCCGTCTGTCTATCATGCTACGGCTATGGCCTACTGGCCTCACCTCAGCCCACCCCACCTATGGTTGCTAATCACTGGTTAAATGTACCTCGCCAGGATCAAAATGTACGGTAGGCTAAAAGGGCCACTGTGTTTCCTAATGGGTGCTGTGTGACCCTCTGACCACATCCTCAACATGACCCTGCTGATGCTGCTGGTATATGGGGTTGTTGTTTGTGCTGCTGTCTGCTTCCCCTCCACACCCTGTTTGGGAGCTAGGCTAAAGTTAGCATTAAACGAGAGGAGCGCCTCAGTCACACAATGTACCATTGAACGCCCAGTTTCCTGCTGTGGGAATGGGGTGCGGGGCGGGGAGGTCTAGGGATCTGTTGAAGTAATGGCACTTTAATTGTCTGTGTGTGTGTGTGTGTGTGTGTGTGCGTTTTGTGTTTATTTGTTCAAGGTGGAGATGTGGGTGTGAGTCAGGAGAAGATGGTGGTCCTGGAGTATTTCATTTGTGTTCATACATTACAAGCAATGTTGGAGGACATATTTCTGTTATGTTGAGTTGCAGACGTGTGTGTGTGTATGGACCACATAGAGGGGGTCTGGTGGAGTGTATGTGGAGTCTGCTGTGAGGGGTACCCCCCATGAACCCCTATGAACAATGCCTCTTGTCCACCTATTCTCAGGCAGGCCCACAGGCAGGCTAGTTCAAGGATCTCTTCTTGACCTTCTTGTTATAAATCTGAAACAGGCAAGTCATATCACCAGCCAACCCTGTTTGACCACATTATGACCCCTGGCCTGGATCAAGGTTTCAGCTCTTAAAAGAAAAAGAAAAATGTTTTATTCTCATCTTTCCCCAATGTTTTTGGAAAGCTGTGTAAAAATGCTATATGCAAACAAAAACAAAAAAGAACAGATTTATGACTAAAGAATTATTATTTTTAATTATTCTTCTCCCTTATATGCAATGGAGTGTACTGTAAAAATGGTCGCAATCCTCTGTCACTTTAATGCTGTATGTGCACATTGGTTGCTGTGTGGATGTGGGTGCCGTGGCAACAGGACTTGACAATGATGGGGACTAATGGTTGTCATTCTACAGCACCATTGTGTTCCCAGACTGCCTTATTCGTTCTGACCAATCACAAGAGCCCTTTCCAATCTGGGGCCTGCAGGCACTGCCACGGGTTTACCAAACTCTGGTCAGACGAATATAGCTGTTCCATTTTCTATCTTTTTCTTTTTTCTTTTTATTTTTAGTATAAATGTTCATTTCAGTGTATTTGTTTTTCTATGTATCTGCTTCACCATTCAGACAGTTGTTTTTTTTTTTTTCATTATAACTTGTTCATTTTAAAGAGCCGTATGATGCGACACTTGTAGCTGTCACTCTTGGTGCTTGGCTTATGCTTCATTGTCTTAATATTCCAAATAAAACTGTTAAGTGTAATCTACGTTGGGCCGCGTTTGATTCCAGGTCTCTCGTTCTTCTTTCTCACTGTGCTACATTTTCTTAACCTTTCACCGTTCTCTCTACCTTAAATGAAAGGGATAATTCACAAATTACAAAATATGTTTATTCCCTAACCATTTAATGTAGTCTAGTCAAATTTACCCTCAAAATGAGAGTGACGACCCAGACAGGATTTGGATTGTGGAGTCGGTTGGATATGAGTTAGCCTAGTGAGCTGGGGACACAGGGATCAATTGGAGTATCTGGATTGGCCCCCTCTCTGCATTCTCCCCCCGGCTCAGTCCTGGCTGCTGGTCTGGTCTGGTCCGGCCCACCCAAGGCAAGCCTGAGCCTCCCCACTCCTCATCCTCCCTTTCCCACCAGGGCCTACCAGTAGCTGACTGAAGAGTTTAGTATTTATAAATAGCATGTGGGTTATCGGTTTCAAGTTAGCTAGCTGAGACTTATAAATAATTGAAGCTCGCCCAGAGGGAGAGGGTGAGCAAGCAAGCATAGGATGACAGGAAGTGTTCTGTAGGCTTGCAGGGTGACTCAAAAGCTTGAACCTGTTGAAAAACCTCAACAGAGCTCAATACATAAATACCTGAACGTACACAAAGCTCACAATCCCTCTCAACACACAGCATGTTCGAGGAGATAAGCCTGAGCATGGTGCTGCACAGATTTGCTCAACTTGATCACATAATGAGTGGTTATTTGGCATATAATGTGAATTTTAGATCAGTGATTCTGAGCAGCACTTTGCTGCAGGCAGATCCCCATCAAATGTACTGCTGGGACTCTGCTTTTATAACACTACCAATGCCAACATCAAGTTCACTTGTAAACCCGCCTCAGGCCCTTAAACGCCTTAAGCCACAAATACCCCAAGACGCTCAGGGATGTTCCAATTAGTTGTAGATTCCTGAGCTGGACCAAGACACCACTGGAACGAGGTGGGGATTCTAGAGGTGAGTTCTGGGCCAAACCCACACGATCTCTACCTGTTGGGCTCTGACTCAGTTCAACCTGAGACACCTCATCAGTCGAGAGTCTGAGTGTTAGCCTTCACAATACACACGTGTATCTCTCTTGAGCACATTGAGCTTGCATACGTAGTTATTGTCGGCAGCACCATCAAGGAAAAGTAAACTGTAGACTTGACAGTTCAAGCAGCTTTTGTATTCTGATAATGGAGTTCTGATCATGGAATTCCGAACACGTCATCTACATTTAAATGTGTTCACCATGTCCACATTGTGTCCATTCCCACGCTATATTCAAATGCCAGTATGCATTCTACAAACGATGGAATAGGCAAATAACAACAGCTGATCGCTAACTACTGTAGCTAAGTAGCAAGCTAACCTCTGTAGGTAGCTAGCAAGCAACGCTAAAGGGATTGCAAATGAGTTAGCATAACTCTTTTTTTCTAAATATTAGCTTGCTGGCCAGCATTTATGAGGCCAGCAAACATGATCCCCACATGCTAGGAATGTATTTCCTCCAACATTTCAATGAAAAGGTGCCTGGGAGGAGTGCATGACTGGGTATGACGTTACAAGCTTGGCATGTCTGTATTTGGGGAGTTTCTCCCATTCTTCTCTGCAGATCCTCTTAAGCTCTGTCAGGTTGGATGGGGAGCGTCGCTGCACAGCTATTTTCAGGTCTCGCCAGAGATGTCAGATCGGGTTCAAGTCCGGGCTCTGGCAGGCCACAAGGACACTCAGAAACTTGTCCCGAAGCCATTCCTGCGTTGTCTTAGCTGTGTGCTTAGGGTCTTAGCTGTGTGCCCCAGTCTGAGGTCCTGAGCGCTCTGGATCTGGTTTTCATCCAGGATCTCTCTGTACTTTGCTCTGTTCATCTTTACCTCGATCCTGACTAGTCTCCCAGTCCCTACTGCTGAAAAACATCCCCATGCTTCACCGTAGAGCTGGTTCCTCCAAACGTGATGCTTGGCATTCAGGCCAAAGCGTTCAATCTTGGTTTCATCAGACCAGAGAATCTTGTTTCTCATGGTCTGAGAGTCCTTTAGGTGCCTTTTGGCAAACTCCAAGCGGTCAATCATGTAGTTTTTACTGAGGAGTGGCTTCCGCCTGGCTACTCTACCATAAAGGCCTGATTGGTGGAGTGCTGCAGAGATGGTTGTCCTTTTGGAAGGTTCTCCCATCGCCACAGAGGAACTCTGGAGCTCTGTCAGTGAACATTGGGTTCTTGGTCACCTCCCTTCTACAATCAAGTTGTATAAACATCTCAAGGATGATCAATAGAAACAGGATGCACCTGAGCTCAATTTCTATGCTAGCAAAGGGACAGATGGATATGTAATCTTCAAATCAGCACTATTGACAGATAAAGGTTACCCAATTTAACGAATCACACACACACAAAAAAACGTTGAAAATGTTAATGCAATTAAAATAAACAAAAATGCCTTTTCCTTATGGGGAAAAAGTTAGTACACCCCTACCTTTACCATCACATAAAATGGCTGTCAAAAATGTTATAAATTGATTTGCATTTTAATGAGTAAAGTAAGTTTTTGACCCCTCTGCAAAACATGACTTAGTACTTGGTGGCAAAACCCTTGTTGGCAATCACAGAGGTCAGACGTTTCTCGTAGTTGGCCACCAGGTTTGCACACATCTCGGGAGGGATTTTGTCCCACTCCTCTTTGCAGATCTTCTCCAAGTCATTAAGGTTTCGAGGCTGACGTTTTGCAACTCAAACCTTCAGCTCCCTCCACAGATTTTCTATGGGATTAAGGTCTGGAGACTGGCTAGGCCACTCCAGGACCTTAATGTGCTTCTTCTTGAGTCACTCCTTTGTTGCCTTGGCCGTGTGTTTTGGGTCATTGCCATGCTGGAATACCCATCCACGACCCATTTTCAATGCCCTGGTTGAGGGAAGGAGGTTCTCACCCAAGATTTGACGGTACATGGCCCCATCCATCGTCCCTTTGATGCGGTGAAGTTGTCCCGTCCCCTTAGCAGAAAAACACCCCCAATGCATAGTTTCCACCTCCATGTTTGACGGTGGGGATGGTGTTCTTGGGGTCATAGGCAGCATTCCTCCTCCTCCAAACACACCAAGTTGAGTTGATGCCAAAGAGCTTGATTTTTGTCTCATCTGACCACAACACTTTCACCCAGTCCTCCTCTGAATCATTCAGATGTTCATTGGCAAACTTCAGACCGGCCTGTACATGTGCTTTCTTGAGCAGGGGGACCTTGCGGGCGCTGCAGGATTTCAGTCCTTCACAGCGTAGTGTGTTACCAATTGTTTTCCTCGTGACTATGGTCCCAGCTGCCCTGAGATCATTGACAAGATCCTCCCGTGTAGTTCTGGGCTGATTCCTCAACCTTCTCATGATCATTGCAACTCCACGAGGTGAGATCTTGCATGGAGCCCCGGACCGAGGGAGATTGACAGTGCTTTTGTGTTTCTTCCATTTGCAAATAATCGCACCAACTGTTGTCACCTTCTCACCAAGCTAATTGGCGATGGTCTTGTAGCCCATTCCAGCCTTGTGTAGGTCTACAATCTTGTCCCTGACATCCTTGGACAGCTCTTTGGTCATGTTGGAGAGTTTGGAATCTGATTGATTGATTGCTTCTGTGGACAGGTGTCTTTTATACAGGTAACAAGCAGATATTAGGAGCACACTCTTAAAGGGAGTGCTCCTAATCTCAGCTCGTTACCTGTATAAAAGACACCTGGGAGCCAGACTCCTGATTGAGAGGGGTCTAATACTTATTTCACTCATTACAATGAAAATCACTTTATAATATTTTTGACATGCGTTTTTCTGGAGTTGTTTGTTGTTATTCTGTCTCTCACTGTTCAAATAAACCTACCATTAAAATTATGGACTGATCATTACTTTGTCAGTGGGCAAACTAACAAAATCAGGAGGGGATCAAATAATTGTTTACCTCACTGTACTTCCAAAGTTGTGGCAAAATGGCTTAAGGACAACAAAGTCAAGGTATTGGTGTGGCCATCACAAAGCCCTGACCTCAATCCTATAGAAAATTTGTGGGCAGAACTGAAAAAGCGTGTGTGAGCAAGGAGGCCTACAAACCTGACTCAGTTACACCAGTTCTGTCAGGAGGAATGGGCCAAAATTCGCCCAATTTATTGTGGGTAGCTTGTGGAAGGCTACCCGAAACGTTTGACCAAAGTTAAACAATTTAAAAGCAATGCTACCAAATACTAATTGAGTTTATGTAAACTTCTTACCCACTGGGAAAGTGATGAAAGAAATAAAAGCTGAAAGAAATCATTGTCTTGACTATTATTCTGACATTTCACATTCTTAAAATAAAGTGGTGATCCTAACTGACCTAAGACAGGGAATTTTTACTAGGATTAAATGTCAGGAATTGTGAAAAACTGTTTAAATGTATTTGGCTATGGTGTAAGTAAACGTCCGACTTCAACTGTAAGTGTAGACACTGCAAGAGATTAGCTAGTAGCTTCTAATCTAATCGAGCTGCACTATTATAATAATAGTAATCATTATATAATAATAGATGTATTTTATATAGAGCTTTTCATTACACACGGAATATTAAAATCTATTTAAAACAAAAAAAACTATATTCAACGTACTCTTACAGATTCTTGGGCAATGGCTTCAACAACTTCAAATGATAATAAGATGGAGAGTGATGAAGTCTGTAGTCAGATTTGAGTTGAGGCAGTTCAGACAGGCAGCACAGCTTGGACAAAGGGAAGGAGCATCGATGGTGTAGAGCAGAGAGAAAAAGTAACGTCTAGACAGTTCAGTTGCTCTTCATTAGGGCACATTGTGTCCGACTTTTGAGGTTCCTCCGTAGCCGCTCCTCCGGCCGTAGGCTGCTGAAAGTGTAGCACCCACCTGGGTGATTGCCCTTGCAGCTGGAATAGCGTAAAAAGCCCACCACACTTCAGCAGTGGTCTGGAACCAATGAGACTCCTCTGCAATTTCTGCACACTGTCTGCAGTGCCCATCTATCGGAAGAAACCAGCAGGTGACACAAAAAGCTGTGTTATGTCGAGGCAGCTTGTACAGATATTCTTCGGTTGTGCAAACCCACAGTTTCATCAGCTGTATGGGTGGCTGGTCTCAGTCGATCCCGCAGGTGAAGAAGCCGGATGTGGAGGTGCTGGCCTGGCATGGCTATACGTGGTCTGGGGTTGTGAGGCTGGTTGGACGACATTCGGACAAAATTAGAAACCTATAATATATGAAAATGTAGCTATCTAGACTATCTTACCTGTATACATGGATGGACATTTCTCCCTCTCTGTCACGGATGCCATGGTTGCCCTTAGTTTGCAGATGGAGACAGGTGTTTTATTCAACAGCCTTCTGTGTGTTCTCTTCTCGACTCCCTCTGCATATTTGCAATAAAACGGCAGGATTTTCTCCATCTCCTTAGTTTTCATACTCTAATTCCACTGATTTCAAAACTCGGTCCTCCAGAAAGTGGAGAGCAACACTTTTGCAGTTCTACTACGTGATATCTTTAAAAAAAAGAGCTGCGTTAGAAAGCTACACATACTTACCAGCTCATATTATACTTAGAAGCGTGCTACTGTAAATGGCTGACCAATCCAAACTCATCTCTCGGCATGTCCATCTCAGCCAATCATGGCTAGCAGGAATGTTCCTGTCTTTTTCCGTGGCTAAACCAACTAGGCTAGTAATTTAATAATTGTATTTACAGATGGCATGCAAGTTTGTTATTAAGGCACATGAAAGTTTACGTTCCAGAAGGCATTTCTGCCCCAAAAAACATTTTGATCTTAAAAAAAGGTAAAATGCCTCTCCTGTGAAGTAGTGACGTGCGACATATGCCTAGTTTCCTGAAATGAGTCGAATTTCTTCAGCCGGTGATTGTCAAGCCAATAACTGCCGGTCTCACTGTAATTGACCGTTAATGAACTAAACACATTTAGCATCTCCTGGCTTCCACACATAGTCTACAAGCCACTTGTTCAGACCTTTGGAACATCTACATTTTAAAAAGTCTCATAAACACATATAATATAGCCTACACCATCACAATAAATCCATTATTTATTTTAGACGGGTCTAAAGAAACATGATATGAAGAAAATGTATATTTCAGAAGAACAGAATAGTATACTCTATGCCATATGGCTGTGGGCTACACTAGTTCATTTAGCAGACAAGATTTGCTTAGAATTCCGTGGCATTATTTTATATTATTTTATAGTATGAAGAATACAATTGAGCATAGCTAAATAAAATAGAAAGGATATTTTCTCCGAACTGTTTCTGAAGGAGTGTACACATGCGGCTATTGTTGAACTGTTAACTGTGTTGAACAGTTAACAAAGAAACAGGTCCTCCTGTATGCTTAATTTAGATTTATTTATTTAACTTTAGGGCATGTTTTTTTTTTTTTATATACATTCATGATGCGACTAATGATGATTTGGGAAGAAGTAGCATGAAAGGCATGAGCTCTGCTTTGTTTCTTGCACAGGCTGCGCACACTTCATCAGTCTCTCATTCTCAATTTGACAAGCATTTGATAATGCCTCGAATTTGGCCATTGTGCCCTTTGGGCTGAATATAATAATTATAATTCCCTTCTCCCGGCTGCGTGTTCCAAAGCACCTCTCACTCACATGGCTCTCTCGGATATCTCAATTCTCATTAGCCAATGCCCCGTCATGTGATCGTGTTCTTCTCACAGGCATCTATCTCAGCAATATAGGCTACAAATGAAGACAGACACGTTGGGGACACAACTGCTCGCAACCTTCTTTTCGAATTCCGAGATGCATATTGAAGATGTTAGAAGAACTGGGGCAGCAGGTTGCCTAGTGGTTATAGCGTTGGGCCGGTAATCAGAAGGTTGCTGGTTTCGAATCCCCAAGCCGACTAGGTGAAGAATCTGCACTTTTCCCACTAAGGACAGTTGTGGGATGCGATAGATCCCAAATTAATACCACTACTCGCATAAAAAAAAACCGTTTAAAAGCAACGAGGCTGATGCAACAGATCAAAACGTTTAGCTTAAAATGTTGATACAACTATTAGGCTATTTCTTCACATAAGCGCAGCAATGTGCACACGGCAGTAGGCTATAAGCGTGAATATTCTAAAATTCAATTAATTAGCATTCTTAAAAGTGACCACAAATGTGATTTATGTATGTAATGCTTTATTATAAATGTGAATTTTTATTGTGAACATTATGTTCCCCAAACTTGAAACTCAAGCCCAGCCTGTGTACGCCAGTTAGGCTCTACACTGGTTGTCAAGCGGATTAATCTTAAGGAGTTATTTGGCCACTTTAGTTGTGATACAAACCTTATCAAAACATATGGGCCGGGCTACATGAGGCATGGGACTATGATTTTAAAAAGTTGCAAAAAAATGCATGCTCTGTTTCTTGCCTTAAGCTCGGCATCATTCACAAGTGATAGGCTAATATTGTCACCCATCAGACTAAAGACCATCAGCAGCATCAGAGCTTGGAGAAGCCTAATTACTGTGACTAAACGGTCACATGGAATTTAACTGCGGTCATGACTCATGACTGCCAGTGTGGCGGTAATATGGTCACCGTAACAGCCCTAGCGGTGGTAAGGATTAACTCCATGGTGCTGAAAGGAAGGCTCCGCTGTAGGCATAGCTTTATGTTTATTTATTTAGGCCCTAACAGTTTGTGGGAACCGTTTGACCCGTTATAGTGTAATTAATGTATTGTTTAGTGTTGTGTAGTGGTTTCACTGGCATGCATCTAAAAAAATGGTTTGAGTTTTCCCCACCAATATTTGCATGCTAAAATCGCCACTGCAACCACCCAAGCCATTGACTGTTATCTCTGCTACTGCATGGCAAGCTGTACCCATACACCAAGTCTGGAACCAACAACACCCTGAACAGCTTCTACCCCCAAGCCATAAGACTGCTAAACAAGACTGCTACATAGCTAATCAAATTGATACCCAGACTACCTCCATTTTTTGCACTAACTCTCTTGCACTATCTAAAGACACTAAACAGAAGTACCTTATTTACATAAGTATTAAAACCCTTTGCTATGAGACTCGAAATTGAGCTAAGGTGCATCCTGTTTCCATTGATCACCCTTGAGATGTTTCTACAACTTGATTAGAGTCCACCTGTTGTAAATTCAATTGATTGGACATGATTTGAAAAGGCACACACCTGTCTAAGGTCCCACAGTTGACAGTGCATGACAGAGCAAAAACCAAGCCATGAGGTCGAAGGAATTGTCTGTAGAGCTCCGAGACAGGATTGTGTCGAAGGCACAGATCTTTGGAAGGGTACTAAAACATCTGCAGCATTGAAGGTCCCCAAGAACACTGGCCTGCATCATTCTTAAATGGAAGAATTTTGGAACCACCAAGACTCTTCCTAGAGCTGGCCACCTGGCCAAACTGAGCAATCAGGGGAGAAGGGCCTTGGTCAGGGAGGTTTCCAGAGTTCCTCTGTGGAGATGGGAGTACCTTCCAGAAGGACAACCATCTCTGCAGCACTCCACCAATCAGGCCTTTATGGTAGAGTAGTCAAATGGAAGCCACTCCTCAGTAAAAGATACATGACAGCTGCTTGGAGTTTACCAAAAGGCACCTAAAGACTTAGACCATGAGAAACAAGATGATCTTGTTTGATGAAACCAAGATTGAACTCTTTGGCATGAATGCCAAGCGTTACGTCTGGAGGAAACCTTGTGAAGCATGGTGGTGGCAGCATCATGCTGTTGGGATGTTTTTCAGCGGCAGGGACTGGGAGACTAGTCAGGATTGAGGGAAAGATGAACGGAGCAAAGTACAGAGAGATCCTTGATGAAAACCTCATGGATGATCAATGTAGTAAAGGGTCTGAATACTGTAAATAAGTTATTTCTTTTTATCTTTTATACAGTTGCCGAAATGTCCAAAACACTGTTTTCACTTTGTCATTATGTGGTATTGTGTGTAGATTGATGAGAGGGAAAAAATCTATTTATTCTATTTTAGAATAAGGCTGTAATGTAACAAAATGTGGAAAAGGTTAATGGGTCTGAATACTTTCTGAATGCACTGTGTGTATATATACAGTGGGGAGAACAAGTATTTGATACACTGCCGATTTTGCAGGTTTTCCTACTTACAAAGCATGTAGAGGTCTGTAATTTTTATCATAGGTACACTTCAACTGTGAGAAAATCACATTGTATGATTTTTAAATCATACAATGTGATTTAAAATTGTTTGAAAAGGACCCATAAGTAAGCATTTCACTGTTAGTCCACACCTGTTGTTTACGAAGCATGTGACTTGTAGGTTTTTACTCCTAACTTACAGGAGGGTAGCAGTGTTGGAGAAAACTGTTGGAGAGCTCTAGTGTCTTTCTGAGTACACATTCCTATCAGCTTTGTAGAATGGCACTGAGGTATCTGATTTTTAGAGATGAACTGTGCTTTCATTAATGCCAGATAAACGTCATAATCAAACCCCTGCTTGCTGTTCCGACTCTTCACTCGCTCCTGAACCACTTACACTTATTTCACTTTATCAAGCTCGTAGCTCCACATTTCTCCACAAGTCCAGCGCTCAACACAGATACACACCACATGGCTCTCATATGTCATCTGCACGCAACCATGCCTACAGTACTAGGAAGGAAAGAACAGAAGGGAGAGAGCTGCTGCTGCGTGCCTATGTCTCCAGCGTTGGACTGCCGCCAAGTCTGTGGCGGCAAAGTGAGCTGTGACCCCCCGCTGACCTCATCCAGCCGCACGCACACACACACACACACACACAGGCACACAGGCTCCCATCCATATTTCATACCAGAAATACATCCCCAGACAGTATTTTAGACCCACTCCAGAGATCACCTCTTCCCAGTGGCTGGGCTGAGGGGGCGGGGCCAGAAGCTGCACCTCTCCTCTCTGAGCCAACCTGAAGCCCTGCGGCCCAAGCCAAGAACAACAGGCCTATTGAATCGCATCGTCATCTGGAGAAAGAAGACAGTGCAGGGACTCATTCATTAGAAAAAGTGGTAAAAAGTGGTAAAATATATTCATCAACTTTGTCTTTCTTTGGTGCGTAGATTTGAGTACTATTTGATTTTTCCCCCTAATTGAATCCTAATGCTCTTTATCTTTTTAACCATACTTAAGTAAATCGAGCGACAGTATGTAATAACATCGCTTAGTGATCCCTTGCCTATTCATAGACGCTAGCTAACTCTATTCACGGGAGGGTTTGTTAAGAAACAGGGACCTTAGCTTTTGTATCAGCAAGAAATAATTTTCTAAAAGCAAAAGGATCAATTACTACACTACCGTTATAGGGTTAGGGTTCCCACACGGCCATACAGTATTTCCATGTTACATCGCTTGTTTACGGAAGACAGAGGCGACCACCTTCGCTAATTAGCGTTGTAGCGTGCTCCAAACAACTGTGTGTACCGGATGAAAGGACTCTTATAATCTCCACCTGGCACAGCCAGAAGAGGATTGGCCACCCCTCAGAGCCTGGTTCCTCCCTAGGTTTCATCCTAGGTTCTTGCCTTTCTAGGGAGTTTTTCATAGCCACCATGCTTCTGCATTGCTTGCTCTTTGGGGTTTTAGGCTGGGTTTCTGTATAAACCCTATAATGGGGCTGTGGTTTAAGGCACTGCATCGCAGTGCTAGAGGTGTCACTACAGACAACCTGGTTCGAATCCAGACTGTATCACAACCGGCTGTGATTGGGAGTCCCATAGGGCGGCGCACAATTGGCCCAGCGTCGTCCGAGTTTGGCTGGTGTAGGACGTCACTGTAAATAAGAATTTGTTCTTAACTAACTTGCCTAGTTAAATAAAGGTCAAATAAAAAAAATATTTTGTGACGTCTGATGAAAAAAGGGCTTTATAAATACATTTGATTGATTGATGCCAGAAAGGCGTTGTAAAAATGTTTAAAACAGTGTACAGTAAGTGTATTTTTTGCATTTGTGGAATTATTTTTATGTGATGTGAAAGTAGAAGGCTTAATGTTTCCAAAACCGCATCGCAAGCAAACATTAATAAAGTTTCTAAACATTAAAACCGAGCGTCAAGGTTGTAGTTCACATGGTCCCAGCTGTGGATGATACTTATGGCTGAGAACCCTGGGGATAAGGCAGAATACCACCTTGGGTTCTTGAGAGCAAAGTGATCCCCAAACCTCCTCACACCCGCCCCAGTAAAAAAGTTCCCACCTGTCCAACATCTGGGAACCAAAATCTGATTCTCTCCCCCTCGCTCACCCTGCCAAGTCAGTGAGTGAGCATCCAGCTCCTTCCTCATCTCTCTCCCACATTTCCCCCTTCCATCTTCATCATCAACACCCCTCCCCTCTCCTCTACCCTGTCTTCCCAAGAAAAGACAGACCACATGTTAACAGTGAGCATCTGGACTGACCTCCCCCCTCTGGCAGATACACTGGAAAAATGTTGTGGGCGTGTCCTTCCGTTAATTCCTCTATGTTCCCACCTCCCTCTATCTCTCCACTGTACCTCCACATCTTTCCTTAACTGCTTGCTGCTCACTAGCCCAATATTACATACATAACTTGGTGAATATAATATGAATATAAAATGCTAACCAATTACAGGGTTAAGTTATCCCACCACAAATTGCATCTATCCTATTTAACATTTTTGTCCTCTCTCACTGTCTTTTTTCTCCCTCTCCCTCTCTACAAGAGTAGCCTAATGTATCATTGTTGCTTGGCTGGCCTTCCTGTAAACTCTAAGCCCAGGAGCTCTGCTAGCTCTCACCCCAAGTTTCCCTGACTCTTGAAGGCTCCGGTGTGTTCTCACTTAGAATGCTGGTATCAGGATCTCACTCTATATATGTGTTTATGGACTTCTGACGAATTCCATGCTCCTTGCTCCCACTCTTGTGTTGCAGACGTAACATACCAGCATTATATTGAATCTCTCTATCCCGAGAAATCTAGGGTCCTGCAGTGGAGCTAAATGGGCTGTGTGGTGGAGCAGTGGGTTGTGTGGTGGAGCAGTGTGAGCCTTGTGGTGGAGCTGCATGGGCTGTGTGGTGGAGATGCCCAGATTTGTGGATGATTGGCTGTGTGAACACTCAAACAACACATTTAATTCTAATGACTAATGGAAACCATAAGATGAAGCCAGGGGCTGTCGTTTCCTGCATTCACTGCAGGCAGACAGGGATGGCAGGTAGAGTCTGAAAGAGGCTAAAGGAGAGAGAGAAAAGTCTCTCTGTGGTTTCCTTTCCCACAGCCTGTTCCCAGAAGGATGAATCAGAGAGGGAAACCACAGAGTGGCCATGAGCCTTTTCCTCCTCTGTTCTCCAGCCCAGAGCAGTGAAGGGGGGCCCCAACCAACCTCCCAGGGGAGTCCTGTGACTCACACAGCTGTCATTACAGGACTGGCCACCATTTCAACACTTTTCATGGGAGTTTAAGCTCCTTTCAAATGTATTGGTTTGAGTATGATATGTAACCCCTTAAGAGGTCCGCCAGTAAATAAGGACATGAGAACACATTCATAAGCAAACCAGAACACACCGTAACCACTTAAACATCCATAAAGATGTCATGCCCCATGTCACCTTGTTGAGGAACTGCTCTGTCCGTAAAAGATTCCTCGGTTCCTGGAATTGTGAAAGAAGAGAAAGAAAGAAGAGACACACCTGTGCTTCTCACACTCCAAATGAACCAATGATGGATCATTGTGTCAGGCTCTGGCCATAGAGAAGCCTTTTGCTTCTCTATGTAGCCATGGTCAGAGTCTGACAGATCTAGGTTATAATTTCTATGTGGTGTTTTGTGTTGGATCCCTAATTAGAGACAGCTGCTATGCATTGTCTCTAATTAGGGATCCTACTTATGTTTGTATGTTCCACACCCTAGGTGTGGGTCAGTATCTTCATGTCCGAGACGTAAGTGTGGTTTCCTTGGTTTGAATCATGTTTCATTTGGATAGTTCGTCATTGTTAAGTGATTACTTTATTAAAAGTATGTCGAACTATCACGCCGCTGCATCTTGGTCTGTATTAACACCCAATCGTGACACATTGCTAATAAAATGTAATGTGATAGGTGGTGTCTTGCTAATAATTTCCTGGTGAAATATTGTGTTTTGGTGGTGAAGGATCAAAGATGGTATCTAGGGCGGCAGGTAGCCTAGGGGTTAGAGTGTTGGGCCAGTAACCCGAAAGGTTGCTGTTTTGAATACCTGAGCCGACAAGGTAAAAAATGTGTGCGTGTGCCCTTGAGCAAGGCACTTAACCCTAATTTGCTCCAGGGGCGATGTACTATTATGGCTGACCCAGTAAAACAACACATTTCACTGCAACTATCCGGTGTATGTGACTATAAAAAACGTCCCCCCAAAAAATATGTATTCTCTGGGCTAAGAGGGCATGTTTCACTGGCAAACAGTAATGTTTGGCGTCGAGAATGGTGCTAGCATCAAAGCCTCTACTTGTGGGCTTAACCAAGTGTGCAGGGCCTGAACCTCCAACAGGAAATTACAGAAGTCTGTGCAGAAGCTAAAAATAATGCCGCTGTTAAGGGAGAATAGTGCTGTGGAGTACAGAAAATATTATTGCAATTAAACCACAAACCTACCACTGGCCTTATTTCAGAGAAAAGCCTGGCCAGGAGATATGTGAAAAGGGAGCGAGGTGAGGAGAAAGCCTTCACGTAGAAGAGCTGGATTGCATACAAAGAAACCCAGAGTTTGGGGAATATTGTAGTGAGGAATCGAATTAAAGGAAGCCATGATGTTACTAATCATCTAATCTCCGAAACCCAGAACTAAAATCTCACGTAAATGCATCAACCAATGGTGCCACGTCATTAAATGTGTCATCAACTGACAGATTGATATGACATATGATGTGGTAAACTGATAGGTAAAATACCTATCCATGTTTTGTAAGGTCTAGCAACGTCTAAGCAGTGGAATGCAAACATGTGCACCAGAACAAACTTTGTTGTTAGTTGTGGCATCCCACAGGCTACGATACTAGTTTTGTTATATGCGTCTGTCCACAAGAGATTACCAATCATCTGACAGGGAGAAGAAAATACTTAATCCCTCTGTGTTATTGTGATGGATTGTTTGTTTTGTTTTTCTCAATAGTTCAGCAAGTGTTCTCTCTGATTTCAGTATTGTTGAGAAGAAAATAAATAAAACTAATCTTCCAGAACTGTAATGTTGGCACCAATCCCACGCAATGTGGTGTGCCGAAATTTCCTTCAATAAAAACCTGATTGGGAAGATATCCATTAAAAAGTGAGCAAAGAGTTGCGAGCTTGCCAGCCAACTGCTCTCAAGAAAGAGAGAAAGAGAGAAAGAGAGAGAGAACGAGATGTGGGGTGTTGATGACGGGGGGATGGAGAAGTTAAAGAAAAGAGGAAGGAAATGGATGGATATTCTCCCAGTTGACCATTGGTTACACAGGGTGACAGGCACTGCTCTTTTAAAAAAAGTAAAACATCTAATCCCCACAAGGACACTTTCTTTTTCTAATCCTGTTTTCATTTAGCATATGGCAAAGCTCGCTCTCTTGCTAAGTTTCCCAAACCAAAAGCTATTTCCTGATTCACTCCCTCTCTCATATAATTATTCCACTGGAATACATTGCTTTTCCAGCGCTGCCTGTTCTCCACTTGGGGTGACATAATGGTCTTGGTGGGGCCCAGGCCCTTGGCGGCCTGGCTCCAGAACTGCAGGTCCAGGGTCACCTGGGAGTCAAAAAGAGAGAGTGTGAGAGAATCAGGTGGAGACAAAGAGAGGGACTGGGATGGGTAGTCAAGGGGGGAGACAGAAAGAGGGACTGGGACTGGGAGTCGGGGTGACAGAGAGAGTCAGGGGAGAAAGAGAGGAGAGGTACCGGGGGTCAGGGGGAGACAGAGAGTCAGGGGGAGACCGAGAGAGAGGAGAGGAACTGGTTGCCTTCTCTGGCGTTTGGCCGGATCAATGTGGTTGGGCAGCCAGGCAAGGAGTCAGGGGAAAACAGAAAGAGAGAGAGGAGACGGACCAAGAGACTGAGCCAGATAGAGAATGAGAGAGACGAGACGGAAATGAGCTCCTTGGAGGATACACACAGTAGGCAACTCTGAGTCTGCTCAGGCAACACCTAATGTGAAAAATTTTTAATATTACGAAAAAGGAAAAAGCTCATATACTCTCTGGTCATCTGTGTACACTCTTGGAAAAAAGGGTTCCAAAAGAGTTCTTCTTGCTGTTCCCATAGGAGAACTGTTTTTGGTTCCAGGTCTTTTGGGTTCTACATGGCTCTCAAAATGGTTCTACTTGGAACCAAAAGGGTTCTACCTCTAACCAAAAAGGGTTCTTCAAAGGGTTCTATGGGGGCAACCAAAGAACCCTTTTAGATTCTAGATAGCACTTTTCTTTCATGACAGGGTGGCTGCAATTCTGTGCTCAAGTGGATCACATGGCTAATATGTTAACAGTCCTTGTTACAGATGGTTGCATTCAGTCCCCTCTGAATACCAATAACATGCCCAGAAATGTCCTGTCAAACTCAATACAATACTCCAGGGCATGACTGTAGGCCTATAACTTTTCTTAATTTTTTTATGTTACATGGTCTCTGTGTTGTGCTTTTGTGTTAAGCTGTGTTTCCTCTGTGAGTTATTGTCCCCAGTCCAGCTGTTAGGGTGCTACAGGTAACGGCCAAAATATAGGAAACACCAACGTAAAGTTCTACAAGTGTCTTGAACTATTTTCATGAACTCATTCCATAAATATTCAGTTGGATTGAGATCTAGTGACTGAGAGACACACACACACACACTTTAAACCGCCTATGCTCCTTTGAGACCTCTCTTTCAAAGTCACTGAGATCATCTAGCCATGGTAGCCAAAATAATGGTCAACTGGGCATGACCCTAAGCATGATGGGATGTTAATTGCTTAATTAACTCTGGAACAACACCTGTGTGGAAGCACCTGCTTTCCATATACTTTGTATCCCTCAGTTACTCAAGTGTTTCCTTTATTTTGGCAGTTACCTGTTGCTTTTGCTCATTAATCGACTGATGTTAGCGTGCATACGCACGCTAACATACACAAACACATACACACTCGCACACGCACACCACACATACACACACACATTCTCTCACTATTTCAGTTAAAATAATCAAACATTTGTGATATAATGCACAGTTGGGATGTGCAATTTATCCTCGTAGTGACATATCTGCATTTTCTCAAATGTTTCTGCCCTTCCTTCAAACAACTCACAGCAATATAAAACATTGCACAACATCATATTATATACGGTATCTAACATTATATACTCTATGTTGTGTGTGCTGTGTTATTCTGCCTGTGTGGTGGGAGGAGTAGCATGCATGCTTTAGGCTACTTTAGGCTACTTTAGGCTACTTTCTGAAAGTAACAACTTATTTATAGATCCCAATGTGTCAGCTATTAAGGAAGCTATATTGCCCATTCTTGTCAAATTACTTCATTTAAACCCAACAAACCTACCCAGACATCTTCACGATTCAGGACAGAACCATGTTTAGACAGTCCATACAGTATAGGCTTGATTTATGTGAAACATTTGTGTTGAGGGAATAAAATATCTGAATAAACCTAAACACGTGCTGACACAGTCAATTTGCCCCATGATGTGTGCAAACTGTATAATCTGCATTGTACTGGTTGTGAAATAGAATATGAGTGGTCATGCATGATTGCAGATACAGTACATGTGCAAATGTAGGTTAGAGCGTTGGGCCAGTAACCGAAAGGTCGCTGGTTCCAATACCCGAGCCGACAAGGTGAAAAACCTGCCGATGTGCCCTTGAGCAAGGCACATAACCCTAATTTGCTCCAGGGGTGCCGTACTACTATGGTTGACCCTGTAGGTAGGCTGTCATTGTAAATAAGAATTTGTTATTAACTGACTTGCCTAGTTAAATCAAATAAATACTCCATCTCAATTGTTCGTGAGAAATGGGGGTCTTGTCACATAGGCATACCATGGTTGGAGATCTGGACAAAGCATCAATACTCTGGATGCTCGGCAGCTGTTGGATGACTGAGCATGGTATGGAGATGGGAGACGAGGGAAAAGGAAAGCTGCTCTAGACTGTTCTGTCAGAACAGGTGATGTAACCATGGCTACCGGCAATGAGGTGTTGACACACATACCACCTCTGAGCTGTTAAAATAACTACTTAGAATCTCGTTCATGTTCTTTTCAATGAGAATTAGCTGGCTAGTGTTAGTGAGGAATGGGGGTAAATGAGAAAAAGATGGAGAACAAAAAGGGAAGAAAATGAAAGGCGCTGCGGGAGAGTGGCGTGAGGCGGCCTGCCAGTGCTGGGGTTTTGAGGCTCAGCTGTTGGCAGGACAGGGCAACAGGGCTGGAGGATTTGCAGAGCTGTTGTCTGGATGCCTCTCCTGTCCAGACTCCCCTGGCGGTGTCCTCTTTCCTGCAGCCTGGTTTATTGGCTCCCAGGGCCACCTGCATTCCTCCCAGTCACTCACAGAAGCCACTCTGATACCCTTCACTAAGGGAGCCAGAAATAACCACTACAGGCCCTACACCCTAAGGGAGACACAGGCAGAAAGAACCCCTACAGGCCCTACACCCTAAGGGAGACCCAGGCAGAAAGAACCCCTACACCCTAAGGGAGACACAGGCAGGAATAAGCAATTTGGTTGTAGGTCCAACTTACCTGGCTTCTGAGATTAGTTAGAAATTCTTTCCATAGGCTATTGCATATACTGTACCTATCCAATAATATACTGTACTTATCCAATAATATACTGTACCTATCCAATAATATACTGTACCTATCCAATAATATACTGTACCTATCCAATAATATACTGTACTTATCCAATAATATACTGTACCTATCCAATAATATACTGTACCTATCCAATAATATACTGTACTTATCCAATAATATACTGTACCTATCCAATAATATACTGTACCTATCCAATAATATACTGTACTTATCCAATAATATACTGTACCTATCCAATAATATACTGTACCTATCCAATAATATACTGTACCTATCCAATAATATACTGTACCTATCCAATAATATACTGTACCTATCCAATAATATACTGTACCTATCCAATAATATACTGTACCTATCCAATAATATACTGTACCTATCCAAACATTTCTGATCTATACATGAAGTGCCTAGGCAGTAAGGGATATGGGATGTTTCTGAACCAGACCATGGTGTAGGGCTCTGTCTGTCTGTCTGTCGGTCTGTCTGTCTGTCTGTCTGTCTGTCTGTCTGTCTGTCTGTCTGTCTGTCTGTCTGTCTGTCTGTCTGTCTGTCTGTCTGTCTGTCTGTCTGTCTGTCTGTCTGTCTGTCTGTCTGTCTGTCTGTCTGTCTGTCTGTCTGTCTGTCTGTCTGTCTGTCTGTCTGTCTGTCTGTCGGTCTGTCGGTCTGTCGGTCTGTCTGTCGGTCGGTCTGTACACATGGCCCCTACTTCCCCCAGTTAAAGGTTATGTGGGAGTAATACACCATGCCATGCCACACAGTATATCAAATATTCATGCAAACTTAAAGGGGAGGTTCACCCAAAATCACTTCTGGGCCCTTTAAAACACTTGCCTGGTGGTTTGTCAGTACCCCAGACAGTTTGTAGGTCCATTGCTTGAGTATTTAGATGTAGGTAATAAGCTGATTCTACCCCCGCCTTCCACATAGAAACGCCATGCAACGTTAAAGTCCATCATAAATACATCCCAAACACACCGCTCTGACCTCCCATGACCGCAATTGTGTAATGACTTTCTCTGCACAATTTTTCAGCTTACTTATTTCAGTACTTTCGTATTGAAATCCAGGAAGTAGCTGAATGCGCGCCGTGATTAGGGACCTAGGTCGGGACTTCCGAGGTGGGCGTGGTTGAAGGATGTAAACAATTATTTTCTGTTCCCGCTCCCTCAAGGTATTTGCTGCCCTCGTCAAATTTAAATAGAGTATAGAAAGTCAGATCGAAAAAACGAAGAGGAAATTGCAGAATGGTAGTGTCGTGCCAGAGTATACTGAGACTGAGTTGTTCCCGAGCTAGAGAGAGACAGGAGCGAGTGTTGCGCCCCCTGTAAAAGGGGAAATAGAAAGTACCACACGGACAAGATGTTGCTTCAGTCAAGTCCAAATTGTAATGCATTTACCATTAACAGCATAATAACATGTTTACACAATATCACAATTAAACATGTTATTTTCCCTTTGCACAACATAAATGTCCCTCTAAGAAACTACACAATCAGGAAAAATATCAGCTGGTCAGTTATAACTCCATATTACTAAAATACCTGAGTTAACCTTTAGAGTGAGTTACCAAAGAGATATCAAAACATATTTACAGCATCTTAAAACAGTATTGGCAAATAACCTTGAAACAGTACATTTAATAAAACCGATTATTTAAACAGAAATAGATTTAACTTAACCCTGTAAAGTGTTTAGAACAATAAACAACACCATCGAAGATATTCTGTAATGCTAATTACTGCTGTTTATAGTTATTATTAATTCAGAATACTCTTAACATTTTACCCTCAGTAACGTTGCACTTAAACATATAAACTATCTTGCCTCTTCACATTAAACACTCCTTTTTCTTAAACTTCAACAATAGCACTTTTACCTTATCCCTATTATATAAAGCTAATACACACAGGAAAACGGCGGCAACGGTGTTTCATTCCCGCCACTTTTGATCCTCGATCCACAACACAGCTAGCACACAGGCTACACTGAAACAACACTTCATGTTTAGCCTGCTAAATGCGCCTACATAAATTACTACAATCCTTAACATTTACTCCCCGCATTTTCCTTACAGTATTAAACACATATATAAATCATTCAAACATAATACAACCTTTGTTCTTACCTGTAAAAGGGGAAATAGAAAGTACCACACGGACACGATGTTGCTTCAGTCAAGTCCAAATTGTAATGGACGAACGTAAGCCACACCTTCCGTACGGACTGAACGAGGCATTAGCAATCGTTCCCAGATCCTCCCATCACAAACTGGTAGTTAAACTTATGGCAACAAAGAAAGTGGAACTTATGTAAACAAACAAACACTGCATATTGTACTTTAAGGTGCATTTCCCCAAAATGTTATAGAAGTTAAACAAAACAGTATTTTAAACACAGATATTATTTTTATCCTATTAACCTCGTTAGCCTCTTTTACTCAAAAAGCAATGGATTACCGATCTACAGACCATAAATGTATTTTTACTTTCTCCTTTTTATGGACGATTTTAAGTATCTTAACTTATATCAACCCATTCAATGTATCAGTATTACATCATCATCCTTACACGAGCAGATGTTGAGGAAAGACAGACTCTTCCCAGAACGCACGGCGACTCGTGGTGCAGTTGCGGGAGATGCCTACCTCTACCAACAGACAGTGATTGTCTCGGCTGTCGAGAACGGGACCATCTTATTCCGATAATGGAGGTAGAACATCGGACTGACGATGCAGCAGAAGATGGCGTCTGTGTAACTAAACACTACGATTTCTTGTCTCTCAATCCTGGTGTGTTGGAGACTTTCTTCAGAATGCCCAGGATCAACTGAAAAACAAAGTGCACACACCTGACGGTCCAAATGGGAAGCTTTCTGAAGCATAATTGTTTTTGCTGATATTACTCATAGGATTACTATTTTTAAGTGACAATAAATAGCCTACCTAATGACACCCGTCCAACTTCCAATTTTCGAATAACCTGCTTACACCCCATCATGTAACTGGCTACTGGATGCGCGACAGGTGAAAAATCGGTGTATTTGCCCATGAGCCCATAATCTTAACTGTAGTTTAAACAATTTTATGTTATAATATAATAAATAATAAAACAAAAATTACACAGTTACTACGCCATTCACACTTTCACTCAGCATTAGCTAGACCAGGGATTTACAAACATGTTCCTGGAGAGCAACCGTCTTGTTAGTTTTCACACCAACAGGTGAGCTTGATTAGGGTCGGGTTGGATTGAAATCCTATAGGACAGTAGCTCTATGGGTACAAGGTTTGAGAACTGTGGAGTTATGTGAGACACAGGGAAGACCCCAATTGCATACTCTTTGCATCCTCTCTCCTAAAAACACATTGGATGAGAAAACCAGAGGTCCTTTGAGCCAGAGGTGATTTGAGAAGGAGACGAGGAGAGAGGACACGAGCAGTATGCATTTGAGATCTTCCCACTCCATGTGCTGGCTCATGCCTGGCAGGCGACCCGTTTCCAAAACGTCACCCGATGCAAAACACGCCTACCTGGGCACCCGGGCCAGATTAATCGGATCCCCTCATTGAATAGAATGATGGCATAATGGTTGGACTGTGTAAGTAAGTAAAAGCATAAAGTAAAAGCTGGACGTCTACCCATCAATCTGTACTGTGATTTGTTGAATCAACCCAACAGACATGACAAAAAAGCCACATCAGTTAGCATCATTTGAATGAACATTCTACATTACCATGGCATCCGCCAAGCCATAAGACTGCTAAATAGTTAACAAAATAGCTACCCTGACAGGCCGGGTTAGCTTTTGACACCAACTTTTTTGACTCGTCACATACACTGCTGTTACTGTTAACTATCTGTCACTTCATTCCTAGTTATATGTACATATCTACCTCAATTACCTGTACTGGTACCCCTTGTATATAGCCAAGTTATCGTTACTCATTGTGTATTTATTATTACGTGTAATTTTCTATTATTTCTCTATTGTCTTTCTCTCTGTATTGTTGGGAAGGGCCTGTAAGTAAGGATTTCACTGTTATTCTACAGCTGTTGTTTTACGAAGCATGTGACAAATACAACAACCAGGCAGCCACTGCAAGTGTACCCATGAGTTGACTACTCAAATGGCCATCATTAGGCTAGCTAAAGTCAGTGGCAAAGTTAGGCAGAAAATGATCTAAAATGCACTACGAACTGTGTATTTATTTTATTTATTGTTAAATAAACAACGATTGGTGTCTCAGCATTAAATTGCCAAATACTGTAAATGTGTTGTTTAATACAAAAAGTATAAAAAACAAAGACCTACTTTGTGCGCAAAAGATAGAGCGGCAGTATGAAAAATACAAGATATCTGGAGTGCAAAAAAGCTATAAAAAGACATTGCATAGTATGGGTGGTTGGCTGAATATGTACACTATACATTGGTGGATGGTGGATGGTTAACTATACTATACAGGTCGATGGCAGAGAAATACTTCAATAGCTAAAAATGCATATGATATGAGCGAGGGTAATAATAGTTTACTTAATAGACAGACTGGTTAAATGAACAGGTAAGTGAATATTTTGCATGGTTAAATTAGCTGTACAGGTAAATATACAGTTATATTTACAGGTAAGTGAATACTTGCATGGTTACATAAACTGTACAGGGAAATGACAGGAAGAGATACTTAAATAGCTAAATGTGTGTATGATATAATTGGGGTAATACTAGTAATTCCCTTAAAATACAGTCCTTAGTGCGCAGGGTTTAATTACAGATAAATGCACGTATTGCACATTCGATATACTAAAAGCAATGAAAAAAGATACAACTGACAGGATACTAATATGCATTCCTGAGTGAATGACTATGTAAGTTAAGTCCAGTAATTACTTGCAATATTGCATGTGATATGATATAACAACTGTACATGAGTATGTATATACAGACCTGAATGAATAAATAAGTCCGGAGTGAATGAGTGATTACGGACCAGAGTTACTCACGGATGGATGCATAATTGTTAAACTAGGTCCTAACACCCCAACAGTTCCAGGTCTGTGTTGTCGACGTCACGGCACCCTGGTGAGGCATTATATAGTCTAATAGTGGTGGGATCAGTCTGTGACTGAAGGTGCTCCTCTGCGTCATAACCATGGCATGCAGAGGGTGGGTGACGTTGTCCATGATAGCCAGCAGTTTGGCCAGGATCCGTCTCTCCGCCACCTCCTCTAGAGAGTCAAGGCTCATCCCCAGGACAGAGCTAGCCTTCCTGATCAGCTTATTTACCCGAGAAGCATCACCGGCTTTTATGTTGGCTCCCCAACACTGCAAAAAAGATGGCACTGGCCACCACAGACTGGTAGAAGGTATGCAGTAGTTTACTGCACACGTTGAAGGACCTGAGCCTCCTCAGAAAGTAGAGTCGGCTCTGGCCCTTTTTGTACAGGGCCCCGGTGTTACCAACCCATTCCAGCCTTTTGTCCATATGGACTCCCAGGAACTTGTATGACCCAACCATTTCCACATCCATCCCCTGTATAGGGACTGCAGTCAGTTGTGCCTTGGTGTCACAAGTGGGTTGAACGAGAGACCAAGGCGCAGCGCAGGGATAGTAGTTCGACATTGTATTTATTTTGTATACTATGTATAAAAAACAATCAAACAGTGCGAACTTACAAACAAAACAAAAACACGATCTACAAACATCTTGCTTACAAACAACAAACACGAATGCAGAGACGTTAAACTTGAACACACTTACTTTCACCGTGACTGGAGAATTATATCGACAACGACCCACACAAGAGTGAAAGACAGACAAACATATATATGATCCCTAATTAGAGACAATGCAGTGCAGCTGCCTCTAATTAGGGATCCAACCCAAACCCACACAGAATTAGAAAAGAAAGACACTGTCAGACTCTGACCATAGCTACATAGAGAAGCAAATAGGCTTCTCTATGGCCAGAGCCTGACACTTGGTTCTCCTGAAGTCCACCACCATCTCCTTTGTTTTGCTGATGTTGAGCTGAAGGTGGTTCTGCTCACACCACAACACAAAGTCACTGATTGTGCTCCTGTACTCCTCCTCCTGCCCACCCCTGATGCACCCTACAATTTCTGAGTCATCCGAGAACTTCTGTAGGTGGCATGTTTCAGAGTTAAATCTGAAGTCCGAGGTGTAGAGGGTGAACAGGAAGGGGGACAGGACCATTCCCTGGGGGGCCCCTGTGTTGCTCACTGCCCGTTCTGACACACAGCTCTGTAGTCGCACAAATTGTGGCCTACCGGTCAGGTAGTCCGTGACCCAGGAGTCTTAAATATAGTCTAAAATCCAGTAGATACTCTTCTTCGTGGTTCTAAAATTGATAAATACAGTAGGCGGAACGAAGGAGGGTCTTACTATTGGTCTTCAAGAAAGGAAATCAGAACGAAAGGAAAGTATACAAAGAGATGGTAGATGTTCTCATTGTTCTATCTTTGGTAGCTATGTAGCTAGCCTAGCGGTTAGTAATTGCTGAAGTAAAGTAAACTAAGGCTAGGCGAATAACGTTAGTAGTCGAGTAACTGTTAGCTGTAATGCATAACACTGTGGTGGAGTGTTCTCTCTTTTCCCTTTGCTTTCTCTTTCTCTTCTCCCTTACATATACAGTACTGACAGTCTCTCAATTAGTCATGTCAGCTAACAATTTTTAGCTATCTAAACTTCAGAATATCGACTGGGCACGCAGGATATGTGCCCAGGGGCCCTGACCTCCAGGGGCCCCCCATTTATTTAGTCACTTTCACTCAAATATCATTAAAAGAGAAATACACTAAAGTACTATATTTGGGTATTTCTTTCATTTTGCATAATCATGATGAGTACATTATCTTTAAAACATTTTGGGACTGTATCAACGGTGGACTAATGAAGAAAATACCAAAAGATAGTTTTTGAGTGGAGTTTTCCATTAACAAGGTGTAAGTCTTGGCAAAATAGGTAGAATTGCAGGGAATTAGATTTGAAAATACAAAATTTTTTACACGCACGCACGCACACACACACACACACACACACACACACACACACACACACACACACACACACACACACACACACACACACACACACACACACACACACACACACACACACAAGAGCAGGCAGGATAGGGGGAGTTGGGTTACATTCCTTCCATTGCTTCGATTCTGCCAGCCAGGTCACCCCCAGTTCAGTCCCAGGAAACTGTGAGGGAAGAATTTCCTCTGTGAGTTCATACTAGACAACCACAAAACAGCCTGGTTGTGTATGCATGTACATGCATGTGTGTGTGTGTCTTCTGTGTGAACGTGTGCCAGCATGTGTATGTGTGTGTTTGACCCAAGCAAGTAGAGGTTTTGTGGGTTTGGTCACTTGCGCTGTGGGTGGAGACAGTTCAGCTGCCCAGACCCTGAGAGGCACCGCAAGACACATCACATCAGCTGAACTGTGCACCCAGTCACAACCTATTACCATGACCGTTTCACAATCTTTAAATAGGCATCACAAACAGAAAAAGATAATGTTACAATACTAGTACTTCCCCATAAAAATGTATTTAGACCATATCTGTTTCAGACAGAAAGATACAACACACATACTTTTCACTCATGGTTTTGTTACTCCTTTGCCCAACAGTGATGTGATAAAATTAATTGATTAAAAACTATGCCCAATACCTGGTGAAAAAATACAGAAATAACAGAATCTCCACCAGTCTCTCTCCTGTTCTTTCTCTATTTCTCTTTGTTTTCTGTTTACTACAGTGTGTTTAGTTTATCCACTGAGTTCTTCTCCAGCTGAAGGAGTCCAGATAGAACCAGCAGCGCTTTGGCGTGGTTGTCTCTCTGGGGGACTCTACAGTACATCACCCAGCATGGTTAGGTGAAGGACTCCCACAGTCACCATGCCAATACAGAGAAACTTTCCATCCACTGTCGCTATACCGTTCTTACGCAGACTGACGGACAGAGAGCGAGACAGACAGACATACGGATTGACGGACAGGCAGGCGTGCAGACGGACAGGGAGATAGGGAGGGAGGCAGGCAGATAGGGAGGCAGGCCGACAGGCATGCAGGGAGGTAGGCAGGCTGGCAGACAGATAGATTGATGCATGTACACGTACAAACAGATAGACAAATTGAGTACGCTGGGATTTCTGGCTGAAGCATTTGTTTAGGCCAGTGGTTGGAAACAGGAGAACGAATGTGGGATCTGTAGAGGAGTTGGAACAGACAGACGTGATGGGGAGAGGAGGCTCAATCAAATTAGGCCTGTTTACGTAAAGAGACATTTGAACAAGGAAAGGGACTTTGTCAAGACAAGATCTAAAAGTTTATTCAATCTAACATTTATTTTTTGGGGGAAATTCAACAAGAGCTTTTCCATGCAAAAGCTGACCAGGTATTCAGTGGGTTTCATAATCCGGGTATCATCAGCAGTATATAAAACCTCAAGCATTATAACTGCAGCATAATGCATTATACTGTACCTGCAGGCTATGAAGTGTTACCCTTCATTTCAAATCAAATCAAATCCAATCCAATTGCATTTGCCACATGCGTCGAATACAACAGGTGTAGACCTTACAGTGAAATGCCCTTAACCAACAATGTTGGTTAAGAAAAATAAGTGTTGAGTAAAAAATAGGGGGACAATGGGGGACAATACAAATAGTCCGGGTAGCCATTTGATTAGCTGTTCAGGAGTCTGATGGCTTTGGGGTAGAAGCTGTTAAGAAGCCTTTTGGACCTAGACTTGGCGCTCCGGTACCGCTTGCGGTGCTGTAGCAGAGCGAACAGTCTATGACTTGGGTGACTGGAGTCTTTGACCATTTTTAGGGCCTTCCTCTGACACCGCCTGGTATAGAAGTCCTGGATGGCAGGAAGCTTGGCCCCAGTGATGTACTGGGCCGTACGCACTAACCTCTGTAGTGCCTTGCGGTCGGAGGTCGAGCAGTTAACATACCAGGCAGTGATAGATGCGGTCAGGATGCTCTCGATGGTGCAGCTGTAGAAGTTTTTGAGGATCTGAGGGCACATGTAAAATCTTTTCAGTCTCCTAAGGGGGAATAGGCTTTGTCGTGCCCTCGACTGTCTTGGTGTGTTTGGACCATGATTATTTGTTGGTGATGTGCACACCAAGGAACTTGAAGCTTTCAACCTGCTAATGAATTGCTGGGAATACAAACAATCCCAAAAAATCCCTAGTCCCTAGTACAGGACGGCAGGCAGGCTCGGGCAGGCTTGGGGTCGGGGTAAGCGGAGTTCGGTAATCCAGAGTAGTGGGGCAAAGGTACAAGGCGGCCGGCAGGCTCAGGGTCAGGGCAGGTAGGATGGTCAAAACCAGGAAAACTAGAAAACAGGAACTATAGAGAGGCAGGAGCAAAGGGGAAAACCACTGGTAGGCTTGACGAAACAAAACGAACTGGCAACAGACAAACAAAGAGCACAGGTATAAATACACAGGGGATAATGAGGAAGATGGGCGACACCTGGAGGGGGGTGTATACAATCACAAAGACAGGTGAAACAGATCAGGGTGTGACAGTGCCCCCCCCTCCTCTACGGGCGCCACCTGGCGTCCTACCTGGGCGCATACCTGGCTGACCAGGGTGCCGGGGGTTGGAACTCAGAGATGAGGTCTGGATCCAGGTTGTCCCTAGCAGGACCCAGCACCTCTCCTCTGGGCTGTACCCCTCCCAGTCAACCAGGTACTGGAATCCTCTGCCCCAAGGTCGAACCTTCAGTAGACGCCTCACCGTGTACACCGGTTGGCCGTCGATGAGCCGGGGCAAAGGGATAGGCCTGGAAACAGAAGACAAAGGGCTGTGAGACGTGAAAGGTGGGATGAATCCGAATGGTCCGGGGCAACAGAAGGCAGATGGCAGAGGGGCTAATAATTCTGGAAATGGGGTAAGGGCCGATAAATCGGGGGGACAGTTTCCGAGATTACACCCGGAGGGGCAGATCCCAGGTGGACAACCATACCTTCTGCCCTACCCAATACCGGGGAGCCGGGATCCGGTGGCGGTCCGCCAATACCTGGAGGTGGTCTTGAGAAGGGGTTGACCGGGCTCTCTTCCAGGTACGACGACAGCGGTGGACAAACATCTGGGCCAAAGGTACGCCGACCTCCTCCTCTTGGTCAGAGAAGAGTGGGGGTTGATAGCCCAGGGAACACTCAAAGGTTGAGAGACACGTGGCAGAGCAAGGAAGAGTGTTGCGGGCGTACTCGACCCAAACCAGCTGCTGACTCCAGGTAGTGGGTTTGGCGGAGACTAGGCAGTGAAGAGTCGTCTCTAAGTCCTGGTTGGCTTGCTCCGACTGACCGTTGGACTGGGGGTGGAATCCGGAGAACAGGCTAGCCGACGACCCAATAAGCTTGTAGAACACCTTCCAGAACTGGAATGGTTGACTGGGTCCCCGCCCCCCCCCCCCCCCCTATACCCCAGCTGAGTGCCGTCACCAGGCACGAGGTGGGAGGGTTGGTCTCGGCCTCCGGGGTGGTACCCGAGGGGCTATAGCGGCGTTACAGGGCATCTGGCTTGATGTTCTTGGACCCCGGCCGGTAGGAGAGAGAAAAGTTGAACAGCAGGGCCCATCTCGCTTGCCTGGAGTTGAGGCTCTTGGTGGTGCGGAGATACTCCAGGTTTTGATAGTTGGTCCATATGATGAAAGGATGTTCCGCCCCTTCTAGCCAGTGCCTCCATTCCTACAACGCTTTCTTCATGGCGAGAAGCTCCCGATTTCCCACATCGTAGTTCCTCTCAGTGGCGTTGAGGCAGTGGGAGAAGAAGGCACAGGTATGCAGCTTAAGGTCCAGGGCAGAACGTTGGGACAGGACAGTCCCCACTCCGACATCTGAAGCATCGGCCTCCACCACGAACTGACGGGAAGAGTCAGGATGAACCAGGATAGGGGCAGTGGTGAAGCGGTGTTTGAGGTCCCGAAACGCCCGGTCGGCGGCAGCGGACCACGTGAACGGAACCTTGGTGAAGGGGAGTGCCGTCAGGGGGGAGGCCAGGGTGCTGTAACGTTAGATAAAGCGGCGATAGAAGTTGGCAAACCCCAGGAAGCGTTGCAGCTGGACCTTGGACGTGGGCTGAGGCCAATCCACCACTTCTCTCACCTTCTTGGGATCCATCTGGACACTCCCAGCGAAAATTATGTAGCCCAGAAAGGGAATGGTGGAGCGATGGAACTTTTCCACCTTAACGAACAGCTGATTCTCCAGAAGGCGCTGGAAAATCTGACGGACGTGGAGCACATGTTCTTGGGGGGAACAGGAGAAGACAAGGATGTCATCAATGTAGACAAAGGCGAACCGGTTCAACATACCGCGGAGGACATCATTCACCAGAGCCTGGAACACAGCAGGGGTGTTGGTGAGGCCAAACGACATGACCAGATACTCGTAGTGGCCGCTGGCCGCGTTGAAGGCGGTCTTCCACTCGTCCCCCTCTCGTATCTGCACCAGGTGGTAGGCATTCCGAAGGTCCAGCTTAGAGAACACTGTGGTCCCCTGGAGCGGCTCGAAGGCCGAGGAAATGAATGGGAGCGGGTAACGATACTTCACCATAATGTCATTTATTCCCCGATCGTCAATGCATGGGCTCAGGATCTTATCCTTTTTCTCCACGAAGAGGAACCCTGCGCCTGTGGGAGAGGACAAGGGACTGATAAATCCTGCAGCTAGGGAGTCCCTAATGTAAACTTAGGTCTCCATAGCCTTGGTCTCTGGTCCCGACAGAGAGTACAGACGTCCCCGGGGTGGCGTGGTGCTAGGGAGAAGGTCAATTTCCGCAGTCATAGGGGCGGTGCGGTGGAAGTGAAGAGGCCCGGGCCTTGCTGAACACCTCCCGGAGGTCCTGGTACTCCGCGGGAACGGTGGAGAGGTCCGGAGAAGCCTCAGAGTCCCCAGGAAGACGTCCCTGGGCAATTTGCGCCGACTTGAGACAGTGGGCGTGGCAGAACGGGCTCCAGCCTGTGATGGCACCCGTAGCCCAGTTGATGAGGGGATTGTGACGTTGGAGCCAGGAGAATCCCAACACCACGGGTATCTGAGGAGAATTGCATCATCTCGCTGTGATTCCCTGACACACAAAGGTTGATGGGGATGTTCAGCTCGGAAGCCAGGGTGACGTCCAAAAAGCTCTCATCAGCCTCAGAGTCAATGAGGACCCGGAGATATTTGGATTGGTCTCCCCACAGCAAAATGGCATGAAAAGGGGTGCGAGTACAGGAATCAGAAAAAGTCTCCATATGGCCCACCAGAGTACTGGCTCCTACCGGTGAGCCTGGTCTTTCAGCGGACAAGAGGACACAAAATTACCAAGAGTGCCGCAGTACAGACACCTCTTCGTGCTGGTCCTGTACTGCCGTTCCGCTGGTGACAGCCCCGCTTTGCCTAGTTGTATAAGCTTGGGAAGTGGTGTCTCGGCCGTCTTCTAATTTCCTCTCCTCCCTTCGTTCCCGCAATCACCCTCCAAGACTCCTTGCAGGAACATGTCGAAGAGTGCTTCCTGGTTCAAAGCACTCTCCGCTGCCAACGTGCGGAAATCCTCCTCTTCCTCACTTCTCCCACAAACCCCTCCAGACTTACGCATATGACCGGCTGTTGTTCCAACACCGCGGAAGCCCAGGTGAGAGCCCTCCCGGACATAGGCGTTATGAGGTAGGCTATCTTGGAGGGGAAGGAGAAGGGCTGAAGCTCAGAAATGAGGGCACACTGAGCTAAACCCAGGTGCTCGGCTCTCCATTAAAGCATTCCGGAGAAGTTAAGCGGGGCTCCCGGGAAGGTGGAGTGGCCAGTGGAGTGTTACTGAGAGGCTGTGGGGTCACCAACGTGACAGGCTGCCTCCCAGACAACTTGCGGAATTGTTCCAGCAGCATCTCCAACACCCAGTCATGGCGCTCAGCCAATGTCTGGACCCCCTCCATGGGAATACAAACAATCCCAAACAATCCCTAGTCCC